>OY998232.1:8624839-8989839 GCA_963922035.1 Amblyjoppa proteus
TTTTTTTTTTTCGCTCTCTCTCTTCCTATCCGCTCCTATCCGTCGACGCTCACTTCGGCTCTGTCTCTTTGCCTTCGCAGCCTCTTCTCCCTATTCTCATCGCTGATACACAGCGAGAATTCGATGGAAACCCGAGTTATACCCCAATTCCGCAATTTTCTTTGCGACACAGACGCACAGAAACGAAATTAACTCGCCATCGGGTAACTTCGTCGGGCCGTCTGTTTAAGGTTTATCCGGCGAACGGACGAGCCGACGAGCCGGTCGATGTGACTACTCCGATGATATTTCAACCGACGTCTATCTGTCCCATTCACGAGATTCCCACCGTCCTATTTTCGTAGGCCCGGCGACTAGAACGAGCGGGCCCTCGTTTAGAACTTTCGTCGTTACGCAAATCAAATGAGACTTTGTTTCACCGAGCTTTTTTTTTTTTTGAACGGACAGCGCAGCTTGCTTTCAGAATGGATTTGATTTAACGCTCGATATGAAAACATCGAATTTTACGTGGGATTAATATCAAAAAGTTACTCGCTTAGTTACGACTGTCGTAGGGATGAGCGGAGCAAAACCTGACGGTGGAGCAAAAGGAGACAGACGAATCGGATGCATCGATGGGACAAAATGGGACGTCCCAAAATTATTGGAATTAACATTAAAAAGCTACTCACTTAGTTACGACTGTCATAGGGATGAGCGGAGCAAAACCGGGCAGTGGAGCATAACGGGACAGACAAACCTGATGGATCGACGGGGCAAAATGGGACGTCCCAAAATTATTGGAATTAATATTAAAAAGGTACTCGCTCAGTGACGACTATTGTATGGGAGAACGGTGCAAAACCGGGCAATGGGGCATAACGGGACAGACAATCTGGATGCATCGATGGGGCAAAATGGGACGTCCCAAAATTATTGGAATTAATATTAAAAAGGTACTCGCTCAGTGACGACTATTGTATGGGAGAACGGTGCAAAACCGGGCAATGGGGCATAACGGGACAGACAATCTGGATGCATCGATGGGGCAAAATGGGACGTCCCAAAATTATTGGAATTAATATTAAAAAGGTACTCGCTCAGTGACGACTATTGTATGGGAGAACGGTGCAAAACCGGGCAATGGGGCATAACGGGACAGACAATCTGGATGCATCGATGGGGCAAAATGGGACGTCCCAAAATTATTGGAATTAATATTAAAAAGGTACTCGCTCAGTGACGACTATTGTATGGGAGAACGGTGCAAAACCGGGCAATGGGGCATAACGGGTCAGACAATATGGATGCATCGATCGGGCAAAATGGACCATCCCAAAATCATTGAAAAATTGCGGTTTTAGAAACGGTTTTTAACACCGCCGGGCCGTCTGTTGGGGTTTATCCGGCGAAGGGACGAGCCGACGAGCCGGTCGATGTGGCTACTCAGACGATATTTCAACCCGCCTCCAACCACCCCATTCCCGAACTTCCGAGCGTCCTATTTTCGTAGGCCCGGCCACTAGAACGAGTGGGCCCTCGTTCCGAACTTTCGTCGTTACACAAATCAAATGACACTTTTCTTCGTTCACCGGTGGGGAAGCGCTATGTGCGCTCCTCTTCTCCACCGCAAACTTGTAAGCGGCGTTTCGCATGAAAGCACCGACCGTTTACGGCCCGCCGATAACAGCGTCGCACCGGCTTTTCCCGAACGCCTCCGGATGCTGTTAAACTTGGGCCCTGATTCAGCCCACACACCCTCCCCCCCCCCCCCCGACCCGCCCTTTCGGCCCTCCGCACTCTCTCGCCATCTCTTCGGCAATAATTCGATGCCCGATCAATTAGCCCGAACGTACGAACAAATTAACTGGGGCATATTTGCTTCGAATCGTAACCGGAAAGCTCCGTCCTACGTATCGACGACGAAACCAACACGAATGGGAATCTGTTCGGTGTATCTAATGCACACTCCCCTCCGTTTATCGTCGTCGATATGTTTGTACGTCTCGCGGTCCGCAGCCTACGCAGCCATCAGCGTATGGAGAGAGAGAGAGAGAGAGAGAGATTAGTGCACTATTATAGGGACGGATCTGTCCGGTAGCGGAACATTAGTCGCGCTCTCGAGCGTTGAACGTACTGTTGTGCAGCTCAAGCTCTATAACGGCAATACCGGAACTGCAAGTCCCGATGGTCATTATTATTATTATTATTATTATTATTATTATTATTATTATTATTATTATTATTATTATTATTATTATTATTATTATTATTTCAATTAATTTATTTATTTATTTATTTATTATTCGTCTATTTAACGTATACATTTATTTAACATTAGTATAGATATTATAAAATATGGAAGTTCTTATTTAAAGAACGGGTGCTAATTTTTCTTTGCTAGTTCTCTAGTGAATCGATTATTTTGTCGCTCGTAACGAAGGACATATTCTCGAAATTTCAAGATTCCTAGCGTATGAGAATGAATTTAAAAAATTCCAAGTCCCAATGTAGCACAAGAAGTACAATCCAAAAATTCTAAATCACTCCCATATGATATATTCTCGAGATTTCAGTGTTCATAGCATATGGAAGTGTCATCCGAAAATTCCATATAGCGCACGGGAGTGGAATTCGAAATTCGAAACGGAAGTGAGATTCGGTTCCTCGAGAATATATATTATCCGACGATCGCGATTCAATAGACGAAGCCGTATTCTCAACGAGCTCTCACGTTATGACATTTGTAAATATTTAACTAATCGAGTGAATGCAATTTGATTGGATTGCTTCACTGCAGCATTTCTCATAGTTTCTATTATCAACAATAAATAACACAAACGAGCGAATTTAGCGTCGGGCGCGACGCTCCTGATCGCTAGTATCATCATTAATGTTATGCGCAAATCAGCAAATTTGAAAGAAAAAAAAAAAGTTCACCCTTGAATTTTACGGTCGCTGTTTTGTACATTTTTTTTCCATCGATTTTTTTTTTTTTATAAATTAATGCTCTAATAGCCACACTTTTAAGTTTCTTTGTTTGAATACTAAATGTTCACGTTGAAATATTTTATATGAAACAATGAATTTTTTTTTTTTTTTTTTTTTTTTTAATCTCGAAAAAATCCTCGTTCGGACTAGAAGACTGTCTTAAATTTTTTTCTAATTAAACATCATTATCAATATCATTGATATTATAATATTACATATTAATAATGTTATTATTGCCATTATTCTGTGTGTACTAAACGCACAATCGAACATTTCGTTGCAGCCAATGTACGAGCGATTACATCGCCGTTTACACCGGACCAACGACGAAGAGCGCGCTGCTGAAGATGATGTGCGGAAACGACAAGAGCACGGTGGTGCACGCGGGCTCCACTCTCCTCGTGGAATTCAAGTCGGGCCCCGAAGTGCCTCCTTACAATTACAATGGTTTTCTCGCGAGAGTCTCCTTCACGGAAATAACTACCGAAGCGCCGACGACCCTCGCGCCTTCCGGCCCCGGTGAGACGACTTTCAATTTCTTGATTCAATTTATGTGTGTTTTTTTTTTTTGGAAAATTGTCTAACCGATGTATTTTTCCAAGTCGAAGGTAACAAGTCGACGGGCAGCGCGACGAACAACAATGCCCGATACAACAACCGGGATCTGAACGATCCAAGAAAGGACGAAGGCTCGTCGTCGATTCCGAGCTGCGACCTCGAGGCGAGCGGCGAACAAGTTAGATCGGGCCATCACGACACGAGAAGAAAACTCAAGTCGACGACGTGTCGATTCGTCCTCAGGGGACATCCTTACGACACCGTCCACGTAGCCTTAGCTAGTTACAATCTCAGGTATTTTCCTTTTTCCTCCTTCGCCGTCCGGTCTCAACTTTCCCACCGTTTCTTCCTTCCTCGCTCTCGGGCGCTGTACATATTTCCGGTATAACCGATGGGACAACAACTCCACGCCGACTCGTTACTTTACGTGACCCCCCGACGCTTCCCGCCTTGTTGATAAAGTGGATAAAAATATTTTATTTCGCAGGTTGTGAAAGTGGGAATTTTGCACACGCTTCGCGTGCGAAAACTCTCATTTTTACACCTTGTGAAATAAAACTTTGTGCGAAACTCGTGCGAAAAAACATTTTCTGAAGTCGTGTGATTGCAACACTCGCCTTCGGCTCGTGCTGCAAACTCAAACGAGTCAGAAAAAGTTTTTTCGCACTAGTATCGTAATGTACTATTTCCAAAAGAACACCTATCCCCCATCCGTCGCCCTCCTCGCCGCTTCGGGAATTCGAGTAAGAGACTGCGTCTTGGTGGCGTTTTTTTTAAAAACCGGTATACCGCGTGACAAAGTTTCAGGGAGATAAATACAATTATTTAATTATTCATTTATTTATTTATTTATTCATTTATTCATTTATTTATTTATTTATTTATTTATTTATTTATTTATTTATTTATTTGTTTGTTTGTTTGTTTGTTTATTTATTTATTTATTTATTATAGAATCTTACGGGCAACTATAATGAAAAAGATTAACATTTATTTTAATGAGATTAAGTTTGGTTATCTTCAAGAATAAATTGCACGATTTTCGAGTCTGGAAATTATTCGACGGTTCATTATATGTTTATTTATTTTATTTTACCGACGAGAGGAAATTACGGACGGGGTGAATTATTTGCGATTTTTTTTTTTTTTTCTTCGGTATGACGATTTATTTTTCGATATAAAAATTGAATAAAGAAAACGGAGTATCTTGACACGAGTGTATTTATAAAGCGCGAGACCTCCGCAGCGAGCGTATATGTGGCGGTAGAAACTTTACCTCCGTTCCGGGTCTGTCGAGCGTGAGCCGTAGCTGTTTTCTTGGCTCCTGGTTCGTCTTCACCTATCATGCTCCCTTTCGCGCGGGCCATTTACCGTTGCCACATTTCGCTTACTCGTCGCGCTGGCAATTCCTGCTCCAATACGTCATGGACTAAAGTTTTAGGGACATATAAAAAAAAATTAAAATTGAAAAAAAAGATGTACATAAAAATAAAATAAAACAAATTAAATTCAATTAGTAGTAATAAATGAGATTTATGGCCAAAGTACATATGTACAGTTGTTTTTTTTTAAATATATATATACTAACCTTTATGTCTTATGTCCTTAAATTCAATTAATTAATTTTTAAAAAATTTAATTCAATTACGACCGAAGGACCCAGGTCGATGGCCCTTTGCCAAGGTGTAAAATTAGCATTAGGTATAAAAATTAGTATATAAAAAAGAAATACTGTAAATACGAACCTTGGCAATAAATCTCTTTTACCACGACCAAATTCAATTAAATTATTTAAAAAAATTATTAAATTAATAAAACTATTCGACTCTATACTTATTTTTTTAATTTATTTTTTTTTCGGCTATGACGATTTAATTTTCGATATAAAAAAATTGACGAAAAAAGAAAACGGAGTATCTCGACCCGAGTGTATTTATAGAGCGCGCGACCTCCGCGACGAGCGTGTATATAGCGGTAGAATATTTTCCTCTGTTCCGGCTCTGTCGCGCGTGAGCCGTCGTTGTTTTCTTAGCTCCCGGTTCGTCTTCACCTATCATGCTCCCTTTCGCGCGGGCCATTTACCGTTGCCACAGTTCGCTTGCTCGCCGGGGTGGTAACTACCCCACCGCTCGGTCTCTTCTCACCCTCGTCCGTTCGCCGTGCGGCTGCCTCATCCGACGCGCGTCTTATCTCCCCTAACGTGATTCCCTCTTGCCTCTCCCGTCGCCTCTGCCGTATGACCGCGCGAATACACAAATGCGCACACGCCATTCGGAGAACCCGAGAGCCCGAGAGCTTTGACTGGATGGAAGTCACGTAGAAAGTGAGGACCGTGCACGGAATCCGCATTAGATAACCCGACAACTTCCCTTTTTTCCCCCCCGCCCTTTCTTTATTTTTGTTTATTTTTTTGTTATTTAGTTTTTTGTTATTTAAGTCAACCCTGCGTCGGTACGTGGGCACTCGGCGTGCTCCAGCCGTACGCCGGGGCAACGATGTTCATGTACATTCGGAAATTACTTGGATCCATCGTACGGATAACTTTAATCCGGTCACGGATTGTGACTGGAGAATAAAGTCGCGAATATCTGTTGGAAACTTCATTGTTGCTACTTAGTATTTCTGTATATATTTTTTTTTGTGCCTTTTCTTGTTTAATCTTTTGGTTATTTTTATTTATTTAATTGTTTGATTTAAGTGAATTTTACATCCGTATGTGGGTTCTCGATGTGCTCCAACCGTACGCCAGGGCAACGATGTTTATGTACATTCGGAAATTACTTGGATCCATCAAAGTAGTCGTCCGAATATGTGACTCAATCCAGTGTCGAATTGTCACCGAAGAATAGTGTCTCGGATATCTCTTGAAAAATCTATTGTCACTACTTAGTAATCTGAATATATATATTTTTGTAACACGTGCACGAAAAGTCCCGCTTTTCGTGGCTGTAAAGTGTGGCGAATGTGGCGCTTTCTAGCGGAGGATGGGCGAAAACTTTTTAGGCACACTTTTTTCACATCCTAGCTACTTTTGCGCACACTTTTTTAACACTGTAGCTACTTTTTTGCACACTTTTTTCACATCCTAGCTACTTTTGCGCACACTTTTTTAACACTGTAGCTACTTTTTTGCACACTTTTTTTCACATCCTAGCTACTTCCGCGTACATTTAGCTGGCAGCACTGTAGGAATTTGTTCGCACGCACTTTACAGGCACGAAAAAGCGGGAATTTTCTTGCACTTGTCACAAAAAGTAGTATGCGATACTCGTACGAAAAAGCGGTCTCCCGACGGCGGTTGGGAAGTCGGCATCACTCGCCTCCTCTCGAGCCACAAACGTCACTCGGCTTCGCATCGTGCGGTTGTAGCTCTCGATCCGGCTCGTGCAACCAACTTCACAACCTTCGTCGAAAGACCGCTTTTCCGTACTAGTATCGCAAAGTACTATTTCCTTTCTTTACTTGTTTTATTTATTATTTATTTATTTATTTATTTATTTTTGTTAATTTTTTTTCAGTCAACTCTACGTCCCTACGCCGAAGCAACGATATTTACATCCATTCAGAAATCACCTCGATCCACCGTCCGAACAACTTCAATTCGGTGTCGGACCGCGACCAGAGAATACAGTTTCGAATATTACTTAGGAGTCTGAATATATTTTTTTCCTTCTTTACTTATTTTATTTATTTATTTATTTCTGTTAATTTTGTTTCAGTCAACTTTACGTCCGTACGCCGGTGCAACAATATTTATATCCATTCGAAAATTAGTTGGATCCGCCGTCCGAACAACTTTAATTCACTGTCGGACTGCGATCAAACAATTATTTTTCGAATATTCGCTGAAAACCTCATTGTTATTACGAAGGAGCCTGAATATATTTTTTTCCTTCTGTACTTCTTTTATTTATTTATTTGTTTGTGTTTGTTAATTTTGTTTCAGTCTACTCCACCTTCGTGCGCCAGAGTAACAACATTTATATACACATTCGGAAATTACTTGGATTCGCCGTCCGAACAACTTTAATTCGGTGTCGGACTGCGACCAGAGAATAAAGTTTCGAATATTCGTCGGGAACTTTATTGTTACTACTTAGTAGTCTGAATACATTATACGTGTTTCTGAAGTCCGAGATTCGTGGGGCGAGTGAGCCGCGGAACGGCTGGAAATTGTTCTTCAAAGCTTCGCCGAGGCTCTCCTACGCGTTACACGACCATCGACTATCACTATACTATTTACCGCAACATTGTTCGTGTAAATTCGGTCGAGGAGGCGAGAGTGCACTTGCTGCGCCCGTACTCTATTTATCCCGTCAACCTTATCAAATTCACCTGAGGACAACAGCCGAGCGCCCTGTGCACAGTCTCTCGGCTGGCTTTCAGGTCGAATCAAATTTCCTGCCATCCCATTTCGCCCGCGTCGGCGTCTCCCGTTACTCGAATTTGCATAACCCTATACGCAAGAGCGTTGCAGTTGCATCGTGTAATTATCGTTGGAAGGTTCGTTTCATCGAGACTTGAGATATATATATATTTTTTTTTGCTCTTAATTTTTTTTCTTGCTCATTTTTTTTTCCTAGCAATATTGTTACATATTTATTTCCGTATTAATTGTTGCTTCCTCATAAACGAAGTTGCTTTCGTGAAAAAAAATTTTCATGATTTTAATGTCAACACACTGGAAATTGTATCGAGTTTAAATTTCGCACGGCAATGAACTGACACTGTACAATGTTTCTTATTGAATTGGGAACAATTTTGATTTTGTACATTTTTAATTCTTTTTTTTTTTTTTTGTTGTTTTGTTTTTCGTGCCTGACAAGTTTCCGAATCAAATGTCACGCAACGAGTAAAATGAGTTATATTTTTGTAATCAGCGCTGAAGAATAGATTAAAATTTGCCTTAAACCGACGCAATGCACAAATTTTCAGTTTGCGATTTCCTATAATAAATTCTGGTGTAAAGTGCGACGTTTTTAATTTTATGAGATGTAGACATTTATTTTATGTTAAGAAAAAAGGTACAAAGTAATTTGCACGTGGTTTTTCTATACTTTACTCAATAATACAATTAAAAAGAGTTGAAAATCAAAATTTTCATATCGCTTTCTCAAAATGTTCCTTTATTTTATTTGTGAATGTATTTCAAATTAGAGCTTCCTCTATGAGGAAGCCATCTGCAAAACCCTAAAAGATGAAGAAGTAATTGTGCAAATCACTTTGTACGCTGTCTCGTTATTAATTTCCTTTATAATCATTTTTCTTATTATCAACCTTTTTTTACTATCAATTTTTTTCTTTTGCTATTAATTTTATGTGTTAATCTTTTTTTTAGTTCCGGAAACACACTGAGTGAAATAATGACACGTCCTTTCTCGAAGTAAGGCGGACCGAGGGAGCGAGGGAGCAAGCGGAGCAGCATAATGGTCAGGCGTGTGTCGGACACGAATCCTCGCCGTGATCTTCCAAGATCACGCGACGATCTTGCAAGCGAGTCTAAAGTTTCCTTCGGCATTGAAGAAGAGCGAGGAGCTTTAGCTGGCTCTCGTTGCGCCGCCTCCCTCACCGTCCGTCGCTCGGTCCCGGCAACGCCGGCACGAGAGTTTCAATCACGAACTCGCGAGAAACTCGCCCCTCGGAGCTGAAGAAAAAAAAAGAAAACTGACGAGCATACCGCCGGATCCGAATTGAAGCTGGTACACGCGCTCTTCTCACCCATTCCGCACGAAGTCGAGTTCCCGCTACTCCAATTTCCATAACCGTATACGCAACAGCGTTGCAGTTACACCGTGTAATTATCGGTGCGCGATGCGCGTTTCATCGGGACTTGAGATCGTTTTTTTTTTGTCGCTAATTTATTTTATTATTATTTTTTATCCATATATATATATATATATATATATATATATATATGTATATGTTATATATATTTTTTACTATTATTGATATAACTCGTGCCTGGATTAGAAAACCACCCCAGATGATATTCAAACTGCGCTCCTGAAGTAGAAATTTACATTATCGACTAGGGAACTGAACGATAATTGGGGTTAACTATTTGATGATGTGTGCAGGCCGGTAGTAGCCTCACTTGCTCGTGGGTTTCTGCACAGGACGATAAGGCAGCGCGCTTGGAGTGGAAATCCACCCCGCTCGGGAGCTTGTGCTGTAGTAAACGGTCCTTTTTTTTTTTGTCCGCAGTATCAAATGTAACTTGTCAGTATGTCATTTGGACGTATATAGTCGCAATTTTTATTTTATATCTTTTTTATATTTTCTTATAATAGTTATCATTATCTTTAATTACCTACAATGTTTAAAAAAAATTATGAATGTTAAAGTCCGTGGAAAACTAATTTGTTTTTTGTTGCGCTTTCACTAATTTTTTCTATACTAACCAGTTTTCGGTTTTTCCCAATTATCATATGTCCAAGAAATAGATTTTTTGAAGGGAATACAATGGGACTATTTTTTCCCTAACAGCCTGGAGTGTCCTCTATAAAATAGCGCTCGAAATTACAAAATTGGGGCATTCGAAGAAAATAAATAAAAATTTCATCCGCAAAAAGATGCAATTTTAGCCAATTTTTGTTACGTGTTGAGCTTTTAGTGTGATTATCACTCCCTGAACTTTAACAAAATCAAATTTGCCGCATGCCGCTCTCTTTCTTACTAAAAATAAAAAAAAAATCGAAAAGATTCATGCGCAACAAACCCCATTTACTGATCACAAGAAAGGCGTGGGGTAGATATCCACCCCAGTCATGCGTTAAAAGCTAGAAAAGATTATGCGCGAGTTCTAGGGTTAATGTTTTTTGTTAATAATTTTCGTGTTACTAATTTTATTTGTTATCAATTTTTTTTTTTTGCTATTCATTTCATGTATCATAAATTCATTTCAGTATTTTTTTTTTTTTTTTCTAGTTTCGGGCGCACAGGGAGAAATAATGACGAGGGTTTTCTCGAAGTAGCATAAACGAAGGGATGAGAGAACAACGGGAGCAGCATAACGAGTCTGTCGTGTGTCGGACACGAATCCGCGCCGTGATCTTACGAGATCACGCGACGATGCACGTGGCTCTAAAGTTTCCTTCGGCATTGTTGAAAGAGCGAAGAGTTTCAGCCGGTTTCCGTTGCGCCGCCTCCCTCGCCGTCCGTCGCTCCCGGCAGAGCCGGCACGAGGGTTTCAATCACGAACTCGCGAGAGACTCGCTCCTTGGAGGTGAAGAAAAAAGCTGACGAGCATACCGGCCCGCGATCATAACGGCGGAGCCGAATTGGAGCGGCTACACGCTCTCTCCTCCCGTCGCGTTCCGCACGGGAGTCTCGGCTTTTTCAATTACCCCGCACAATAGCCTTGTCTCGAAGATACGAAAAGCTCACGTGGGAAGAGATACATTTTTTTTCTTTCCCCTTCAATCGCGAAGGATAGGCGGCTCACTGAAACTGAGTGAAAGAGGACCGAAAAGAAAAAAAATCGGCGCAGGGAGGAATTCGTTCCGAAGCTCATTCGTCTTTTTTTTTTTTAATTTTATTTTCTCATACGAGAAGAAGAAGAAGGTGAAGTGAGGAATAAAAATCACTGAAACGGAGTGAAAGAGGACAGAAAAGAAAAAAAATCGGCGCAGGGAGGAATTCGTCCCGAAGCTTGTTCTTCTGTTTTTAATTTTATTTTCTTATACGAGAAGGAGAAGGTGAAGTGGGAATAAAAATCACTGAAACTGAGTGAAAGAGAACCGAAATGAAAGAAGCAGCTCAGGAAGGAGTTCGTCCCTGCGCTTATTCTTCTTTAAAAAAAAAAAAATTCTTATACGAAAAGAAGACGAAGGTGAAGTAAGTGATAAACATCACTGAAATGGACCATAGAGAAAGAATCTGCGCAAGGAGGAGTTCATCCCAAAACTCTTCTCTTTTTCTTACACGAGAAGAAGAAGAAAAAGAAGGTTAAGCGATGGATAAAAATCACTGAAACGGAGTGAAAGACAAATTCGTCCCTACGCTCATTCCTCCTTTACATTTTTTTTTTCTTTCTTATACAAGAAGAAGAAGAGGAAGAAGAAGAAGAAGGGGAAGTAAGGGATAAAAATGCGGACTCTATCGGCGGGGGTTTGGGATTGGCATAAATTTTGAATGGAAATGTTGTAAATCCGAGGATCGGTGGAAGCGACCGGGAGGCTCTCGGCGGCGTGTTGCGAGAGTGGCGTCGAACGAGGGTGCTAGGGGATTTGCTCGGGCGTACAATCTCCCCGTGTCTCATATTTCCCAGGGGAGAGTTTCCGATTCAGGACTCGGTAGACAAGGCGGGCGCCGATGGCCTGTACATCGAATTAATTCGTATTTTTATTCTTTTCGCAGTGCATCGGAGTGCAAATCGAAAATTGAAATCTGGGAGGGAGTCGTGGAGAGCGGAGCGCCGCCAGCCGGGAGTGCCAAGTTGCTGAAGAAAATCTGCAGCCCCGCGGAGGGCGCGCATGCGAGGGACCAGCAATCGGGACGGGCCGATAAGTGAGTACAATTAATTGAACGAGACTAATTGCCACGGCTATTAGAACGGCGGCCGCGACGACTCGTTTAACGTTGAAGAATAAAAGAAGAAGAAGAAGAAGAAGAAAAGAGTCGCTTCGCCGTGAAAGAAGCGCCCGAGAGCCGGAGCGACGCTAAAGGGGTGAAAAAGGGGTTGCGGAAAATGAACGATGAATAGGGAGAGAGAGCTTTGACGCGCGAATAAATGGAGGGAGGATGGAAAGACGGGGGGGGGGAAATTAATAAGGAAGAAATAAAATAAGAAAAGTTCTCGAAGCGGAGGTGGTGGGGCGGTTGTTTTCGATCTCGGTGCAGCGGAGGCGCATGAGACGAGCCAAGGAAAATGTGCTCGGTGCTTGCCCCGTTGCGACCACACGAACCACAGGGAAACTGTCCGTATGGTGGAAATGAACGAGCAAGGAAACTCACGCTCGCGATCGTCACCGCTCCCGCGCGGTCTCGCGCGCGTGCGATTATCCAGCGCTCGAATGTGTAACTCATGACCATGACCTAGGTTTTTTCCCTTTTTTTTTGCGTTTTCTTAAATCTGAGCGGCCGGACCGAGGGTAGTCGGAAAGATCGGTCGATGAAAATTTTTGTGGAAAATAAGGAAAATGGATCAGAACGATTTCCGACATTGACAAGAAAATTCGGTTGAATCAACTGAAGATTCGCGTAAAGATGTTCAAATAAATATTTAGATCGTTGAAGAGAATATTTGAAGGCTTCAAAAGCATTTTGGTGAGAATTATAAAATTCAAAAAAAAATTTCAACCAACAAATATAGCTCTACCAACAAAATATTCGAACATATTCATATGTGCCGAAAACAATATTCAAAGATGCCGAAAATATTAATTTAGCATAATCATCATTACAAAAAGTTCTTAACAAATTGATGAAATGTAAAATTGTCTAACAAATCTCTCGGAAACCAAAAGTCGTTTGTTTATTAAAATGATTCGTTAACTTCTCTGAATACGTATGAATTTCTTTATATCTTTAAATTCACTAGGAATTTTTCTTTTTCATATGACAAAAATGTGCAAAAAGTCACGAAATTCAAAGTTAATTTAAAAAAATCTGAAAAGATTCATGCCTATTCAGAAAAATCAACGAATCATTTTCATAAAGAAAAAAAAGTTAGCTTTCCGGAAGATTCGTCGAAAAATTTTATCTTTAAATCAATTCTTTAATACCATTTTGGAATTAGTATGCAAAATTAATTTTTTCAGCACCTTTGACAAGCCTGATTTTTTTCAGGCTTCAATACCATAAAGAACCGCTGGCAATTCCCTCTCATTTCTCAAAAACTTATGCGAAGTGAGCGCTATTCGGGAGGTAGTGCCTCAAGCGCAGCGAGAGTTTCGGATCCCTCGAGCTCGCCGCAGGAACGACGGTCCGTAAAACAGCCACCGGTACCGGCGCGCCGCCGGAGTGCGCCCGTAGCAGCGTTACGCGCGTTTCGCGACGGGCAGGATTTTAATCTATTTTAATTCCTAACGTGGCGGGCGCGGCTCTGCGGGGTGGTAACGCACGAAGAGCGATTTATAACCTCCCGATGGGGAAGCGTGGAGCAAAAGCGGCGTGTTATAGCGGTGGAGAACAACGGGAGGAAGCGCGCGAGAGCCGTACGTGCCCGGCAGAATTACCGAGGCCGTTGCCGGAGAGCGGGCAGCTTCTCCGCCGTCCTCGTTCCGCCCCTCGGCGAGTCCCGAGCCGGGCGGTGCGTCCGTGTTTTATGTTGCACTAATCTCGTAAAAATTCATGCAAAATACGGACGGTGTTTCATTGCGGAGCGACGGCAACGAACGGGTAAACAGCGTCGCACCGCAAACTCCTCCGGTCACTCGGAGGCCTCGTGCGAGGTCGCGCCAGGTGTCGCGCAAAATCGCGTGATCCACCACAACTGAAATATTCCCGTCACGCCGGAATTATACGACTCTTTTGTCCGTTTAATACGCGGCGCATACACGGAGGCGAACACACACGCGCGCTGTCCGACCGCGATCGGTAGATGTTAACGCGAGAGGGATTGGATAAAAAATATCGAAATGCAATATTCAGCGTTTGCCGAGGGGGTTGTATGAACGTCGGCGAAAGGGACTTTTTATGAGCGATAAAAACAACTGTCGGGTTGTACGGGCCGATCGAGCGAATAACGGCGAACCCGGGCGCGAACTCCGCAACGGCTGCCGCTCGGCCGGGCCAATCGCCGGATAATGAATTGATGAATGAAAAAAAAAAAAAAAAAAAAAAATGAAATTACTATAGGGTCTTTCATCAGGACGGGCGAATGGGCCCTTCGCCGGAAGCTCGAATTAACGCTGGAGATGATATAAAATTTTACGGCGAAGGTGCGGACTTTCAATGTTTATTTGCTTATTTATTTATGGATGTAATTAGAGGCGATACGAAAAGATATTCGGCAAATAAGACGATGGCAGATTGAGTGATTGCGTCGCGATAATGAGTAAACATATATTCGTTGACCAATATGAAAAAAATTAACAACTAAAGAAGTCTTAAAAAATATTTATATAACAAAAATAACAAAAATACGTCTCGTTACACATTTTTACTCGACGAGAATATGCGAATTATGCATATAGCCATATGCGAATTATGCATATAGTGATATGTGAATTATCCATATATTGATATGCAAATTATCCATATATTGATATGAGAATTATGCATATATTGATATGCGAATTGTGCATATATTGATATGCGAATTATCCATATATTGATATGCGAATTATCCATATATTGATATGCGAATTATCCATATATTGATATGCGAATTGTGCATATATTGATATGCGAATTATCCATATATTGATATGCGAATTGTGCATATATTGATATGCGAATTATCCATATATTGATATGCGAATTATCCATATATTGATATGCGAATTATCCATATATTGATATGCGAATTATCCATATATTGATATGAGAATTATGCATATATTGATATGCGAATTATCCATATATTGATATGCGAATTATCCATATATTGATATGCGAATTATCCATATATTGTTCCCTGTGACGCCGATGTTCAGCTCGTTCGACAGCGAACGTGCGAGTGTAATTTGGAATAGCGAGAAGTTTCGATGTGGCAAAGTAGCCTGCAATGAAAGAATCGTCCCGCTTGATCCATCATTTTTATTCACGAATTTACGAACGATAAAAACAACTGTCAGATCGTCCGGGCCGATCGAGGGAAAACCAGCTTTCCCGCACGTCGAGCACGACCTCTGCACCGGCTGCGGCTCGACCGGGCCAATCGGCCGCTAATGAATCGATGAATGAAAAAAAAAAAAAAAAAAAAAAAAAAACTGTACGATACACGCTTTCATAATGATCGTGAAGTGCGCCCTTTGTCGGAAGCTCGAATTAACGCTGGAGCTGATAAACTGAAACGTAGCCCGGCAACGGTACGGTCCTCCGATGCTCTGGCTCTGTCACGGCAATGAACAGCTCGTTCGACCACGAATATGCGCGAGTATAATTTGAAATAGCGAGACATTTCAAAGTGGCGGTAGCCGTTAATGAAAGGATCGTCCCGATTGATCCACCAATGTGCATCTGGATACACATACGCTATATCAAGCACTTTGATTAATCACACGGCCCGACCTCATGCCAAGAGCATAAAAGTACGATGGAGATCGATCGAAGAGTAGACGGAGTCGTTCAATTAGCGACTGTCCGAACGGCGAGTCCTGAAAGCGACGTCGTCTTGGGTAAACCTCACTTCCGGTCTGAAAATCTAATTTTCCGATCATAAGTAACGAAATTGTCATTTTTCGACCGGAAGTTGTGTTATTTTAGGGAAACGTGTGACACGTTTCCCTAAAATAACACAACTTCCGGTCAGTTTAACAATCTAATTTTTCGACCGTAAGTGACGTCGCCTAAGGAAAACGTCACTTCCGGTTCGAAAATCTTATTATTCGACCGGAATTAACGTCATCTAGGGAAACGTCACTTCCGGTTTGAAAATATCATATTTCGACTGGAAACTACGTCATCTAGGGAAAACGCAACTTTCAGTTTGCAAATCTCATTTTTCGACCAAAATTGACGTCATCTAGGGAAAACGTCACAACATCCGGTTTGAAAACCTAATTTATCGACCGGCCGTGACGTCATCTCGGAGAAATGTTACTTCCAGTTTGACAAATCTCATTTTTCGACCGGAAGTGACGTCATCGAGAGGAAACGTCATTTCCTATTTGAAAATCAAATTTTTCGACCGGAAGTGACATTTCATGTAAAAACCGGCAACTCTACCGTCACAGTGCCATAACATCGAAGCACAGTAGTGCTTCGATGTTCGGGCACTGTGACGGCAATGATCCGGTCATTTGACGACGAACATACGAGTATAATTTGGAACAGCGAGAAACTTCAAACTGGCAAAATATAGCCGGTAATGAAAGGAACGTCCCGATTGATCCACCCATTTGGCCATGGAGATATATATATATATATATATATGATATATATGTATGTTATATTAGGGACTTTGATTAATCATTGATGGAACCCGTTTGAGTATACGACCCGCTCTGATGCCAAGAGACATAAAAGTACGATGGAGTTCGATCGGAGAGTAGACGGAGTCGTTCAATTAGCAACTGTCCGAACGGCGAGTCGTGGAAGGCTCGTCTGGATCGAACCCTCGCCTAAATAAAGCCATGACTGGTATACAACCGTGACGTCCAACGGAGCCGTATGCGCGCGTGTGTGCCGGCCTGACGCCGAGAAAAAATAAAATTTCACGAGACGGCCTGACAATCCTCTCTCGGACATATGCCAATTGAGTCGATTAACGGAAAGCGCATATCTCGTCGCTCTTCTTCTATCGAGCTTATGGAAATAAATAAAAATAAATAAAAAAAAAGCGTTGATCAAAGCCGTCGCGATCGTAGCACTTGCTTGGGCAAACGCGTGGTTCAAATTCCCCTCGCATAGCATAGCGCCACATTGTAATACTGTAAATTTAATAATTTATTATGAATCATGAATGAAAATCCATTTTTTTATCTCATATAATGCGGTAAATTTAATAATTAATTAAATCGATTGTCAGTGAGGAAGATGAGAAAATGCCCTTTTTTTAATGACGGACGCTCGCTCGTTCGATATTTCGAGTGAGGTGCCACGTAATCGGAATATGGAAACTTTGGACCAAATGCCAATTGAGTCGATTAAGGGGAACTGCAAATCTCGTCCCTCTTCTTCAATTGAGTTTATGGAAATAACAAAAAAAAAAAAAATCATAATAATTGATTAAAGGCGTCACGCTGATACAAAAAAAAATACAGTTAAATAAATGAAAAATTCGAACAGGGACGCTCGAATAAATATTTTGTTGGCACAAATAAAGGATTGGTTAGTTCAACTGTTTTTTAAATTTTTTTTCTATTTTTCCTTATAATTTCACCGAAATATTTGTTTGAGGCATTAAAATAATTTCTTCGACCAACGAAATAATTACTTAAACGTCACTGCCCAAATCTCACTTAAATAATTACTTAAACGTCACTGTCCAAATGTGGTATTGGCTCGAGAAAACACGTGGTCCACAGTTCTCCTCGCATCGAACAGCATAGCGCTAAATATAATGCAGTACATTTAATAATTAACCCATATCGCTGCAGGATACTTGTTCAGCAAGGAACGAAAATTTGCAAAGACGCAACCTTCGAACGATTCGAATAACAAGTCAACGTGCTAAGAAAGAAAGAAAAAAAACAAAAAAAAAAAAAAATCTGTAAAAATTCACAGATGTACCTTGGAGTATTCTTCATTTGATAACACAGAAGAAGATTTAGTGCGAACATCTCGATCGTTTTTGTGCTTAAAATGAGACATGGTTGTTTGCCCTCCGCAAGTATTCCGTGCTTGAAGGCTCAATTTTGTTCTTAGAATCAAAAGCACAATTAATTGTGACTCAGGGGGCAAAAAAAAAAATTAATTTCCTCGTCAGGATATGGATTTTTATTTTTTTTTTTTAACGATGAGTGCTCGTTCGCGTAACGCGCTACGTAAACCCGGCATGAGGTACATCGAGCACGAATCCGAGCGGAGTTCTTCCCGGCGATAAAGTCCACATGCCGCCTCTGTCGGACATTGCTCTGGCTGGTTCTCTCGGCGATCAACCCTCGGCAAGGAGCGGGGTGGAATGTACCTCCTTGGCCGCAGAGCCCCTGGAAGCCCTTAGCACGGACGAAGAGACAGTGTGCCTGACACCGGGCCGCCCGAAGAGGGCCGGCCACTCAATAAATACTCCCAACTCCGGAGAGTCGTTCGAGGCGCGTTGGCAACTCCGGCGTCCCTTGACGACCCATGTCCGTGTCCACCCCGGGATCGTATTCCGCAGACGAAGCTTTATGACCGGCCGATGAAAATTCGTAAGGCAAGGTGAAATTGTAGCGTCGGTGTTAATTTCTCGCGAGGAATTAAACTAACGAACAAAAGACACTGATTATCGAGGAATAAGTTTGCATGAGGAAGAATAAAAATTGAGCAAAGGGAAAAAATTATTTTTTTTGTAAAAGAAAAATGTTGTCAATGGGTCGATGAAAATTCGTAAGGCAAGGTGAAATTGTAGCGTCGCTGTTAATTTCTCGCGAGGAATTAAACTAACGAACAAAAGACACTGATTATCGAGGAATAAGTTTGCATGAGGAAGAATAAAAATTGAGCAAAGGGAAAAATTTTTTTTTTTTGTAAAAGAAAAATGTTGTCAATGGGTCGATGAAAATTCGTAAGGCAAGGTGAAATTGTAGCGTCGCTGTTAATTTCTCGCGAGGAATTAAACTAACGAACAAAAGACACTGATTATCGAGGAATAAGTTTGCATGAGGAAGAATAAAAATTGAGCAAAGGGAAAAATTTTTTTTTTTTGTAAAAGAAAAATGTTGTCAATGGGTCGATGAAAATTCGTAAGGCAAGGTGAAATTGTAGCGTCGCTGTTAATTTCTCGCGAGGAATTAAACTAACGAACAAAAGACACTGATTATCGAGGAATAAGTTTGCACGAGGAAGAATAAAAATTGAGCAAAGGGAAAAATTTTTTTTTTTTGTAAAAGAAAAATGTTGTCAATGGGTCGATGAAAATTCGTAAGGCAAGGTGAAATTGTAGCGTCGCTGTTAATTTCTCGCGAGGAATTAAACTAACGAACAAAAGACACTGATTATCGAGGAATAAGTTTGCACGAGGAAGAATAAAAATTGAGCAAAGGGAAAAATTTTTTTTTTTTGTAAAAGAAAAATGTTGTCAATGGGTCGATGAAAATTCGTAAGGCAAGGTGAAATTGTACCGTCGCTGTTAATTTCTCGCGAGGAATTAAACTAACGAACAAAAGACACTGATTATCGAGGAATAAGTTTGCATGAGGAAGAATAAAAATGGAGCAAAGGGAAAAAATTATTTTTTTGTAAAAGAAAAATGTTGTCAATGGGTCGATGAAAATTCGTAACGCAAGGTGAAATTGTAGCGTCGATGTTAATTTCTCGCGAGGAATTAAATTAAAATAAAAAATAAAAAGAAAAAATGACAAAAGGAAAAGACTTCTCGCCGGATTGCCCAAATAGCAAGTCTGAAAATTCATACCGGAAGTTAGAATTGTATTGTCGGCGTTAATTTTTCACACGAAAAAGGAAATACATAAATTATCGTGGAATAAGAGTAAATTTATTGCGAACAATTAAAAAAAAAAAAAAAAAAAAATTAAAGACGTATATAAAATAATACTTAAAAATCGTGTGAAGGACCTCCGCAGGACTTTCCGCCGGGCTGCGCAAAGGCGTTCGGATACTCAATACATACTCCCAACTGCGGAAAGTCCTCTGCGGCTTCTTGGCAAGTCCAACGTCCCTTGACGATCGATGTCCGCACAGATGGGGACATCGATCGAAGCATTAGTAAATGCATGAGCAATGAAATTACACATCGAGCCGAAAATGTCGAGTCGACAAAAATTCGTACCGCACACCTAAAATAGTATCGCGAGTCTTAATTTTTCACAAGCAAAAAAGAAAAAAAAAACAAAAAAAAACAAACAAATAACCCTATAAGATACATAAATTATTCAGGAATAAGAAGAAATTTATTCCGCAGAAGAGCGGCGAAAGAGCCGCAAAAAAAAAAAAAAAAAAAAAAAAAAATGGTGTCAAGGAGCTCCGTAGGACTTTCCGGGCGTACAAACGGTGGAGATCAATCCTCCGAATCCCGGCCGAATATTCCTCTCCTCGGGCGTTCGGCGGCGTACCTTACCGCATACATTCCCGCCCCGGCATCCCGGAACGATGGGGCGTCCAGGTCTCCGCGTTTCGTCCGAATTTCGAGAATTTTTCTACCAGGCTAGGTGTGCACAGCCAAGTGAGCGGAGCAAAAGGAGCCGAAAGAAGTGAGGCGGAGTTTCTCCCCGTCCGGCGGGCCCGTCGGGCACGTACGCTGCATCTTCTTCAGCGGATCGCGGAGAACCACGACCGAGAGCGAAGAGCAGAGGTTCCATGCATACGTCCCGTACGTAGTCGCGTGCATGGATAAGGGTTATATAGTACGAAAAATCGGAGGCACTGGGGGCGAGCGTTTGGAACGGGGATTGGCGGAAGGCCAAGTAGGTCGTCGAGATGCTTGATCCTTCCTCCTACTGCCGTCGCCGCCGAACGTGGATAGTGCATTTTCTCAAAACACGATCCCGTCTTTCCACTCGCGCTCTCTTTGGCCCCCTTTCGCCGCAGGCTATTTCAACCTCTCCGCGACTCTCGAAAGACTAATATATGCCATACACGGGCATCATCGCTCTCCTCCGGATCTCGGCTCTCGCGGATCCTCGCAGCCTCTATTCATAAAACACTCGTCTCGTTAGGATCCTTCCTTCCTTCGTGGCTTCCGGTGGATTATCGTTGGCTACAAATTCAGGATCCGAGATCGCGAATTTACCGTAGCTGCGCCGAAATAAGCCACGAACGATTGCTCCGACCGACCGACTCGAACGATTCGCGCTGCTCCCTTAAGGAGGGAGTCTCGCTGAGGGTGACTTCGCATAAGTTCGACAAAAATAATAGAAAAATTCCAAGTACTACTTGATGGTATAAAAATCTGAAAAAATTAATGCATACCAAAGATACTGAGAAAATTAATTCTGCACAATAATAATTACAAAATGTTATTAACAAATTGATGAAAAAAATAATTGCTTAACAAATTTGCCCGCAACCCAACTTTTTTTTTTTCGTGAAAATGATTCGTTTATTTTTCTGAATACCTATGAATTTTTTCAGATTTTTCAGTAATCGTTGATTTTTTTTTTTTTTTTTTTTTTTTTTTTTTTTTTTTTTTTTTTTTTTCATGGAAAAATCAACGATCACTGAAAAATCTGAAAAAATTCATGGGTATTCAGAAAAATAAACGAATCTTTTTCACGAAAAAAAAAAAGTTGGCTTGCGGGTAAATTTGTTAAGCAATTATTTTTTTCATCAATTTTTTAATAACATTTTGTAATTATTATTATGCAAAATTAATCTTTTCAGTACCTTTAGTATGAATGCATTTTTTCAGATTTTTATACCATCGAGAGGTACTTGCAATTTTCTCTTATTTCTGTCGAACTTATGCGAAGTCAGCGCGCAGCGAGACTCCCTCCTTAAAGCATCTAGACTGGTTTTTTTTTTTTGTAGGTTCTCCAATCTTATAGAAAATCGAATGAAAATGTTACTATCTTTTTTTTTTTGCAGGTTCTCCAATCTGATAGAAAATCGATTGGTAGTTCTACTATTTTTTTTTTTTTTTTTCGTAGGTTCTCAAATCTCATAGAAAATCGATTGGAAGTTCTACTATTTATTTTTGCGTAGGATCTCAAATTTTATAGAAAATCGATTGAAAGTTTGACAGCGCGCAGAGAGCAATGTTAAGCTAATATGTAACGTACATGAATCATCGCTCTCCACCGTGCCTCGGCTCTCGCGGATCCTCGTCACTTCTATTCTAAAGTCAAAACGTTCTATTCTAAAGTCAAAATATTCAAGATTTCGTTCGAACCACCCGCGCCTCGAAAGTATAACGAAACTAAAAAAAAAAAAAAAAAATGAAAAAATATTTTCGGCTTATGTTCATTCGCACGTATCCTAAAACTATTGGACAAAAGTAAAATTCTGACCAAAGCAGCCTTGCAGATCCATTAATAGTATATGAGATTCGTGCAAACGGTGTTTCTCCCTCCCAGTTAAATTTTTCGCTGAAGTGCGAATAACACTAAACACGGAATTCCCAGTGAAAGCACGAACGCACCTCGGTCCACCCGACGTCGCCTCGATATCGAGAGATTTACGTCCGTCCCAGTCGTATACGGTAGTGCAACAAAAACACCGAAAGCCGCCCACGATGAAGCTGTCCACAAGTTGTCGACCGTCGCCCGCCGCCACTTCCTTCCGGGTGACACGTATATGGATACGCCATCGTTCGGAGTGTCCGGCCTGACCCGGAAGATCGCCTCAACCCCTTCAACCCTCACGGCCCGTCCCGCGAGCGCCCTCGTTCCTCTCGACACCGACGACCGCCGGCCTCGATTGCCAATGTTACGGAAATCGGACGACCGCGGTGTTCATCGGGGAGGTTTCTTCTACCGGACGCGTTTGCATGTGCCAAGTGCGATGGATCGAAATTTCTTTCCCACAAAATAATACATACACACCGAGAGAAGGATCTAATAAACATTACTGATCATCTAAGAAAAATAAACCATAGCGCATAGTAGTGGCGCATAGGCATTGGAACTCCTCCCTTAGGTGTCCGGCCATTCGTACGTTTACCTCAGCACAAGAAAAAAAAATGCCTCTGTGACCAATTAACAACTGCAGGAATCTCGCGATGCTCTTAACCGTACCAGCGCTTGTTACCTTTGCCTCGGCAATATTGCACTCTCGCCACTGTGCACGCAAGAGCGGTTGCATGGTTTTCGTAAGAACGACATGTTCCCAGTTTCAGTCCCATATCGAATCGTAAGAAATATAAGCACAAATGAGATAACAATTTTTTCTTTTCTTTGACAACCCGCAACCGAACTTTACTTGAGTCATTGAAAATTTTTGTTTTCAGCACGCGGACTTGAACTCCTCCCTTAATGTGTCCCACCATTGGTACTATTTACCATCCAAACTATCGGCTTGACATTGCTTTCAGTTACTTCCACAAAAAAAAAAAAAAAAAATGCCTCTCCGACCAATTAACAACTGCAGGAATCTCGCGATGCTCTTAACCGTCCCAGCGCTTGTTACCTTCGCCTCGGTAATATTGCACTCTCGCCACTGTGCATGCAACAGCGGTTGCATAGTTTTCTCAAGTTGGCCGCAGCGCCCAACGGTGAACGGAGGGTGGACCAACGGGATCTGGCGAACGATCGAAACCACTCTTGTCAACTGCCGTGATATATTCCCATTTCCCCCGGCGCCTCACGTGCGCCACATGAAACTCATGAATCACCGTGGCTTCGAATCTTGTTTAGCACGACGCCCACGCTGCACGATCACTCCATCGCAGGTGCGCGCGCGCGCGCGCGTGTGTGTGTGTGCGTGTGTGTGTGCGTGTGTGTGTGCGTGTGCGCGCGCGCGTGCGTGTGTGTGTGCGTGTGCGCGCGCGCGTGTGTGTGTGTGTGTGTGTGTGTGTGTGTGTGTGTGCGCGCGTGTGCGCGCGCGTATCTAGTACTTAGGTTTTACGAGATACGTACAAGACACGGAAACAAGTTTCACCGGCAACAATTCTATCGACGTTCCTCACCGACTCCCCGGCAACTTTCACCGAGTCGGAATAAGTAAACAGTTTTCCCGAAAGTTAACCGCGATACGTGTTTTCCCCACAGAGAGCTTCTCACCGTGCTCTCGGATACTTTCCTGAACTCTGGCACTCTGCTTTCTTCCTTGCCGACTTAAACCCCCCCCCCCTCCCCCTCCCCCTCCGCCTCCGCCCCCCCTTGAGGTACCTGAGGTAAATCCTTGACTAAATTATTCCACGATCCCTCACCCGAAATGCTTCCCGCTGCTGCGACAAATCAACTCGCGCCACCGACGAGACGAGCGGTATTTGGCATTTGGCTCGGGTTTCTCGAGATTTAGGCCTTCGATTCCAATGCCGATAATCATGTTGCGACATCATCTGTCATGGAGCGATTTATCCCGCGATTTATCGACGGTTGGGCGATTTATCGCCCGAGAAGACGATAAGCACTTGGGTAAAAAAAAAGAAAAAAAAAAAAAAAAAACACGGTACCTGTCGTGCTCTGCGGCAGGAAATACACGAGATCGGAGCTGGGCAGTACTTGAAGTACATCGGTACTTATTTTGTACTTAAAGTACGTACTTAAAATATCAGAGTGCTTTTCGGCACTTTAAGTACTATTGCTGAGTACTAAGACCAAAGTACTTGTACAATTTTGAGTGTAGCTTCCTCTTTGGGGAGACTATGCTTAAAATTGTATAAAAATTGGGAAACCATGTGCAAAGTACTTTGCGCGTCGACGTTTTTTTTTTCTGCTTATATCGCGCCGCTCCTCAGGGAATTTATCCCTGCGCTCAATAAAAATCTATCCGTCTGTCTGTCGAGCAACTTCTCCTTGCCGAGAAGTTGTCTTCGTCACTCAACTCATGAACTGCGCTTTCTTCCTTGCCGACTCGGCGGCGGTGAATCTTTGACTAAAATTATTCCACGATCCCACACCCGAATTGCTTCCCGCCGCTGCGGGAAGTCATCGCGGGGCACTGCCGAGACGAGCGTCATTTAGCATTTGGCTCGGTTTACTCGAGAGTTACGTTTCAGTGGTAACGCCGATAATCCGATTGCAACATTATCATGGACCGACAGATCTCGCCGCATTTATCGGATCGAAAACGAAATTTACGTTCCACCAGCTATTTGCATTTCACCGAATAAGCGTTTCGGCGTTAAGGCAGTCCTCGAATTAACGCCACTCAAGTCAATCGAGTGTCCGTACCTCAAAGATTGTTTCTGCACTTTCAAAGGGGACACTTTTGCCATGAGAGCTCGATTTTTCTATATTAAAGAGTTTCTGCTTTATGTAGAAAAAAAAAAAAAAAAAAAAACATGTGGAACAATGCGTTTGCTGAAAAGTAACTCAGTTTACGCCAATAAATGGAAGGGCATATTTTTACGCAGTTTTCGTGATGGTCTTAAATTAAAAAGAAAAATATATATATATATATATATATTTTTAAAAACTTTTTCCTGGCTACCCAACGAAGTAAATGCATAGGCTCAAATTAAGGCACATTTATATCTCACAACTCTACCGGATGATAACTCTACCAAAAAAGGCAGCTCTAACAACTCTACCGGATAACAACTCTATCAGAAAACATCTCTACCATATTACAAATCTACCAAAATCTCTACCACGCAGGAAAGAAACTCTCCCGAAATTGAAATAAAACTCGGCCGAAATTGAAATAAAACTCTGCCGGAATTGAAATAAAACTCGGCCGGAATTGAAATAAAACTCTGCCGGAATGGAAATAAAACTCTCTCGGAATTGAAATAAAACTCTCCCGGAATTGAAATAAAACTCTGCCGGAATTGAAATAAAACTCTGCCGGAATTGAAATAAAACTCTACCGGAATTGAAATAAAACTCTCCCGGAATTTAAGTAAGACTCTACCGGAGTTGTATTTCAATTCCGGGAGAGTTTTATTCAATTCCGGGAGAGTTTTATTCAATTCCGGGAGAGTTTTATTCAATTCCGGGAGAGTTTTATTCAATTCCGGGAGAGTTTTATTCAATTCCGGGAGAGTCTTATTTCGATTCCGCGACAGTTTTATTTAAATTCCGGTAGTTTTATTTCAATTCCGGTAGTTTTATTTCAATTCCGGGAGAGTTTTTTTTATTCAGCGGTAGAGATTTCGGTAGAGTTCTAATACGGTAGAGTTGTTAGGGCTGCTTTTTTTCGTAGAGTCATTATCCGCTAGAGTTGTTTGTGGAGAGATGTTTTCCGGTCGACTTCTTATCCGGTAGAGTTGTGAGTGGTAGACATATGAATGTGCCCAAATTAAGCCTATACTATCTTATCGGTTATATAGCTTTAAATTTTCTGAAATTTCCACGAAAGAGTCTGATAGATTTTGAAACTTGTAATTGTAGCGTTGCCGACCGCTACGGTAGCGCCGATTTTTTTTTTTTTACTTTTTCCTTAAAAAAAAAAAAAAAAAAAAATAGTCGGCGATGTTACGGTGACACGTATTTTGCCTCGTCCAACTTCTCCGTCCCTGAATACTGCCACTGTGCTTTCCTTCTCACCGGCTCGGTCCCCCTTGACGTGCACCCACCCTAAATTCTCGACTAAATTATTCCACGCTTTATTCCGTCCCCAAAATGTGTTCAGCTACTGCGACTAATCCACCACGAGTCGCTGACGAGACGAGAGGTATTTAGCATTTGGTCGGTTTATTCGAGACATCTCGATTTCAACAACAACGACATTACAATTTCGATTGCATTTCAATGGCAACAGCGATAATGGAATTGGAAAATTATCATGGTCCGATAGATCGGGCCCGATTTATCGGATCGAAAGCGAAATTTATGTTCCCCATGCTATTTGCATTTCACCGAATAAACGTTTCGGAATTAAACCTTCCGGTATGTCGATTGACCGCTAAAACGTTAATTGAAAACATTCGGCAATGTGGAACTAATTT
The DNA here is from genome assembly GCA_963922035.1 of Amblyjoppa proteus. Taxonomy (NCBI): domain Eukaryota; kingdom Metazoa; phylum Arthropoda; class Insecta; order Hymenoptera; family Ichneumonidae; genus Amblyjoppa; species Amblyjoppa proteus. The sequence continues at coordinate 8,651,628 of OY998232.1, forward strand.
GAAGCTATCGAAGCTAATTAAAATATAGAATTAGGAGTGAGAGAGGAGAATCGAATCGTTTCGCAAGCGCTCTCGCTCTCGCTCTCTCTCTCTCTCTCTCCCTCTCTCTCTCTCTCTCTCGCTCTCTCTCTCTCTCTCTCTCTCTCTCTCTCTCTCTCTCTCTCTCTCTCTCTCTCTCTCTCTCTCTCTCTCTCTCTCTCTCTCTCTCTCTCTCTCTCTCTCCCCCTCTCTCTCTCTCTCTCTCCCTCTCTTCGCTGGATCAGCGTTGAACGATGATTCTTCCCCCCCCCCCCCGCCCCACCCTGTTCTCTCTCCGCCGTTCCATCGTTTTCCTGCAAAGCACACATGTACGATATCCACCGGAGTATTTACCTTCGATCAACGGAGCGACACTCCGTAGCGAATGAGCGCATCCGGGATCGTCATTCGATTTACCGCGTCGCTTTATAAGCTGCAACGTGTGTTATCCATCCCTTGGGTGCGTCTATCATTCCCCTGACCGATAACTCGTCGCGAGTTACGTGGATACCGCGAACTTGATGGCTCTATAATATTAACCATGCGGGGATATATCTTCGTGCCGCAGGGCATTCTTGTAGTCGTGGCAAACCCCCCCCGCCGTCGTAAAGTACTCGTTTAACACTTTACGCTCTCCGCAGGTACATCGAGCACGAACGTTACTCATCCAGCGGACGAGATATGACCGTTATGCTGAGACGTGCCTCCAACAGCCCCACCGACGAGGAATTCATGGATGTCTCTTATTACTTCCACACGGTGAGTTCGCGTCACACATTCACATTGCACACTCGCTTCGCATGCCCGCATTAGATACTCACATAACCGCATTACGTACTCACATAACCGCATTACGTACTCACATAACCGCATTACGTACTCACATAAATGCGTCACTGAGACACGTTACTAAGACACACTACTTAGCCACGTTACTAAGTCACGTTACTTACACACGTTACTTACACACGTTCCTCAGTCGCATTACTAAGTCTCGTTACTAAGTCACGATACTAAGTCACGATACTAAGTCACGATACTAAGTCACGCTACTAAGTCACGCTACCTGAGTCACGCTACCAAGTCCCATTACTCAGACACGTTACTTAGTCGTGTTACTTAGTAGCATTACTAAGTCGCGTTACTTAGTCGCATTACTAAGTCACGTTACGTAGTCGGGTTACTAAGTCGCGTTACTAAGTCGCGTTACTAAGTCGCGTTACTAAGTCGCGTTACTAAGTCACGTTACTTAGCCGCGTTACGTAGTCGCGTTACTAAGTGGCGTTACTTAATCGCGTTACTTAGTCATATTACTATGTTGCATTACTAAGTCGTGTTACTAAGTCGTATTACTAACTCGTATTACTAAGTCGCATTACTAAGCCGCATTACTAAGTCACGTTACTTAGTCGTATTACTAAGTCGCATTACTAAGTCGCGTTATTAAGTCGTATTACTGAGCCGCGTTACTAAGTCGCGTTACTAAGTCGCGTTACTAAGTCGCGTTACTAAGTCGCGTTACTAAGTCGCGTTACTTAATCGGGTTGCTTAGTCGCGTTACTAAGTCACGTTACTTAGTCGCATTACCAAGTCGCCTTATTAAGTCGCGTTACTGAGTCAAGTTACTTAGTAATTTTACTTAGTTCCGTTACTTAGTCCCGTTTCTTAGACACATTACATAGTCACATTTCATACTAGCATTGCATCGTCACATTATTTAGTCGCAGTACCCATTCACATTAAATGCTTACCTTGCATACTCCACATTATATTATGCATGATATGCTCCATCTTACATCGCCGCCGAGCCAATCTTCCGTGAGAGTACATAACGAGCTCGGTGATTAAAGTATTCAGCAGGATATCCTGCCTCCCGAGAATATCTAACTGTCACCATCCACTGAGACCGATGTATTTTATTCCTTCGACAGCACGAAATAGGAATTATTTAATTGGCCTGTGAGCCTGCTCCTTTAAAGCGGAAATATATTATAGATCGATGCGTTTCGCGATAAAATTGTCAGTACTCGTAAACGGCATTAAGTGGCTCGTCGACGCTTTCGTGTATGAAACGTTCATTATTTCCGTGGCTGATTGAACATTAATTGTGTCCACATTGGCGACGCGCTCTTGATAACTTCGCGAGGAATCTCAATGCAAAGAGAGTGCCGAGTGTCGGCCGTTCAAACTCCGCCGCTCTAAGAACGGATCGAACGGGGATGACAAAAATTTTGTAAACAAATTGAATTTGCACAGAGCGTCAGGACGGTACTCAGCAACCGTCGACTATTTGCGACGTCGAATACTACGGATTGAGTTCGCCGAGCGAGGGCTGGGTGATGCATCCGGCGCATCGTCTGTTTGCACGGGAAGGTCCTGTCAAATGTAAACAGCATTTCATCCCCGCCGCTAACCAATCGGTGATCGTCACGGTGAGTCTAATCTCGACGGGGAATCCCCGTGGCTTTAATCTCGGGGCTTTCGCATTTCGGTGGGATTAAGGTGCTCAATATAATCCGGCTGAATGAGTAACCGCGAGCTCTCCTCGTCGTACCTCATTCGTCGAGCGGAATGGATAAGAGAAAGAGGATTAACAATTTCATTCCATCGACGGAGAAACGATAACGCGTTACTCACGTGTGTGTGTGTGTGTTTTTTTTGTTTTTTTTTTTTTTTTTCCATTCCTCAGGTGGAGAACAGCACTATGCAGATCGCCAAGACGGGCCCGTGCGAAACACTGTGCGGCGACAGCGGCTGCCGTTGCTACACCAACAAATCCCTCGACACCGAGGATCATCTGGAACTGGTCTCAGATGCTGGTATCGTCGTCACATGCCTCTGCGGAAACTATCAGGTAACATTAATTTCTTCTTTTTTTTTAAATTATTTATTTATTTATTTATTCGTTTACGGGATGAACCCTTTTACATACAGTATAAATATAAAAACAATTAATCATTTATGAAGTTACGAAGTTATCTCTACAATTAGAATAATATCACCAGTTCGAATCTTAATATAAAAATAGACAATATATATTTCACCAGTCCGTAATATCATTTGAGCATAGATAACACAGTGATAACGATTAAAGCATCCTTATCAGTTTATAAAAATTTATTACGGAGATGTAATTTTTTTTTTTTTTTTAATAAAAATTAATCGTCCAAATCTAATTTGTTTTGAATAAAAAATAATCACCGTAACGTTCATTTAATTTGAATAAAAATTAATTGCGTGGAATTGATTTTATTTGAATAAACATTAATCACGTACAATTATTTTTTTTATTTTTTATTTTTCTTTTTTTTTATAAATTCATCATTTAAATGAATAATAAATCGTGTGAAAGTAATAAGAGATAGTCGTTAGCTGCCTGTGCGAAAACTATCGGGTAACATTAATTTTTTTTTTTTTTTTTTTTTTTTCAAAATAAAATTTCACCACGTAAAATAATTGTTTTTTTTTTAATAAAAATTAATTCACCTAAAAATTACGTTTTTGTATCAGTTTAATCGTCTAAAATGAATTTGTTTTAAATTTTAAACAAAAAAAAAAAATAAAATAAGCGCGTAAACTTAATTTGATTTTACTAAAAATCGCATTACATAAAATTTTTTGAACTTTAATAGACATTAATCACGAAAAATTGATTCGACATGAATTAAGATTAATCCACGTTAAAATTAATGCATTGTTTTTTTTTTATGTAAACATTGATCACCTACAATCATTTTGTTCTAATAAATTCGTCATTTAAATCAATCAATCATAGTCTGTAATTGACATGAAATACTTTTGAAAAAAAAAAAAAAAAAAAAAAAAAAATGGACCGTAAATTGATCTCAGCATAAATCCCGATGATTTCTTTCATCGGTTCCCCCAGAATTGGCTGCCCCTGAGGATCCGAAGCTGGACCCCGATCTACATTGAGTGGTCTCGATCGTCTCGTTCGTCGGGCAGCAGCTTGAACTTCCGTGCGGCCTACAAGTTCACCGAGGACTCGTACTGCGGCGATTACAACACGACGAAACTCGAGGGAGTCGTGAACGTCGCTCGTCTCGCCGACGGCGCGTCGAAGCTGAACGATTATTATCAGCAGAAGTGCACGTGGATACTGGACTCGAGAATCGATAGGCAGTTGACCGTGGAGGTCGCCTCGATGCAGGACAGTCAGTATTCAGTTTTTAATAGCGGTTTCATTTTTTTTATTAAAAAAAATAATAATAATATATAGTTTTTCCATCTTTTATATATATATATTTTTTTCCCACCCACAGTCTCGAAAAATAATGGAGCGCGGGGTATCGGTGTCTGGCGTACGAAAATATTCTCATCCTCGTCGAAAATCGACCGCGATAAATCGCGGTATTCCTCGGTTAACGGTAAAATACACCGCTCGAGATTTCGCGATATGCGATAATACGCGGTCGGTACGGACCGTCCTGGGGTCTCTCTCTCTTTCACACCGGCCAAACAATTTATCGAAACGTTATCCCCTCGAATATCCGGAGAACGTTCGGTCGTCGTTTATTATTCGCCGCGCCGGTCCGGTATCGCCTCGCATACTTAACACCTACGCCGCATGCAGAGCCTCGCGCGACCGTTCGACGCCTGGGCGTCCCTCCGGGCTCTGCTCTGACCCCCCCCCCGCCCCCCAGCTGGGCCCGACTATCTAACTGCTACGGCGGTGCGCGAATAAATATCGTCGGGCTTTGTAAAATGGCTCGAGTCGACGAGTAATTCATTGAAAAATCCTTCACCCACCGACGGTGGGCTGGACGGACGGAGAATAAAGGAAAATAAATACCTAAAACAGTCGCGTGTTATATCAATGTCGATTAATCAATGTTCGATATCATCCTGTTGTCCGGAATATTATTTTGCCCGACCAACGTGCTTCCAGAGCCTCGACTATATTAAACGAACGGTTAATGGAAGACTTTTTTCTTTTTTTTTTTTTTTAAAGGTGTACGCTTTAATTAATGCCTGACTGTGTTAATTGCTTCCAGGACAGTGCACAGGGTGAAATCTGACACATCACACATTTATATTACACACTTGCTTCACATACCCACATTACATACTTACGTTACATAGACACATTGCATAGTCACATTGCATAGACACATTGCGTAGTCACATTGCGTAGTCACATTGCATAGTCACATTGCATAGTCACATTGCATAGTCACATTGCATAGTCACATTGCGTAGTCACATTGCGTAGTCACATTGCATAGTCACATTGCATAGTCACATTGCATAGTCACATTGCATAGTCACATTGCAGAGTCACATTGCATAGTCACATTGCATAGTCACATTGCATAGTCACATTGCATAGTCACATTGCATAGTCACATTGCATAGTCACATTGCATAGTCACATTGCATAGTCACGTTGCATAGTCACGTTGCATAGTCACGTTGCATAGTCACGTTGCATAGTCACGTTGCATAGTCACGTTGCATAGTCACGTTGCATAGTCACGTTGCATAGTCACGTTGCATAGTCACGTTGCATAGTCACGTTGCATAGTCACGTTGCATAGTCACGTTGCATAGTCACGTTGCGTAGTCACGTTGCATAGTCATATTACACAATCACATTGCATAGTCATATTACACAATCACATTGCATAGTCATATTACACAATCACGTTGCATAGTCATATTACACAATCACATTGCATAGTCATATTACACAATCACATTGCATAGTCATATTACACAATCACATTGCACAGTCATATTACACAATCACATTGCATAGTCACATTGCATAGTCACATTGCATAGTTACATTGCACAGTCACATTGCATAGTTATATTGCATAAGTCACATTGCATAGTTATATTGCATAAGTCACGTTGTGTAGTCATGTTGCGTAGTCACATCACATAGTAGCACAACGTTGATTAATCACCATTCGTTATCTTCCTATGTTCCAAATATTATTTTCCGTGTGTCCACCGTGTTTCCATAGCTTCAAGGACTAAACGAACGATTAATGAAAAAAAAAAGAGAAGATAAAACGCCGTACGTTTCAATTAATGACCGACTGTGTTAATTGCTTTCAGGGCCCTGCACAGCGTGGAATCTGACTATCCACGAATACAAGAAATCCGGAGATCCGGTTGGGCTGCGACTGCACACCTTCTGCTCCCGTGACAGGCACAAAAATTTCACTCTGCCGTGGAAGATGAACACCGCGGTAGTGAGGCGAGTTTCTTGCTGGCCTCCTCGTTAATCATCTAGTCCCCGTTTCGTCGTCCACCAAAATATCGCGGATAAACTTTTTCCAACTGCGTCGCACCGAAGCGTGCCGGAGACTAACGACAGTTTGATCTTTGCCTATTTTTTTTTTTTCTTCTTCTGTCTTTATTATTGCAAGCTCGAAATTTCTTCACCTTTATTATGATAATTTTCATCGTGCGTTTCTGCACTCCCGCAAGTTGCTTTCCTCGACCGTGTATTGCCCGCATGATTGATCAGTACACGGTTCCTTTGCCGAGTCTCTAACGAGCGAAAAGATTTAATGTCCTGAGTGAAAATCGGTATTGTATCAGAAAGTTGGATTATTCGTCCTTTACCGTCCGAGCGTGAAACTTTTCTTATCTCACTAATCTTTTTCCATTCGCTTTATGTTTCCGGTACAGATTGCAGGCCCTCGGCAGAACCGCGCCCCAGTACGTCATGAAGTGGCGTAGCGATACCGTTATAGCGAACAATCACAAGAGCGGACCATCGCCAGCGCCGAACTACGTTTCCGGCTCTTCGCCGAGAAGATGCTCGACCCATCATCCGGCCCTTCCGCTCGTCGGGGTTATCCTGCTCGTCGCGTTCACGTCGTTCAATCACATGACTCCGCACGACCAAGTCACTCCGTTATAGTGTAACATAACTAGCGAGAACAAAACAAAAAAAAAAACAAAAAAGTAAACAAATTAACGTAAACGTGATGAAGAAAAGAAAAAATAAGCATCTAGCAATTTTAATGGACACGCAAGAATTTATTAGTGATGGATTATCCGTGCACCCGTATATCAACGATTGAGAAATTTTCGAAGAGACAATTGTAATATCTAAAAAAAAAAAAATGTTTGCGATCGTTGATTTAATAACGTAGAAAAGTGCACCGCCTCCGATTTATGGCAAATCTACCGAGAGATTATAAAGCTAGTAACTCGAAGGTATTAAACCTGAGCCGTGAGGACTTAGACATTTGTACATATTGCTGGAAAATATTGGTAATTATTATTGTAATGATTATAATGATGATGACTATGATAATTTTGTCTCCACGATGAGATGAGAAAGAATTTATCGAATTGAGGGAAAGGAGATCGCCTGTAAGGAATTTGATCGATAATAAGTGTACATAAAGAAAAAGAAAAAAAAAAAAAAAAACAGGTCCGTGTAGCAAACTAGTAGGATTTGTACAGAATATATTGAAATTAAATGATAATGACATGAATTATATATGTATAGTTATATTATCGTATAAACACAATAAATATACGAGCCTAACAAATGAATAAAGTAAAACACACACACACACACACACACTATAAATGTATTTTGAGGAACGAGCTTCGCGCGACCGCGGATCGCATAACGAATACTCATGTTAAACGAAAGATGAATTTAAACGACACATAGGATAATACGATACTGTATGTAATACAGAGAGAGAAATACGATAGGCCCGTAATATTAAATGTACTCACGATATTACCGAATAACGAAGTACGGCAGACTACTAGGGAATATTAATAATGAATTAAATAAAGGACCGACGATGTGATTCGCACTAACGAGACTTGCAAGTGAATCACTCGAATGGAGGACGATTTCGTTAAGCGCTCAATTGATAATATTCATACGGCGGGGTATCATTTAAGTCAAAAATCGTTTCAGCGAAAACTCATATCGGCCAAAGAAAGTAACTAAACTGCTGAAACACAACGTATCTGCGACATAAATATACATAGCGCTGTAAGGCCGCTTTAGATCGAATATGCAGGACCAGTAGATCGGTTGAAACAAATGAAAATCATCGCTTGTCGTCGCAAGGGATTCTCACAATGATTAATTGCTGCCGGAAGTGACGTCATACAGGAAATCGTCACCTCCGGTTTCGAAAGTTTAAGTTTTTTTTTTAAGCGGAAAGCGTCACCTCCAGAGTTTGAAGATCTCATTTTTCGATCGGAAGTGGCGTCATACCGGAAATACATCACTTCCGGTTTGAAGATTTCATTTGCGTCACTTTCGGTAGAAAAATTAGATTTTCAAGCGGCAAATGACGTATTTTCCGGATGTGGCGTCACTACCGGTAGGAAAAATTGAGATTTTCAAACCGGCAATTACCTTATACCGAGAATTGAATCAACTGTGAAAGTCATTCAAGGCTTTAAATTAATTTCACCCGATGTTATGTTTAGTTTGCAATATGCAATATAGGTTGCGTTTTAGAAACGTCGTTAATTCGTTAGCGGAAATGACTTTTGGCAGAAATGAATTTGACGGTGAACGATACCGTTCCATTCGTACGATACGTAACACCGATGCTAACTCAACAGAGAACGTGAAAATGTTCGATCGATCACCTCGAAGCTCCGGATCAATTGACTTCCGGATCTATGCGTAATAACGACACGACGGTAGAACTTATTCTATTACGTACGTGTTTCAATAATATCCCGAAACGATGTGACATATCAATCGCGCTATATCTGTTCGCTGTTTCGTTCGTTGGATCTGGGCCGGGTCTACGGAAGCCGGAAAAGGACCACAGACGCACTGTTACACTCTGTATATGGAAATAACTTCATGCATACATAGTATGTCGATATATTCGCTTAATACAGGACATACACTGTCTGTATATTCATTGAATACAGACATAATCAGTCTGTATATTCGCTTAATGCAGACATTACACTGTCTGTATATTCATTGAATACAGACATACTCCGTCTGTATTAGTACATTACGATACTAGTGCGAAAAAATTTTTTCTGACGAGTGTGAGTTTGCAGCACGAGCCGAAGGCGAGTGTTGCAGACGCACGAGTTAAGAAAACGTTTTTCGCACGAGTATCGTACGAAATTGCGTGCGCAAAGTGCAGTTTTACGCACGCTTCGCGCGCGCAAAACTCCCCTTTCGCACCTCGTGAAATAAAATCATTTAAAGTGCGTATATTTCCACTCGGCAATCCACGGTCAAGTCTTATTATTGACAATTATCAATATGTATATATCGCGTGACTAAAATCATAAAGACCTAACTCATATACATATAAACACAAAAAAACGCCTCTACGATTTTAGTCACGCGACATGTAACACATTCCTGTTTTTTCTTTTATTTTTTTGTTTTTTACCATCGTGATAGGAATCCCGAGAGTAGAAAAATCGCAAATAATCCGTCGCCAATCATTCGCAACTGAAAGCTTAGTTTTGTTTATGTAAAGTTAAGAGTATTTAAGAGTATTTAAGTTTTTTTTTTTTTTTTTTCGTCGACTTTGATTTTGATTTTCTGTTCGTGGGCCAAAATGAATATACCGACAGAGTATGTATGCACGAAATTATTTCGATATACAGAGTGTCACAGTGCGTCTGTGGCCCACCCCGGCTTCCGTACGACCCCCAAGTCCTACTAGCGTCGCAAGTATCTCTAACTCTAACTTCAACTCTAACTTAGCATTGGTCAGTATATCTATATATATATATGACTTTAGGGTTACTAACTTCGCTAGTAGGACTTGGTGGTACCGGCCCTGGAGTCGTTGTGAATTAAGCCGGAGCTCGATCGGGGTCGTATAAATTGTCCTCTTCAATCTCGGGCAACCGGTCTTCGACGAGGACAAAATTCCAGGACGAAGAAAACCGACGCATCGAATGCATCCAAGTGCCGTTGGATCACAAATTTTCTTTTTGCTTCCCTCACCTCGTCGCAACAATAATGAAAGTCTACACGTACTTTATACACGCCAACGGGACTGCTGCACAAAAAAAAAAAAAACGATAAAATAAAATAAAAAGGCTCGTGCGTCCAGTGCGAGCTTCACACATGTACCGATTTGATAGAAACACCTTTACATATATTGCTTAAAGTAACTTAGGAAACTCTCGACTGAAAAAATGTCAACAACGGTCCCCATTACAGAAAGAAAAAAATAACACATATGTTACATGTACGTTTATATATTATATTTAAAAAATAACGATGGATAGTCAATTGTTTTGCATAAATGATAAATAAAATGAAAAAATGAAAATAAAACAAGAACAACAAAATGCGACGCGATTGTCGATCGATTATGTATTATATATATATATATATATATGCCCTTTCGTTAATTATTTATTGACAAGAACACGTAGGCACAAAATAAGCTCAATATAAAACAATCCAGATTTTTTCTTTTATTTATTGTAAACGTAATATATAAGGATGTAGTACAATTATTTAACACGCATTGAACCGAGAGACTGAGCGTTGAAGATCCCGCGAGGGTCGTACGAGAAATTTCTCGTACGACCGTCGCGACGGTTCCAATCGTTTCAACAATTATAAGTGGCCCGGTGCGTATTCAATCGTTCGCGTCGTCGCCACGCATCGTACCGCGAAGAAAAAAAAAAAAATTTTTGTTAAAAAATAATATAGCAATCGAAATATCGTACACAATAATATTCGAACACTGCCGGGAAGTGCGATAAAGATTAACTTAACGATATATATTTACATTTGTTAAAACATCTCACAACACGACAATTGTTTTCTTTTTTTTTTTCGTACAACGATTTGAGAGACACGTATTCTGCCGGAAAAGACGCTACCAGTTTTAATTCATAGTCGGTCGAACATCCTGACGACACGGATCTTGAGTCTACGAGTTACAATAACCGTTGTATCTTCGTCCCGCAGCGACGACTAATTCAAAGATATGGATACTGTACACGAGATGTACAACGATAACAGAACGCTGAGAGAGATTTTGTTAAAATACGTAAACAGGAAAAATACCCGCTCGGCGGACTACGTTAACTCCCCCATCGCGCATTCTCCCCTAAATTGTTCCCTAGTTTTTTCTCAACATCGATTATACTTAACCCAACGATCTCGTTCAATGTAAAATCAACAAATTCCGTTACCGACCGTTGTAAGTAACACGGAAGTGGAGCATTAAAAGCACGTGCAATACCGCGGTCGATAATGAAACTGTAGTCACCTTTCTTATGGATTCTGGCATTCACGATCGTAAGGAAAGTCTCATCGAAAGCTGAGATGATATTCGTTTTCGATGTAACTTTTCTTTTGACCGTACGTACGAAAACCCTTGAGAAATGTTTATTACAGTTTTCGATACTGACTGATTCCGGGATGGACGGGGAGCAAGGTGTTTCATATGGTCTTAATGGACAGTTCGACCTTCCTGTTTTACCGACTGAATAAGGCGATTTCGTAGAATCTACTTTACATCATTATGCTACGCATATATGTCAAATTTTGCAGGACTGTACAATTCGTTATAAACGCTTCGACTCACTTGAATTTCGGTTGAAAATGTCCAAGAATTGAAAAAAATCGAATATCACAGATTGTCGCGAAAACTATGACGAAAACAAATATTTTGTATATAAAGTATTCTGGAGCTCATATACGTAAAGCGAAAGCTCACGCCGATTCTCCGAAAATCCCAGAATATTCAAAAATCGTCACCAAGTCTACCACACGATAGAAATCCATGTAAAGTGTATTCTACGTTTACGTTTACTGTTAACTTGTGACAAGGGATCAGAGTCGACAGAAAGCGTATGAATGCAGTGTAGGGCACGATATGGAGCCACCGGTTGGTCAATCGTCACACTATCATGTTTTTCGCAAACCGTAATATTCGATTTTCTTAATTCCTTGTACGTTCTCAATGAAAATTCGACATGCCGAAGCGTTTATATCAATATTAAAGTCCTACACGATTTGAAACATAAGCGTACCATATTAATAATTCTAATTTGAAACGAAGAAATCGCTTAGTTCCGTCCGTAAAAACTCAAGTATAAAAACGAGTCCAGCATCCCCTTAAGAGCATGTGAAACTCCTTCTCCCCCGTCCGTCCCGTGCCAAGTCGATATCAAAAACTGTAATAAACTTTTTACACGGATCCTATAAAACAATCTACGACCAAAAGAAAAGTAATCGAAAGCTGAGATGTGTCCCAACTTCGACGATACTTTACTTTTCACCACAGAAATGACCGACCCTGAAAAAAGTTGACTACAGTTTTTATTACCGACGGTGGTATTTCACGCGCTCTTAAATACGATCGCTGTCGCATTGCCTCGTGTCATCATCGCGAACAAACTTTCGACGTGTCGCTTTCGACAGCTGGCCGACAGTAAACCGATGAGATCCGTAACGATGACGGTAGAGCGACATCTGATATGCAAGCGTCGAAGCTTCGACCATTTTACGCCGGCACGTTGTGAAGAAACGCTGACGCCGAGTTGAGAAGACCGAGCCGCTGCTTCTGCTTTCTCTGCTCGGTCATTTGGTCGCGCAATTCCGTGAGTTGCTGGGAAAGACATTTGACTAGATGTTGAGTGGATTCCAATTGCGACTGCAGGCTTCGGAGTTCGACCTGCTCGCCCTCGCCCTCGTCAGCGGCGAGGGACTTCGCCCTCAACCGCGGAAACCAGTCGAGATTTCGATCCTGTTGAAGTACATAGAGCTTAGAAGTTAATTCGACGACGTTACGGATCCTCAAAGCTCCACGAACTTATTACCTTGACCATAGCGTAGACGTACGACTCGGGTCCCGTAAACTCGGTGGGATCTTTGACTTTGACGAGGACAATGAAGTAGAGGAAGTGCCACATGTTGTGCTCGTGCTTAACGTGCTCCTCGAAGGACACAGTCTTGTTGTCGAACGCCGATCTGTTCAAGCCTGAAAACGAGAAAACGAAATACACGGTTGCACACATTTTTCTCTTGTATACAACTACCAGGTTGCTGCGACACGGACGCTTCGCGCTCGAGCTATGGGCTAAAGAATGTTCAAACCGAAAGTGACGTATTTCCGGTCGAAAATGACATTTTCAAGCCAGCAGTGACATATTTCCAGTAAAAAATAATATTTTTAAAACGGAAGTGATGTATTTCCCGTGTGACGTCACTTCCGCTCGACACTCACAGAATAGTACCAAAATCGAAAACTTATCGGGATATGGAAGGAAACTCCGAGGGGATTAAAAATATTCAGGCGGCCCGCCAGGAGAACCCCCTGAATTCTTAAAAATCAACTTTCCAAAATAAATATAAAATTTCTTATGGAATTTTCGTTTACGTACCGCATATGAAACACGTATTTTTCAGAATGAGCTCCTTCTGCTGTTTCTCAGATCTGAGATCGGCGAATGTATCGATTATGACACCAAATATCAGATTCAATACGATAATAATAACAACGAAGAAGAAGAGCAAGTCGTATACCACTCTGGCAACGAATAGCGGTTCCTGTAATACAAAAATTATGCTTAGAAATTTGAACTCGCTTGCACGGGCAAGAAACGAGAACAGGATCAAGAGACGCTGTAGAGTCTCGACGCCAAGTACTTAAAAAAAATTATGTTTTTTGACCCTTTGAATCTTTGAATCGACGATACTAACTGTACTGGAGGGTGCTCTGAGAATGTCGCCGATGCCGCCACCGTTTCTCAAACCCTGATTCATCGTCGTCACGATGCACATTATCAGAGAATCGCAGGCGCGTTCCTTGAGCTCGCCGCCGACATTAACGAGCTCATCGACGGCAGCGATATTTTCATTTTCTAAAATTTAAAATTATCATTGTCTATCGCCTGTTGATACATCGTTGAAGTGTGTGGACGAAGCGACGGTTTACCTGAACGAGCATATCGCGAAACTGTTTCTGTAGCTCCGCAACCAGCGGTGTCTTTGGCATCGCACGAACGCGCTATTTCGTCGGGAATCGCGGCTGCAACGTATCAAATAATTGCTCATCCAATGTCGAAAAGATACAAAGTAATGTTTTTCACAAAACAAAAATTAACAAAAATCAAAATTAAATTAAATTTAAATGAAAATTGGTATGGGACGAATTACTCACAAATTATTTCCTCGTCGACGCTGACCAGGAAGTCATCTTTGAAGAACATGTATCCAATTATTGAGAACATGTAAACGAGAATAAGAGCGAGAACTGCGGTCAAGATGATGGATCTTCCGTTCCGCGTAACCGACCTTATTACGTTGAGCAACGTCTCCTCGCGATAAACAACATCGAAGAGCTGAAAATGAAATTTTTTGATAAATTATAAACGACGAAATTTTGCCATCGGCCAGCGAGAGATTTCCAAGCTCGTCGTCGACGGACTCGTTCACTCACCAATACAGAATAGAAGAAGGGATGCATGCAAATGCCGAGAATGCAGAAAATCAGGTACGCCATGTGATACCACAATTCCACGCTCATGACGATTTGCTCGGCGCTCTTCGTCAGAGTGCCCTCGTTTCCTATGATGCTTATCATGTGCACGATTTTGAGGACCACCGTCAGGAAACCGAGTAACCAGAGGGTTGGCTCCGGTCCCATCGAGAATATCAATCTCAGGATCGTTGACGCTACGAGAGTCCTTATTCCGGACTCTCGCGGGAGAGTGAAGACTATCACAGCGGAAGACAGCATCACCGTCCAAATGAGGCCCGACAAGTGTGGAATGAGCTCTAGAACGGAAGAGACGTTACAGATATAAACGACTTCGCACGACCCTCAAGATATCTGCGTGAGACTAAATTTCATCAAGTTACAACGGCTAGGTTTTGCACTTGGAGAATAAAATATTACAAGTGAACAATTTTATTTCTTCCCGAAGCCGTGCATTGACAGAGACTTGCCGAAGATGAAATTCGCGTCTTGAACAACGATCGAACCGATACTCACTAGGCACGGAATCGACGAACGGATAGAAGAACGCTACTATGAGATTTATGAGAACCGCACAGTTGAAGAGAATGTTGCTCCACAGTGACATGTAACTGCTCATCCAGAAGAGCATTGGCTGACCCCGCAGTTTCTTCTGCCACTTCATCTCGTTGAACATATCCTCGGTCCGCTCGAAGAAATCCGATACCTTCGAACCCTGATCGTCGCGCTCGGCGGTGTTCAGGACTCGCATCTTCGTGTCGACCGTTATCAATTCGCAGATCTCCGGTATCGGGAAAACTATTTGCTCCAGGGTCCGGTCGTGTCTCACGATCTTGAATGAAATTAATAAAAAACGGTTATAAAATTACAAATATATAACAAACAAATAACAATTCAATGTTGTCCATATTTATAAATATTTTTATATATAAAATTAGGATAAGAAAAGGTGCAGAGTAATTCACACATGCCTTCCGCATTTATTACAATTTTGCGCATAGCTATCTCTATGAGAAAGTTCGTTGATCGATTTTTGGCTTCCTCGTTGAAGGAAACTATGTGCAAACTTTTAATAAATGGGGAAGCCATGCGCTAATACTTTTTACCTTTTTGTGTAACATAAAAAATGTCTACATTTCATCAAATGGAAACGGTCAAAATTGACAGCAAGATTTATTGTAGAAAATTGTTAACTGAAATTTGCATAATTCGTCTTTTTGAAGCTGTATGTATTTGTCACCACTGATGACGCGTCGCCAAATTATGTTATTCTCGACGTTTTAGAATATTTTAAGTACTATGACTAAAATCTTTTCGTATTAAAAATAGCTTGCTTTATGGGGGAGCAATAATAGCTATAAAAATGTACCGCATTGGTAATAAATATCGATGCCTACTGAATTTTTTTGACACTATGTCACTCAATTCCGTTTGTTATCGAGACGTCGATCGCTTACTTCAATTTGTGCGGTGTGAGTCGCGTAGTACTTCAACGCCTTGTTGGTCTTCGGATCGGCGTTGTTCAATTCGGATGGCTTAAGCATCACGGCCAACTCCTTGTGATGCTGGGCCAACTGATGACAGAGGATGTAAATGTTGTGGCCGACTTCCTTCGGCGAGACGCCCTCGTCGCCGTCGGTCGACGAATCGTCGGCATCCCCGTCGTCGTCCAGGGACTCTTGGTGAAAAGCCCTGCACGCGACGTCCACGAGTTGCTTGGGATTCATGTTGTAGATTATTCTCTCGGCATTTTCGCTGTCGCCCCTGCTCTCCATTATAGCGAGCAAAAGTTTACTGGCGTTATTCTTAAGCTCGAGAACCAGATCCATCCTCGTCTTGCCCAGCGGATTTATGTCGTTCAGAATCAGGGCGGTTATTATATCGAGACCGTTGGATTCGTGGGTCGCTATGCAATTTTGATTGTCGTGACACGGACCCTGACAATATTCGGTCAGTGTCTCGAGAGTTTGATTTATGAGTGCGACGTTTTGCTCGTTTATGTAGAGACCGAGCAGTCCGAGACCTCCGGTCGTCGAACCGCAGATGCAGTCCAGAAACATCAGAGTCTCCGACACCAAGTTGAAGTTCGTTTTGTTATTCTGATTTCGAAGGAAGTTCTGTCGGAGATCAAAAAAAAATTTAATTATTTTTACTGGGTGGGGGAGTGGGGCTAAACATTTTGAACAACGAACATCGGCCGGTATCCCGAATTTTTAAGAGAAAGCTCAAATGGATGAAGCCTAATTTACTGAGATTTTTAGAAATATATTTAAAAAAAAGACCAAGCACAACGAAATCGAAATGAACTTATATTGGAAGCAAATATAATATTGTGAAATTCCAAGGGCTGATATATCAAATTGACAATTCAAATTTTAGAATTGCGGCTATTAAGAAAGGATACAATTTCGAATACATTAAAGCGAATAACCACACCGTAGAACGGTGAAACACCGAAAAACCGAAACATCGAACACTAGAAATAGCGAATGGCTGTCAAGTCAAACGGTAAAAATGGCAAATTCTTACGAAATTTTAAAAACATATTCCTGATTCCTTGAGCTCCTACATGGCGGCTGTTTTCGTCTTTTTGACATTCAATATTTCGATCCTCTGATATTTTGCGTATCTATTTATCACTCATTTGGAATTAACATCAACTATGAAATTAACATTAAATCTTCCCGACGGCTTTCGTTCAGGTAAATTGTCTATTAAAAATTTTAGCTATTCGCCATTTTCAATTTCGAAAATACGAACATTTCGACGTCATTCTAATCTACATTCTTTTAATTAAAAACAAAGATTTTCTCAAAACGGTTTTAAGAACAAATGAGTATTCCACGAAATAAACATTTGGGAAAAACAGTCATTAAATTTCGTAACCTCTCGAAAATAAAAATTTCGAACTCATCTTTCATTATTTCAATACTTGCTTTGACTAAATTTCGAAATATTAGCCGTCCTATATTCGGTCATTCGAAATTTTAATTCCATCTAAATCGGCCGTATCCAGTCGAATTCAGAGACCGGTCTAATCGTTATACTCGCCTGCAAATCCCGATTGTGATTCTCGCACAGCAGTTGCAAAAATCGAAGGATCGGCTGCATGACGAGGACCTTCGTTCCCAGTTGTCCCTCGTCCCGGTCGCTGCCGCCCGCAGCGCCACTGCGATGTCGCTCCAATTTTTCAGCGAGCATGTCCTCGAGCGCGTAACCGAGGGCCGGATTGTTCGTCACGTCGTCTCCGGATGCGAGGGTTCTCACGTTTCCGTAAGCCTGGACGGTCGAGGCCGCCGCCTGGTTCAGTTCTTCTCGCAGCTCCTCGGTAATCACGATTCCATTTGGCTTGCCTGCGTGCCGACTGTCTCGTGAGTCAACGGTTCGTCGAGCCAATCAAGCTCCACCGACGATCGGCTTACCTGACATTCGTTTCTTCGATATCTTTTCCAGATCCTTGCTCTGCTCCTTGTCCTCGTTCGCTTTTGCCGCTATGTCGGAAGTGTTTACCGTCACCGTCGCTTTTATCTCCTGCTGGGAATCTTTCATCTTTTCGTAGAAGACCTTGAAGAAGGACTGACTCAACTCGCCGGCCATCAGCTTCGTGAAAACGCTCTTCTGGATAATCGGATTTCCTCCTTCCAAGAGCGCGATACCGAGCTCGACCACCTCGACGAATATGCTCGGCGAATGAACGCTCTTTATCACCAGCTCGACCACCAGGTCGGAAGCTCCCTCTCGGTCGAGATGACTCTGCACCTCGTGCAAAGTACGACCGGCCCGACTCAAGATTTTTGCTGGTATAAGGAAAAAAGAAAGATTAAGATCATTAATATACAGAGACGATCGAATGTGTTTTGTGGAAAGTCGATCGATCGGGAAGATGCGTTTAAAACATTTCCCACGCAGCGACTTAAGGGCTTACGCCACAATAAATGAATAAAAACGCATGCATATTTCATGATTTTTCTGATTGGTAAGTTGACGCTTTATCGATTTGATTTTTTTTAAGGTGGAAGGAGGATGTATTAAAGAACATTTGAGAATTTTTTCATTCAATTCTATTGTTATTATGTATGGTTTTTGTCGGTCGGCGTAAACAATCTTTTTTTGGAAGTTCCTTTACGGTTGCCGATTTCAACTTGACATTTTATCAAAAACAAAGACATTTAATTGTCTCTTAACATATAACATTATAACGCGGTCTTTGATAAGATGAACAAAATTGGCAAATTGGTGACTATTTGAAAAAGTCGATTTTTACCCATTTTTGAACAATGAATCATTTTATATATACACATAAATTTCTGCAAATTTTTTCGTTTTTTAGTGTTTAAAATTTTCTTTTGAAAATTATTTTTTATTTTATTATGTATTTTTAAAATATTATTTAAAAATTAGTATTAATTATTTAATTAACGCAGCATCTCACCTCCCGGTCCATGGGTCACCGCTGTCGTGCACGGCGCGCCGATCTCGACGTTCTCCGGCTTTTGAATGAACGATTTACCGAAGTATCTGATCAGCAGATTGTTTCTCAGCGCATCGCCCTGATAAAAATGGGTTGTAAATTGCATTTAAAAAAAAATGTACGATAAAACAATTGGCAAAAAATATATTCACGATGTACCAATACTGCACTATGTGATATAAAATTATGCATACGAGAAAAAAAATCATGACACTGAAAAAGTGTATTAATTACATCGGCAAGGTGTGTTAATTTTTTTATTTTACAAGAGTGACACGAGAAGGTATGAAGTGTAGAGCGGAGGGTTTTTTTTAATCCTCTCTTGACGCAGCTTGTGAGAGGAAAACTACCGAGAGAGCAAATCAGTCGAGCACGATATCGCAAGGATGTGCCTGATGTAAGGAAATAATTAAGTTTCTGAAACATTGCTGGAGGGAATGCCAATATTTACAATTATCAGTGGTATCTTGGCTTTCAAATAGTGAGGGATTATTCGTAAAGAACAAAAAAATGTAATAAATAAAAAAATTTTAAGTGAAAAGAAAAAGAAACGAGAGAATAAATTTTGCTATGTACAGAGATATTTAATTAAGTGGATTGTCCGGATGCATTGCGTATTGGTACATCTTGTCTACTGAGGGCAACAAACTTTTAACACAATGATCCGTCGGTATCGTCAGGATATCCGAAATCGTTGCCGAGTAAATAACATTCATATTGTGGGTGCGTTAGGAGAAAATGATAGTTAAAATTGCGACACCGTAACAGAAATATCATTCCACTCATTAAACAGGCCTCATGCGGACCGATCAAAAATGTTGAGTCTTCGAATTTAAAAAAAAAATCGTAATGGCTGAGATAACAAATTATGCAAATTGCCACGCGAGAACCATTACGAAGGCGAAGCCTCGTCATTCTTAACGGGTAATTTTCGTTGTACTTACATTCTAGGATCAGAGTTATTTAGCAATACACTTATCACGTACACGAAACAACGTATAATTAATGAAATGGCGTTGATAGAATGGCATTATGATTTCAGCCAGATCGTTTTCTTACAGTATTTTTTAGATATTATTTTAATGTACGTAAACAATTTTTTTTTTTGGTCTCTATACTGGCATCAAATCACCGAATAATTTGTTAATCACGCGCGGTTTGTTTGTTTTTTCTACAACGACTTTTCTATTATCTACTTTGCTATTTTACCCTCTGTTGTTGCGTCATAGGTTGTGTGTCAAATTGATCAGTGGTTTCTGTGCCGAGACTCGAGTCACTCTCCTTCTCGACTTCTGTTGTTTGTTCCAAGATATCCTCAACCTCCTTCGCAGCATGAAAACACTCTTACCTACAGTTCTATTCTACGAGGATTTACTCACCAAACCGTTCATCCGCGATACTCGGAACACGTATATAGCAACGAGATTTTTCTTTTCTTTTTTTTTTTGGATTTCGTTTCGTTTGGTGTTTGTTTTTTTTTACGATAGAGAGAGAACAGAAGTTTCGAGAGCAACAATTTTCGTAACTGAGCAAGCTAAAAGAAATTTTTCTAACGACGGTACGAATTCTAATGGTGCTTAGAGAGCGGAGAGCATCGAGCCGCGGATCAACTGCCGCAAGCTGGCTACCCTCTGCCCTCGAGAATGCTGTGAATTTCTCGTATATCTGTATATGATTGATGACTTGTCCGTTTCAAACTCCATGCACTTGATGAATATCGTGTCAACAAACCTTCTCCCCGTACTCCGGGTCAATTGCCATCATCTCCCGCAAAGTCCTGAGCACCTTCACGCACAGCTTCTCCTCCTTCTCCTCGAGGAGTCTCTCGGTGTGTTTTATCAGTCTGAATTAGCAGAAAAGAAAATGATCGAACGTTAGGGACGGAGTTCAAGGTACGGACCGATGAGAGGAACGACAATTGACTGACCGTCTTATAAAGCCTCCGTTCTCGCATCTCTTCCTGGACTCCGTCGCGGCCGGGAACAACAATTCCGGCCGATAGAGTATGTCGACCAGCAAAGAGAGCTCCGACTGCACGAGGGGCTTCAGCTGCTCCTCTAACAGCGAGACTATGTCCTGCAGTCCCTCGATGATACTCCGATCCAGTCGCATCAGCTGTTGTAAATAAATCAGAATTTTATGTTAATCAACGACGGAGATTGAAAGCTGGAGCTCCGATGAGGTGCTCGGCAAGAATTGTAATTGTCTCGTGCGTTGGCGCGGCCTACTTCGATCGATGCCTAAAGTGTCCTAAGCTTAATGTAGCTTTGTTGCATGTTTACAATCTTAGGAATATTTTGGGAAATAGTGGAGTTGTTTGGATTGGATTTTTACCCCCGCCCCATTGTGGATAAGTTTGTTGCTTTGAATGTTCGCCCCCCCCCCCCCCCGCGGGCGGACAAGTTGACAACCCCGACTTTCATAGCGTATAGAGTAAACTTTGATATCCCGAAATTCCATTCTGTATGCTATAATTTTGGAATTTTGGTTTTTATAGCATATGGAATACATTTCGAAATTCTGAAAATCCACTTCCTATGGTGTCGATTTCCACATGCGATGCATGCGAGTGCGCGAACCAACATACCCGCTAGTATATTATATTTCGGTGCTGTAGGTTCTCTAACTACCGCTGACCGATCTATATCGCTTTACCTAGTCGGCGAGACTCCACGCACGAACCAAATCGCTCTTCGTCATCGACACAAATTTATTATCGAACCATGGGTAACCAGAATGCAGTGTATATAAAATTTTTTTCTACACGTAATCGATACGCGTATACAAGTCGATCGTTGATCGACGGAATTAAGAATGTCACGTTGGCAAGAAAATCAAAATTTTACGTTAATCGAAAACAGTAATAAAAAGCCGGACGTCGGTTGAAGTACGGTGCTGGCCAAGAATTGTAATTATCTCGTGCGTATCGGCGCATCCTACATCGATCGATGTCTAAAAAGTGCCCTACGCTTAATGTAGCTATTTTACATATTTACAATATTTTATATTTCGATGCTCTAAATCCTCTAACTACCGCTCATCGGTCTACATCGCTTTACCTCTTCGGCGGGACTCCACGTACAGGCCAGATCGCCCTTTATCATCGACACAAATTAATTATCAAACCGTGTACAACGGAAACAATATGTATATAAAGTTTTGTTTTTCGAGACGTAATCGCCGCGCTAGTACGAATCGATCGCTGATCGACGCAATCAAGAATTTCTTATTCACCTGACTCTGACTGCGTTCAACTTTCGGCTGTTTGGCAGCCTGGAGCCACTTGCTCGTCTGTCTGCTGAGCATCGCCGCTTTGTTGAACATTGTCGCCACTTGACTCTCCAGATCGGTGGGTATCGCGATACCCCGGCCTTTAGCTGCGGACAGACAAATTCGATAAATCAATTCGCTCGATAATATTCACAAAAAATCGTATTTTCGGTATTTAAATGGAAAATATTGGGCTGGGAGTAAAATAATTACTATAATCGTGATCAGCCGGAAAAAATACGTCAAATATAGCCTTGAAACAAAAAAAAATTGATTCAACAACAAAATTCTCCGATTCTCCGAATCAACGATTTTCGTGATTTTCAAAGGTCGATATCTCGGCTCCCGATGGAGCTAGGAAAAATCCGAGGTGCCCACGGTGTTCTACGGAAAAAAAAAACCCAAGATAGGGTCTTGTCCGAAGTTCCAGAAGTGTTTTTTCGGGCAGTTTCAGGACGTTGAAAAGCGCGAAAAACGGACTCGAAAGGGGTTGGCCTTGGAATTTTTTGACGATTTTTTTTCTTTTTTAGAATGAACTGCCACGTCTTTCGACGTATCTTTTCCCGCTGAACACGAATCCGCCACGAATCGGACGTCAATCATATGAATAGCCCCGAATCAGCGAAAAAAAATTGACTAAATGGCGGCCTTTAAAAAAAAAATCGATTTTTACTCATTTTTCGACACTTTGAATCATTTTTTTTTAATATGCAACCGTCAAGGACTAAAGAATCTGTTCAAATATGTCGGTACAAATTTTTATAAAAATCCATCAAGCCATTTTCGAGATATCAGGGACGTCGATCTTGAAAATCCCGGTTTGAAAAGAACGCGTTCAAAGTTTGGCGTTCAAACTTTCGTACTTCGTTGAATTTCGGCATAAAAATTTAACAAAATATTCTTAACATTATAAACTATAAGAAAATGTTATTTAATGTATAATGGTAATCGAAATTTTTCGGTGGAGTGAGCCCTTAATCCCGAGAGTTTTTTTTACTCACCCACTTCGGAGAGTGTCCTGATGCAATTTTCCACGTTGAATCGCTGACCGGCATTGAGCCAGACGCACTCGGAAACCTTGAACGCCGCGTGCAGCAGTTGAACGAATATCGGTTGTCTCGTCTGACGAATTAAAAAAAAAATTACACAACTTGTAGATTAATCGAGAATAGTAAGAGCCAGGCTTTACACAGCACACAGACTATAAAAAGACATTTCGACAATGATTCTTTGTACAATTGACAATTTAGCTTTATGTACAATATAGCGACATGTACAACACACGCTCTCGCACACACACACACACACACACAAACACCGTGGATATCGTTTATTTCACTTACATAACTAGACAGATTATTGTCGTCATTCCTGTTGCAATCCTTGAGACTCCAAAACAGTCGAGCCTCGTGCAGGTGTTTCTATTAGTAAATCAACCCCCAGCACCACACAGAACCCCAGTGTAACGGGCGATCCAGGAGGACCGGTGACGTTCAATCAAGGACCAGTTGACACATGCCAAAAACACAGAACATGCCGCTGATGCGATCAGCAATTACCGAGCACACGTCGACCAATTAACAAACTAAAGCAGCCAAAGAGAATAATTCAAGCGATTGGCAAATCATCGAAGGCGATATTACAATCCACCACCGATTATGATCCTAAAGATCGATAAATCTACCGCATCTCTCGTACATAACGTGTGCTTGATATAACGAATAAAACTGAAATTTCTTTTTCATGCAAAGCGAGTATAGTGTATGACACAGACGATGAAAACGGCGAACATTGTTTTTTTTTTTACATAAAATCCTTACGGCAATTTAGATTTATAATATTTATAATAGCTTTGAATAAACACCGAAATGTTCGACTTTCTAATATTACTGTATTATCGTGTTTACCGTTTTATTTTTCTATTAATATATTCACGTTTAGATTTAAATATGTACAATTTATATCAAATATTTTATACGTAAATAAATTTTTATATATTTTTTTTTCCATTACGAGCGAGATAAACTATAGTGCTGTAAACTAATCGAGCTGTTGTATAAATTTACCTCCATTTCGATGAACTTCGTTTCGAAAAGCAAGACAATTGAAATTTATCATTTTAACCAGAGTGTCACACAGCATTCGATGAATACTTGTTATACTGCAATATGAAATTGATTCATTCCCAATCCATGCACAGCTCGAACCAGGCGTCCCCAGAAATGACATACATACCGCTTATTGTACGATTGTGATTCTCAATATTAATGCATTAAAGACAATTAAGCCCGTCCCAAAGATCCGTACGACATTCTCTCCCATATGTTTTTTTTTTGTTCATTAATAAATTGCTCGTTAACGTAGCAAGACGAATAAGAAATAAATCATAAGCATAATTGAATTTTCTATTGGATAGTGCGATAGCTATGAGGACCGTGGAATATTCGACAATACCTGTACTGTCGTGCTCTGGTCGGAGAACGGACTACTGAAGAAGGTCGTTATGATGTTCATGAGACAATTAGTCACGTAGCTCTCGAGCGACGTATCAGCGTGCTTTCGATCGTGAGTCGAGGTCGCTATGAGACCCATGTCGACTATGAACGACTTCTCGAAAAGAGACCACATGTGGTTCGATGTGTAAATTTCCTTCATCTCAACTTCGGTATCGATGTAACAATGATTGAGGAAATTTATGTAAGCCTCTTTCACCTGAAACACGATATCAATAAATCACCAATCAAATATCAGTAAGTCATCAATGAAATATCAATCAATCATGAATGAAATATCAATAAGTCATCAATGAAATATCAATAAATCATCAGTGAAATATCAATAAGTCATCAATGAAATATCAATAAATCATAAATAAATATGTGGGGGCAAAAATTGTCCGGCAAGCAGGGTTTTACGCACCTCCGGTAAGCAGTCGGGATGGCAAACCATCGCGGTGATGTCGTCCAGGGGAAGCAAGCTGTGACACTTTATCTCGGTGTTGACATTCTTGCCCATCGTGCAGCAAGCCAGTAACTTTACCAATTCAACGTGGTACCTGAAAGGTTGTACATTGCGGAAATAAACATCACGATGCGAATCTATAGTGAACGATTTTTTATTTACCTGAGCGGACTGCTCTCGTCCATTCGATGCCTCTCCGATCTCATCATCTCTACGAAATGATTGAACGAAGCCCTGTCGTTGTAAAACACGAGAACATCCTCGCCCGCCTGGACCAACTGCGAAAAGACAAAATTTAGCTCTTCTCCACATTTCATTCGAAATAAAAAAAGGTGCAGAGTAAATTGCATATGACTTCCTCATTGCGTTGCTTTGGCTTTCTCATGGAGGAAGCTATGCGCAAAATTGTAATAAAATTTGGGTCAATTTTTGTACATACAGTACATACATACATGCATCGGACGCCAGCTAAAAATAGTGTTTCTCGACGTTTTGGACTATTTTAAGTACCCTGACATTAAAATCGCATTTTTTACGGCAAAAATAAATGATTTACCTCCTGCATAACCATCTCTTGGCACTTTCTGATAAACTGATTCTCTGCTTTGACTATGGTCTGTAGAAACTTGAGATACTGAACGTGTTTCCCGTGAGTCTCTATGCAGTGAACGAAGTGCTGAATGACTTTGGCGTTGACCTCGTTGCAGAGAGTAGAGTTGTCCTGGAAGATGGAGCAGACAGTCTGGGCCTCTCTTATGCCGGGATTCAGGAAGAGATCCAATTGCTTGTGGAGCAAGACTTGATTCTGCTGATTGCCGAGACAGAAGTTTTGCAGGAAATCGTGAGCGAGCCGCATGAGCTCGTTCATCCTTACGTCCTCTTTGGCATCGAACGGCACTTGAAGCAAATCGAGAACTATCGTGTGAACGCCGACGTTTCTCAGGAGTCTCTGCTCGTGCTTTCGCGGCTTCGCCTGCCCACCCGGCAGAGACTGGATGCACAGTTTGTTCATTCTTATCAGTATCTGCTGTATCTTCTTGTACTCCTCGGCCTGATCGGCGTGAAGGGGCGGACCGACGTCCAGATCTATCGCGGAACCTTGCTTCTCAAGTGCCGACAGCTGCGGCGCAGTTTTCCGAGGTGTCGCGCCGTCCTCCTCCTCCTCCTTGTTGCTCTTCTTCTTCTTCCCTCCATGCTCCTCCGTCAGCTTGGATTTGTAGACCCAGAGCTCCGATTTTTCAACCGACTGCCTGAGCACATCGAGATCCGACTTTATTTGCTTGTAAGACTCGACGTCGCTGTCCGAAACGAGAAGTTGAACCTGGCGGACGAACGAATGGTTGCAATTACACTTGCAAATAAACTCTTCGCAACGTTGATAAAAAAATTGTAAATATAATGTACAATCGTGCACGAAAAATTAATGTACTTTTACATAAAAATTAAAGTATATTTTTGGAATTAAAGCACTTTTATAGTAGAAATTACAGGAAATTGTTAAAAGTAAAGTGTTTTAAAAGTTTTCAATATACTGTACATGAATTTTTCATTATAATTGTCCATGACATTTAATATGATAGTTTGTGCATACACGGGAATAAAATTCATATGATATTTAATGTACTTGTACTGAAAGTTTTTATGCATAAACTGGTATATTAAATTGCATATACAATTGTGATGAAAAATTAACGTATATTAAAAGAAATACTTTACTTTGAATCATTTCCTTTAATATTGCTATAAAAGTACCTTAAATCCAGTAATTGACTTTAATTTCACTGTAAAAATAGTTTAATTTTTCATCACAATTGTCCACTAAATTTAATGTACCAGTTTTTGCATAAAAACTAAAAATCCAGTCTGTTGCATTAAACTTACAATTTTCATCACACCGTAATAACTTCCAGTGCTAGTGCATTAAATTTCCTGCGGATTTTTTTTAGTGAGCGCAAAGTTAAGATAATTGAAATTGTACCTGTTTGAAAGCCTGCAGGACTTCCTGCCGTTGACTGAAATGGCGAAAGAGGAGATGCAGAGCGCCCGAAACTAGAGGAGGATAATCGTGCATGGCAAGATGCAAGAGTACTCTCAGGAAGGTTTTGCCACCTTGACCATCGAGATCGAGGGCGACGCACTCGTCGCTGCTGCCGAATATTCCCTCCGCCTGTGTGCCTATGGACTCGAGGTCGATACCCTTCTGTCCGAGATTGACGTCGCCGGAGCTCTTCTCGCTCTCGTCGAACTCCTGCTTGAATATACTGAGCAAACACGAGATCCTGTAATCGAGTCGTACGTCGAGGATGAATTGGAGAATCTCTATTATCTTCAGTTTTGTGTCCATCACGAGGGGATACTCCTTCTTGGTGGAGGGCGTCGAGGGCCTTGGCGATGTCGTACTTCCGGCAATCACCTGACCTGCCGAGCCCAGGGTCAGACTCGTCATCACAGCGCCCATGTCGCCGATGCATCTTAAAACACCGCCTTCCGCTGTTCACGATACAATAAATTATTACCTCGTTAAGGGGATGCTGGACCCGTTTTTAACTCCTTATTTACCCTCTTTACCGACGGAATTTGGCAATTTCTTAGTTTCAATTTACAATTATTGATACACTACCCATATACTTCGAATCGTGCAGGACTATAATATTGACATAAACGCTTCGGCATGCAGTCGAATTTTCATTAACGAAGTACAAGGAATTAAGAAAATGGAATATTAAAATTTACGAAAAGCACCATTGACTTCACATCGTGCCCTACACTATATTCATGCGTTCTTTGTCGGCTCGGATCACTTGTCATGAATAAACAGTAAAGTAAACGTAGAATACATTTTACATGAATTTCTTTTGTGTATTAGACTTTGTGACAATATTTCGAATATTGAACGCCGATTCTTTGAAATTCCGACAATTTCGAAGAATCGGCGTACACTCCCGTTTTATGTATGGGAGTTCCAAGATATTTCTACAAAAAATATTCTACAAAAAGATGCTGTAGTGATTTTGAGCGGACATATTGGTTTTCGCGACAACCGGTCTTATTAAATTTTCTTACTTTCTTGGACTTTTCAATGAAAATTCAAGTGCACACCAAAGCGTTTATGGCTAGTATTACAGTCCTGCAAAATTCGAAGCATATGCGTAGCATATTAATGATTTAAAGTCGATTCTACGAAAACGCCTCGTTCCGTCGGTAAAACAGGAAGGTTCAGCAGCCCCTTTAGGCCATATGAAACACAGGCTCTTAAGTTTGTTCGACGGTCGAACGATTGTTTTTTTTTTGTCGGTACCAAACCACACGTGTTACGTTAGCAACGAGATATTAGTCACAGCGGAAAGTGATACATTTATTAGTTGAATATTATTTAACAGTCATCGGCGAAACGAGGATTCATTCTAAGCAACGCTCAGCTCCCAGGCAACATACCTTGCTCCTCCGATTCCATCTCGGCTGAACGAAGCATTCACAAAAATAAGCTAGTTAGTAAACGATATATTGTTCTACTATGTATCAGCATTCTGTTTTTACGTTAATCGTTTATCGATTGCCGGCAGGTTTATCGACAGTTCGTTCCCCCGTGCTCTTCAGATATTTTCCACGAAATCGAGATAGATAGGATTTTTTAAATATAACGGTTTGCAATGACTGGAGAATTACGAAATTGTAGATACAATAAGAAGAATTCTGAAACAATAGTTTAACAGGATGGTGCACCGTACAGGGTTATTAGTCGAACTTACAATCAATTTCACCTGTGGGTATCTTTCCATCGGTGAAATCGTTCTCGGACACGCAGTCCAGTATACTCAGTAGGGTTTTCGTTAATCTCAACAAATCGCTGAAGCTGTAGAATCCGAAATATATGAGATCGCGGGCGAGCTTGACTACCTGTAAACGACAATACACCATTAATAATACACACTCAAGGCTGCCACTTGCTCAAGGCAAGTGTCTTAAGTGTAGCTTGTTCAAGTGCCAAATTTTCACAATTATTTTCTCAAAATGTTGTGCATTTATTTAACAGTAACAGAAGCCGATTTACTTCATGGGTCCTCAATTAAGGAAACTACCAATAATGATTTAATAGCAAATACAATACTGATACACGCAAATTTCCATGACGATACATTTTCGTTGAATTGTTTCAAAGGAGCATCCTTATTTTTCAACCAACCGTAATGTACCATGGCTCAATTTGTTCCTCAAACGTTGCTCTACGATTTCGTCTGGTTGACGTTTTGTAGTTTTGGCCGTTGAAAAATGTTAGCAGTTTCTTTATGGAGAATAAAAATTCACCGGTTAAACAACAGTCCGTATTCGTCAAACGTTCAAACCTACAAAAAATCTACTTGGTGAATTCGTGGAGCAAAGTTTAAGAAACAAAATGAAGCGCGTTACATTAAAATCGGTTAAAAAGTACGGATTTTACTTTGAACCCAACAGCAACGTACTATCATGGAAATTTGTATTTACCAGTTGTTCTCGCAAGATCATCGTCATTAATATTTCTCTTGGTTGAATCCGACACATGCAATAATACAAATCCACCTCCTTTACTATCAATAAATGCATACAACTTTGTATAAACGAATTGTTTACTCAAAATTGATTAAAACAATCGTACAAATTCAACACCTATTTGACGAGCGTGCCACGCAGTAGCAACCTTAATAAAGTACACGCCCGGCCTCGGTCGTACCTCGAACGTAAGTTTGTTTTGCTCCTGATCGGCGAAGGACCACATTTTGGCGACGACGTTGCACAGATAATCCTCGACGAACATTATCGTCGAGCTGAACCTGGCCCGGACCGCTTCCTTGTTCTCGTCCGGCATCTTATTCGTGTCGTAGCTGAGGATCGACGAGTAACGATGTGAGAAAAGCCGAACGACCCGAGCCAATCGAAGCCATAAAACTTACTCATTGATGCTCATCTTCGAAGGGATTTCCGACCACAATCGGGCGTATTTGACGGGCGTCACCGGCTCCTGTGGATCTCGGTCCACGTGCAGATGGAGCATGAGTCGGCAGAACGAGGCCCTCAGGTCGTAAGGGACAGTCTCGTCCTCCATACATCTACAACGATGATGTTGGTAATTTGGGTACGGAAAAAAAGAGAAACGAAAACGAACAAAAAATAAATACTGCATGTTCTCACTCACTTGAGTATAAGTTCGATATCCAAGTGCGGCGATAGATTGTTCAACGCCAGGTACTGTCGGTTGAGGCACATGTTGCTGAATAGATTCAGTTGGTGTCTGTAATAATCTAGGATCGCGGCGTCCTCGACGTTTCCCAATTTAGCTCCCCTTGATAGTTCACTCAGCGACATCGATCTCTAAAGTCATTGGAAAAGCGATTAGAGACGAGTCCGAACATTTTTTTTTTTTTTGTCATGAATCAAAATCAGACACAGAGCCTTACACTTTAGGAAAAGCCCATTTAGGCAACGCGGTTTACACATAAAACACTGAGCAAAAATGTACAAATCTATTTGTCGACCGATAATATAATACGGTCCTATATTCATACATTGCAAATTAACCCTTCACGTACGGAATCCTTGTTCAACGAGGACTTAGAATTTGCCAAGACGCAACCTTCGAGGGATTCGAATAACAAGTTGATATGCTAAAAAAATCTGGGATAAGTCACGAACGTACGTTGAAGTGTTGTTTTTTTGATTACACAGAAGAAAATTTATGAATCTTTTGGTATGAACTTTGTTAACATATGGTATGTACATTATATATCTGGCAATAAACGGTTAACTACTACCACTGAATCTTGTACGAACCGTTCCATCGTTCCACACTAGCCAGACCTCGAGCTCCTCTATAATAGTTATGTGCGGCTCTTCGTTCTCCGGCCTGTCCTCAATGTCCTCCTCCACCTCCACTCGAGTCTTCATTATTCTGAAGGAAAAATTTTAAAAAATTAAAAATAGATGTAATAACGATCTTTACATTATCATTATGACGTAGCCTATAGAATTCGGA
The DNA here is from genome assembly GCA_963922035.1 of Amblyjoppa proteus. Lineage (NCBI taxonomy): Eukaryota > Metazoa > Arthropoda > Insecta > Hymenoptera > Ichneumonidae > Amblyjoppa > Amblyjoppa proteus. The sequence continues at coordinate 8,682,811 of OY998232.1, forward strand.
AACCCTGTGAGCTGCGACAACCACGAATATTTAATATTTAATAACATGTTTCCTCTTCAAAATTTTATATGGGATGGTCGTATCGCCTTCGCTCATAAGTCTGATGAGTCTTCGAGTTCCTCCAAGAGTCCTAAGAAATGCACTAGCTCTACTTGTCCATGAAGACGTACATGTTACAAACAATGCCTTGAATTCAACCATCGCTCGACTTATTCGCTTGGAGAATATACTCGGGCTAGGATTCACCGGGGAATCGGAAGATAATATTGAAGTACGAATATCCTGCACGAGGTACAGTTCAGTTTGAATAAGTTCAAATAATTTAATATATAATGGAACAAAGTATGATTTAATGAAATGTTAAATGTTGAAATGAAATATTTTTTTCAACTGTTTTTCTATTGGCATCGATAGATCCAACTAGTCATAAGACACATTTCTATTTGAAAGGAGTTCAAGGAGAAAGCCGTTAATAAACAAATTAAAAATTGCATTGGGAAAGCACAAAAGTGCTCATCAGCCTTCGTACCTCGTGTCGATAAGAATGTCCTTGTTCTTTTCGCTCAGAACGCTCTTGCAGATCAATTCCTGAGTAACCGCTATGGCCTTCTTGTTCGATATACAAAGATCGGACAGATAGTCCAAGAAGCGCGACTCCCAATTGTGCATATTCTTTCTAACCAGACCGACGAAAGTCTCGATCTCAGCCGCAGTTATGTGCTTCTCGAGCAATTTTCGATTGTTGTGAAGAAGCGCCGTTATCGTGTCCTCCGCGAGGATGTCGTAGCCGATTTGCTTTTGCATGAAGGCAAAGTGTTTGGCGATGTATTCCTGAAAAACGAAAAGCAACGTGGCGATTGCGAAACATCATTTTTTTATTCTTCAATTTCCGTACGACGTACCTGATTTTTTCTGTAGTCCTGCTGCGAGAGCCTGAGTATGCGGTAACATAGTCTGAACATATATTTGTACGGCATGTGTCTGGGATCGTTGAGTTCCTCGATCCTCAAAAAAGGACCCTCGCCTTCGGCCGACTCTAAAAACGGTGCCTGAAGTATCTTGAACAATTGACCGAGTATGTATTGTTCTCTCAGTAATTTCTGTCTGTCCCTGTTCGCGTTCGACACGATAAGCTCGAGCGCCTCGGATTTGTTCTGTTCGTTCTCGAGGCCCGCTATGAAGTAGACGATGTCCTGAAGAAGGCTCGTCACAGCTCGTCTTTCGTTGTGCGAGATCGTTCCTCTCTCGAGTTTGCCGCTCATGCCGGCCAGCACTTTGCAAGCGTCGTTCGCAAAGTCCAGATCGCGAACCTCGACCGGCGAAACGGACCTGAGAGCGAACGCTTCCTTGTCCTCCTTGCTAATGGCGCAGCCGACCTGGAAATTGCAAATTTCCTCGATTACTTTTCAATCTTCCAATCGGACAACCCTAACGACCTAAAATTGTTCGATTCGCGGACCTTCGACATCACGGGTTTCTCGTCGTCCTTGTCGATCGGCACGCTCGTCGAGTGCACCCAGGTGTTGGTGCATATGTGATGCAGTCTGACGAAGGAGGACTGCGGCACGAGACTGTCGCCTCGCGTCAGGGTCGTTGGATCCAGCTCGAACAACGAGCTTATTTCGTTGCTGTGCGGCACTGACACCAACCTGTACACCGGTCCAGGTGGCTCTGCATGAGACAAACAAAAGCATTTCGAATCACGCCTTCGACAATGGTATCGCAATGAAAAAGAAATATTGAGCGTAGAGTTGCCGTTTTTTCGGGCCCTTCCAGGAATTTTTTTGTCCGTCACAATGAAATGGAGTGAATATTTTTATTGATCGTACTATATGATGCAGGATTTTTTTAACCCAGCATTGAATTCTTAATGTGGTGCAAGCTCGAACACGATTGCGAGTGTTCCAATGATTTGAAAATTACGATTTGTAGAAAAGTAATGTTTTACAAAAACAAAAGAAAATGAAAAATCAAAAAGTTTTCAAAATTGTGCTACCATTTTCGCAAAGAAAACAAATCGATCGTAGTTCAAACGACAGAGACGAAGTCTTCTGATTACAAGTGCGACTGGATTTTAATTTTCAGATAATCAGAGTTTTTTCAGATAACAATCAGATAATGAGCGGCTCTGCAACTCAGCTTGCACCACTATGAGGATTCGATATGGTGTAACAAAAAAATGTCTACATCATGTGATAGTATCAATAAAAATATTTTTTATATTGCGTTAAACACAAAAATTTTCCGTAAAAAAAAATTCCTGGCAATACACCCGAAATGCCCGAAAGGAGACACTACCCTTAACCCTTTGAAGCACGGTATATCACAGGCAATACGCTCTATGCATTTAGAAAAATACATTAATAACCAACCAACGTATTTGAAACCTCATAGCTGTAAAAAAAAAGATGCTCCAAAAGCTTAAAAGTAACAACAGCAGTCCCGGACCTCGTTTGCTCTTGGTCATTTCGCGAGGCTCATCGGTGTCGATCTCCGCCGCGAGGTACTGTCCGGTAGCGAGGTGCTTGAATCTAAACAGTGAGTTCCAGTGGCCAGCTCCACCCCTGCAGGGATCGTGCTGAACGACCTCGGCTTCCCAGAGCGCCTTGCTGCTGGTGGCGGCCGTCGCGCTCGTCCTTCCCGTGGTTCTGAGAAAAACGTGCTGCTTCTTCTTGTACTCGTCCATCGTCAAGAATTTCTCCTGCTCGGCGTGAAAGAGTCTCACGACGTCGCCGCCCTTGAGTATCTCCTCCTGATTCTCGCGATGCTCCATGAAGAGCGTGACTTTCCAGGACGTCGACGAATTAACGACGTTGACTTCCTTGCAGCCGGGATTGTCGCTGAGCTCGTAATTGGCCGCGACGTGAAGGCCCTGCCTTCCGGCGTTCACCGGCTCCATGATGACTTTGTCGCCGACGACGACGCTGTCGCCGTCGCTCCGGAGCTTGTAGAACGGCATTATGTAGAGCCAGGAACCCTCATTTCCGTTCGCGTCCAGATAAACCCTCATGGCGTTCTTCTCGAGCAGAGCCGGAAGCCTCTTGTTGACCGTCAGGAATTTGTTCGACTTGAGATGCAGCAGCTACGAACATAAAGATCCCGTATCAGTGGCGATCAGTGAGTCAGAGACGAGGCTTACCGAGAATTAATAATCTCCCGTGCCGGTGGGAGGGCAAATGGTTACGAGGGATTTTAACGTAATTGAGCAAATAGCCGGTTGCGGCTTCGCACCTGCACGACGTTCCCGTACGAGACAACGCTTCCCAGCAACTTCTTGTTCTCCGACTCGTTCTGCTTCTTCTCGATCTCGGCGGCATGCTGCAATCGAACATCAAAGACTGTTCACTCACATCGAACGGTGGCGACGGTGAGAGAGAAAAAAAAAATTACGTAAAGATAGATCCGCGTTTGTGCGACTTACGTGAAGTCTCTTGAGCAATACGGCGTCGGTCGATGAGCTACCGCTCTGCTTCGCGGCCTTCCAGAATTGCTTCTGCGCTGAGTAACGGTTCATGGGACATATCTTGAACAGGCAATCTGAAATACAAAGAAAATATCAGTTTACACAGTTTAAACAAAATTATAATCCGAAACTAATGTGTTTCAACATTACCGCAGAAAAATTGTACATTTGTAATGATAATAAATGAATGAATAAAATAATCAAGAAAGTAACATTTTTTTGCACTGCAGAAAAATCATACGTTTTTAATCGTAAAAAAATAAAGAATTGCAAATGAAAAAAAAAATGTTTTATATTACTGTGAGAAATTGAATGGCGAGCCTGTGATTGAGTTGTGCGAATATGTCAGACAGTTTGAAAAATTTGTCAAAGAAAGGAATTGGAAGTACGATAGGAGAAGTATCGAGATTAGTAAAAGGAAATTAGTAGATAAAAGGGAAAAATGTAAAAGGGATAAAAGGTCAAATGTGTGGTGAGCACGGTGTAAAAACCCTTAAAGGGCATACACAAATAAAGGTGTACATACAGTACTGTTTTACATTACTGCAGAAAAATCATGAGTTTTTAATCGTAAAAAATGAATGAATAAAAAAAATCCAGAAATAAAAATGTTTCATTGCCGTAGAAAAATCGTAGGTTTTTAATAGTAAAGAAAAATTACTGAAAGAAAAAAAAATGTATACCTCGAAACTTCTTGGGTGGATTCGTCAGGTCTCCGGCCTCCGGACAAACGACACACCGGTCGTCGACGAGCCTGGAATTATTTCAGTGTTAGATTGGAGCATTGTGGAGAGCACCGAGAGCGGTGTTCGCGCACGGCACGACGATACAGGACACGCGAGGGAAATCGATACGGATTGGAGAAAACATATTTCCGTCTCGAGGAAACGGGCCATCGCGTTGTAGCCGCGTAGAGGAGGAAGTCGGAAAGCTCGATCGCGATTGTGTGGCTGGTGTGATCGCGGAAAATCGATGACATATAGATGTGTCCCCGCACCGGCGGGAAACATCGAAGCGAAATTATGATATTCGTAGAACGCAGATTGGCGCGAACTGCCTGCAGCGCACACAACCGATAATGAGCCTCCATTACAGAGCAGTATCAATTGTTTTTCCAATCGCGGGAAAACCTTGTCGCCGAGCGGGGAATCATCGGCATGGAAACGCTCGTTTCAGTCACAGCTTAATAATCGATACGGGAACTGGCGCTAGAAACGGACAAAAAATTATCTCGTTTTTTTTTTAGACGAGCGAAAGGAGTGATAAGTTGTTTACCTGTTTATATATAGAAATTATGAAACGGCGGTTCAACGCATCGCGGATTGATACAATAGATAAAATAAATGTATGTATTTAATAATACATACATTTACATACATTTACACACATTTAATAAATGTATGTATTGTAATGTATGTATGTATTTATAGATAAAATAAATGTATGTATTTATTTGCTTTTAAGAATAAAATTTACTCTATAGGAAGAAACAGCTTAGTCTCAGCTTACTCGTTAATCACAAACACGCGTATTTTATATCCGTTGATAACAAAGTGGAAAATTGCAATTACCGAGTTAGGGTCGTAGCTTAGCGGCAAATATTACATTGTGTGATTTATCGGGCGTTCACAGACTAAGTAATGCTTTCTTGGTGGCTCGAGAATTGGGCATTTAATTACAAAACGTTCTGCCGTATCCGCTTCCTGTGTGTCACACACTGGACAGTTTTCATTTAGATTGAAATTTTAGCTGTTTCTATTTACTGCGATTCTACACCGTAAAAAAAATGTGTACTTTTCACAACTTATTGTCCACAAACGTTCACAATTTCGTATTTGTTATTTTTCTGGTTTTGCAAACAAAAGTGCAAAGTAGAATTGTCAATGGCACGGGAAATGAAAGGACAGGTTCGTATATTCAAATGAGTGGCAAACGAGTTTGTTACATATTTTAAGTTTGTCACAAACGAGTTTGTCACTTATTTAACAAAATTATTTTTACGAAATTTTGCATTACGTTTTTACGAAATTATCATTTACTGTGCAAAGGAACACTGTGATATATTCTGCGGCGGTTTCTGCGACTGCTCCAACTAGTTGAATTTACTGCTATCTCATCCGTATCTATGAGCACTGTAGTGCCTGTCAATCTGTGCGTAGAGTGCCATAGAGGTAGCTCTTCACAAATAAAATAGAGCAATGAAAAAACGCTGCGTAGCGAACAATTAAATGTTAATAATAATGACATAAAAAAAAAAACGAAATAACCTTCCTGACAACATTGGGCACGAAACGGGCATTTAGCGCACCATCAATTTTACGCTACTGCATAAACTACTTGAAACAACAAAAATAATGCCGAACGTAATAATTATAATGTAACTAAAAATAAGACCGCCTATATATATTTTTTATTCCTGCATTGAGAAAAATACAACAGCAAATGAAAAAATAAATAAAAATAAGGAGATCCAGCGACGACATTATTCGTATCGCAAAAAGAGAAAATTTAATTACCGACCGTGCAGAATTAATGGAACGATAAAAGCGAGAAGAACCCATCGTAGTGTGTAATGTGCGGGTCATGGAAAAATCAGACGATATCGACGGGTGAGGATCTCGGGTTTGCGGTTGAAAATAAAATTATGCGCGAACGAGTACCCGGTTTAATAAATTCTCGAAATCCCGGTAAGTTTGCGGAACACGATATTGGCACATGTCACGCTCGAAGCTCGTCGGTAAAGATGAAAATAAATAAATATATATATATTTTTTTTGTAAACGTACGCGATGAGGCACGTTGTCGAGGGGGGTAAGTGAGATATACTCGTGCCCAGGAAGAGCAGAAAAAAAAAGTACGAGCGGTTTGCGCGAGGTGGTAGAGAGACGGATCGGTGCTCGGTTGAGAATAAAAAACCGATGGCGTTATTTCTGGCCGATTCGTTCCAGTGAGGCATTAAGCCGGAGCGACTCGCTCGCACGAGCTCCCGATGTGCAAACTAATATAAAAAGTTCGCACAGAAGGGGTGGAGTCAGTTTTGCCGAGCTTATCTCGTGTGGTAACCGTACTGTGGTGCATATGTATATGTATATGTATATGTATATGTATATGTATATGTATATGTATATGTATATGTATATGTATATGTATATGTATATGTATATGTATATGTATATGTATATGTATATGTATATGTATATGTATATGTATATGTATATGTATATGTATATGTATATGTTCATTGAAGTGAAGAGAGAATGAGCAATAAAAGCCTAAATCCGTTTCGAGCTTCGTGCCGTCTACGAGATATCTGTCGGAACGACGGAGTTTCAGAATTACTGTTTGAATAACCGGGACCGGTACCGGCCGACGTAAGGGCCGCGCGAGCGTGACTGATCCGCACAACACATTGTTCCGAAATAGTTCGTTGTTCGAGGAATATTCTCGAAAGCAATAATTATGAAAGACCGATTGTATAATTTTTGGATTCCTCGTGAAATTAAGATGAGATCTTATGAAATAACACGGTCGGTAATAAAGACTGTAATTAATTTTGTTTTTCAAACTATACGGACCATTTACCATCCGCAATAAAATTCTTGTAGGACCTCCGAATCGACACGAGTTTCACGTAAGAATTTTTATTTAAATCGAAAATGGTTATCATGGTGAAAAAAAAAAATGTTAATTACATTTCTTTCAACCGACTGAGCCCGGTTAAAAACATGTGAATCCATCCATTCGGTGTGCAGTTGATATCAAAAACTGCAATTAACTTTTTTCACTGACGCTAGCGTCCGCGATTAAAAGAAAAGTTTCATCGAAAGCCGACATGTAATCGGCATTCGATGACACTTTTCTTTTGACCTTAGATGGGACGTTTCGTGAAAAAAAGTTAATTACAGTTTTTATTAGTGATCGTGGTGTTTCGCCGGTTTTTTACCGACGGTACTTGGCGATTTGTTAGTTTCAATTTAGAATGATTAACATGCTACGCATATACTTCAAATCGTGCATGATAATATTGAGGCAATAGAGGCTTCGCCATGCAGTCGAATTTTCATTAAGAACATACAAGGAATTAAGAAAATCGAATTTCATAGTTTGCGAAAAACATGAACGTTGCGTCACGATTGACCCACCGGCGGTCCCACATCGTGTCCTAAACTACATTCATGCGCTCTTTATCGGCTCTTCATACTACTTGTCACAAGTGAACAGTGAACGTAAACGCAGAATACACTTTGCATGAATCTCTATTATAATCCTGGGCGATTTGAAGTATATGTGTAGCATATTAATAATTCCAAATTCAAACTAATAAATCATCCAGTTCCGTCGGTAAAAATGGTAAATAAGGAGTTAAAAACGGATCCACCCTTAAATCGCTTCAAAAGCTAAATTCGGGTCTCCGATCCTTTTCGAGTAGAGACTCGACGAGAATACTTCTGGAGCAACGAACTATTTCGAAATAATATGTTATGTGGACGACAGGAACAGAATGCTGTCACTTGATACGCAAATGCAGGCATGAATGGACTTCTCTCTAGAAGCCCATTCATGCCCGCATTTGCGTATCAAGGGAGAGCATTCCGTTTCTGTTGTTCACATAACGTATTGTAGCGATATAGCTCGTTGTTCCTGATGTATTAGTGAAGCTGATAATTATAGGACGCCGATCGTGTATTTTGGGAACCCTCGGTAAAATTAATTTGAGAGCTTAAGAAATATCGGTAATAAAAACTGTAATTAATATGTAAAAGCATACCAATCATTTACCTTTTAGCTTCAACAATAAAATTATTCTATGAAGCCCGAATCGACACATGTTTCACGTAATAATTTTATTTCAACCTAAAATCGTTTTCATGACAACGAAAGTTAATTACAGTTTTCGTTACCGACCGAGCCGGGCAGACAAGAAAGGGGGAGTTCTCAAATCGCGTCAAAAGCAAGCGAAAATAAAATTCCTCTACGAAACCCCAATCGACACAACGTAAGAATGTTATTTCAACCGGAATTTCACGTAAGAATTTTATTTCAACCGAAAACGGTTATTACGACAACCAACAATGAATTACAGTTTTCGTTACCGAGCGAGCGCGGGCGAAGAAGAAAGGTGAGGAGGGGGTCTTAAATCGCGTCAAAAGCAATCGTCGACTCTGATCCTCGTCGAGCGGAGAGAAGCCCATTCATGCCTGCAATTGCGTATCAAGTGAGAGCATTCCGCGAACAGAGCCAACCGAAGCCCTTCTGCAAACGAGCTCGCACCTCAATCGGAAACATTCACTCCGGATTCGATGCCATTATCTGAAACAAGATACGCTACCGATTCCACTCTCATCAACCGTTTTTTTTTCCCACGAGCCATTATAATCATAATATTGATTATTCGCACGAAAAAATCCTTCGATGCCGGTGGTCAAGTGCATACAAAAATAATCCTGCGATGTGCATTATCGCGCACCCTTCTTTTTTTTTTCTCGGTCCTCGTAGCGGGTTTGCCGCTCGGATAACTCGTTAGAGCCATTACCTGTTTTATCTCGTCGTCTATATATACGACGGGCCCTTTGCTGACTCGTTTAGCACGACTCGCATCTACCGTGCGCGCCGACACCGGGCGATGAAAAGCACGCGCTCTCTTGCCGCTCCACAAAGCGTCGTCTTACGCGCGATAATCGGCTCGCGAGAGTTTTGCCTCTCATCGCGTTAAACTCGCCGAGGATCCGCGACGAGCGCCTCATTACGACACACCCGTGTGCGTCCTGACCCGATCGCACAAAGTCGCCGTTAACGTCGTCCGTGGAACGGTCGCGTTTTTATCGATGAATTTTATATAAATAAAAATCGACGATAATAAACGCGACGAAACCGACGCTGATCGGCGACTCTCACGACTTCGGCCGTGTAAACGAGGGTAACTCGAGACGGCCGCAGAGCGAGCGGGTTGTTATTGTCTTTTCAGAGTCGTTAGTAACTCGAGTTCACACGGTGACCTGGCTCGGGTTTCCTCGACGAAACAGGTTTTTCGAACTGAGTTCGGAATGGAGACGGCGAGACTGTCGGGTATAAAAAAAATATTTATGGGGCATCTCCGTAATATTTCGAACTGGGACCCCTTCGCATCTTGGAACGGGCCCGCGATTTTTTTATACTAGTGAACTAACTCCCGAGAGCAAGCTGATTTTTAGTAGATAAAAAAATATATATTTATAGTTATTTGGGATTTCAAATAATTAAGTTGTTGATCGAAACAATTTAAAAATCTGAAAAAAATTCTAAATGATCTTGGGTCATATATAAAGATTTTTTACGATTTGAGCCGGAGTGGGCCGGCGTCACCTTATATTTTTTTTCTGATTTCTTTTGGACAAGACAGTGAAAGAAAATTAGAAGGCAAAATCAGTCGACGGTGGGTTAGCGCTTGACAATTTTTACATGCATTTTTGGAAAAATCTGAGGAGATGTCAAAAAATGCTGTGTGGTTTATAAAAACGATCAAGCAATAACCTATAACCGACACACTTTTTCGTGATTTTTTCCAAGTTTTTTCGAATAAAAAATAAGAGCAAATTAGATGGTGACGCCGATTTACTCCGCCTCGAATCTTAACATTTTTTTTTTTACATGACACAAGATTTTTCAGAAGTTTCTCAGATTTTTTGATTAAGGTAATCAATAAGTTCATTTTTTTTAATCATAAATAATTATAAACAATTTAAAAAAATCTGGGTGCTTTGAGAGTTAGTTCAGTCGTTAAAAAAATCACGGGTCCGATTCATGATGTGAAGGGTTAGATGCAAGTAGAAATGGTAGGAATGCCCATATATATTAATAACTCCAGCTCGTCCAGCCGCGCAATTGGTCGGCGTCATTACAGGTTTCTCTGAGAATCCGTTAAATTATCGACGGATGGAATTATGTATCGGTTTATCTTCCGTCTCGCGCAGGAACTTTAAATTTCACTCGTCCATTGGTCTCTTGCCGTTATCTTCTCCGCTTCCACTCCGATGCAACCCGAACGAACTTTCCGAGCGCTCACGTCAGTGCAACGTGATCCTCGTCGCAACGACGGGCACGATGCGCCGCTGCCCGTCTCCAGCGCAACCCATCGTCCGTTCGAGCCTTGAATCAATTAACCCATTTCGCCCCGGACTAGGCTAATTCGATGCATATAATCCATCCGTCGACTCGCTCCCGAGTCTCTCGTTGATGGAACTCCAGTGGTTCATTAATCCGTCTCTGGTGCTTCGTTTCCAAGAACGCCGAGGATGGACGACTTCACTTCCGGCAGATGTTTGACGAAGACATGGTAGTGTCGCTTAAAAGAAAAATCGTTTTTTATATACTTGGTGTTTGGATGACAAGAAAACCCGTAGAGTCTGGACGATATCGTCTTTCTTGATCCACCTACCTCGAAGAAAAATCCTCGAAGAAGAATCCTACAAGGAGAATCCTACAAGGAGAATCCTACAAGGAGAATCCTACAAGGAGAATCCTACAAGGAGAATCCTACAAGGAGAATCCTACAAGGAGAATCCTACAAGGAGAATCCTACAAGGAGAATCCTACAAGGAGAATCCTACAAGGAGAATCCTACGAGGAGAATCCTACAAGAAGTATCCTACAAGGAGAATCCTACAAGAATCCTCCAAGAAGTATCCTTTAATCTCGTTGCAGAGATCGCCGACAGAGGGCCATCGATATCGCCGCCGATCGACGAGAAATCCGTGCCGAGGGCTCGTGCACCCACTTCGCCGGGTCGTTGAAAAATCGTCGCCAGTTTTTTTTTTCTTCTTTCTCTCATCGAGCGCCGAGTATCAACCACTCGAGCCTGTAGAGGTTTCTCGTTTCTTCGGGCTCGTGTCTCGTCTCGCAAACTCGTAGAGTTGGAGCGTGCAATTTATGTTGTTAGTCGTGCTCGGGGTGGAAAAGTGGACAATACACTGTTTCGTCGCGCGTGACAAATTGAACACATTCCGGCAGCAGTTATTATACTCACCCGAGCGTCGACAGGAACCCGGAGACGTTTCCCTCGGCGTACAGGCTGACGATGTCGCCGAGGTGGAGAAAACTCGCTGATCCAAGTATCTCCCCCATTGCGTAGCCGGCCTCCAGTTTCCCGGGTTTTTCACAGCTAAAGGACCTCTCGCGGGCCCTTCACTCCAGCGATCCAGTCGTCATGGCTCTCCCTGCAAAAAATAAAAATAAAATCAAATTACTCAATTAAAATTAATCGATTGACTAAAACAATTCACGAAAATTAATTGATCGATTAAAACGATTAATTAAAATGTATTGATTGATTAAAACGATTGATAAAAATTAATTGACTGATTAAAACAATTAATTAAAACATTGTTCGTACGAAAATTATCACCGGACTTTAGTTATCCGCGCTTATTAATGCTTATCGGCCGAACGGAAATGTGTTGACTAACGACTGGCAGAAATAGGATAAACCAGCCAATGAGTGGACTCTCCATAAGAGCGCGTGCATGCAAAAACGTATATTTACTAGCTTTTTCCTCTGCTTAACTGTCCATTTACTGGCCTGTCCACCTTATCGCGATTAGCCACTTTGAAAATTCTAGTATCTCGCACGTGGATCTCGGTGCGCGATTCTGGTCGGACGAGGCACCTGAGGTGCGATAATTTAATCTATATTAAAGAACCACCCGGAGCAAGAGGCGGCAAAATGTATTGAATTCTGTGTTCGAAATGTTTTATTTTTATTATTTTTGCTGCCTGAATCGAATTTATTCTATTTTGTGAGCTAAATTTTGTAATGAATGAATGTTAGCTCAAGCAATGGAAATTTGTCGCAGACCCACAGTGGGTCTCCGTCTTTGTGTGATTGCCATCAAAAATTTTTAGTGGCTCCGTCCTTTATTATTATTATTATTATTATTTTTATTTAACTTTTATTGACGTATCAGCTCCTTTACGCAGAAGTCAAGTTATGAATCGAAATCACGAGATGTACAAAATTTGAATATACAATATTAATAATACACGATGCCGACTACCTTTTTTTTCGATATAAAAATAGCTAAATTTTGTAAAAGTAAGTTATCATCGTAATTATTTATTGAATTATTACTAGCTGTGCCGAATTGCGTTACAATAAGCAAACCTATAATCATTGTGAATTATGACATCATTTACGTAGGAGTGGAAATCGCCGAGATGATTTTCGATATCACACCGCGAACATTTAGCCGGCTCTCTCTAATTATAGGTTTGTTCGTTTCTCGGAGTGAGCTGGAGCAAGGCGCTCGATTTTTACGCGAAAGGTCAGTCTATATATCCAATAAATATAGATATACTTTCCACGTAAAACAGAGCTCTCTTCTCCAGCTTACTCTGAAACGAACAGACCTTCTGGTTTATTTCTGTGAGTTTACACCTCCGCTCAAAAATGTATTGTCACAGACATCGACCGGGCTATGAAGTTTCTCGTTTTTCCGTCATTTTTTGCCGTTCCAACGTTTACTGACGACTGCTGAAAGTCCCCGAGCCGGCGCGTCGCATTAAAACCCGTAACTCCAATATTTTTTTTGTTCCCCCTAGCAGGCAGTCGGGAGCGAAAATCACAAAAAGCACATGATCATTCGTCCAATTCGCTGGTGACTCCGGTTTTAAGGTCCAATCTCGAACGGTTTTCTCGATACTCGGGAATTCACGCCGAAACTTGATAGTCTGACGCCTTTCGCCAAGCTTCTTCCGACGCTCCAACTCTGCTCTCGCTACTGATAGCTGATTTCGTTACGTCAGCGTCTGATCATGCTTTATCTGAATTTACCGATCTCTTAATACGAGTTTACTATTATCATTGTTGTCGTTGTTGTTATTATATTACAATTATTTTTATACGGTATCATTGGGTTATCGTTGAGTTTTTTTCACTAGCATCTCCTAAGTCTTCCCTTTATAATTGAGTCAATCTCTTCTATTTACAGTCATATGTATTCTGATGGTATTTTTTTTTAACGAATAATGTTAATTGGTATTATGTATTATGGCAGTATTGTATATTCAAATTGTACAGTGGTTTTGTACATTCGAATTTTTTATTGCGTTACTCCGTCATTAAAAAAAAATAAATAAATAAACGATAATTATTATTGTTATTGTTATTGTGTCAGTTTCTAGTTTGAGCGTGCGATTTTTGCACGTCGATGAGATTACTCGTATACGCCTATTTACTCACTGCATTATTTTTCTTGATTTTATCGCTTGTGTTTATTTTCTTTATTTAACTATTTATTTTTCTACTCCTTTACCCCAATTTGCTATCAGGAGTGTTTCAATTTTTTATTTCTTTTTTCTTTTCGTGTCGCTTCTCGCTATTACTCCTTTTACCTTTTTTTTTTCTCCTCAGTCTCCTCAATTGCAGCTCTTAGTTTACAGTATTATTTTAAATTAAAAAAAAATTTTACTTTATTGACGGACTAACGCCTGTACACAGAACACAAAGTTGTAAACCGAACACACGAGTCATATAAAATTTGAATACACAATTTCGTTAAAAACTTATTTTTTACTGTACTCGATTCATGCTCTTGGAAGATTTCGATCTCAGAGCACAAAATAGACTCGTCTATCTGTGTATACATGTTTTTTTGTTTTGTTTTGTTTTGTTTTAAGTTAAATTAATCGACGAGATAAGTTGATGGGGCGTTAAATTCGAGAACGTTGTACAGAAAGTGCATTGCACGAAAGCGATCGACTCGGCTCGCAGTCAACGTGTGTGCGCGTCGATTCAGCGCTCATCGAGAGACCGCCACTTAATATTAATTGACACCGGATTGGCATTACAATTCAAATGAAAACGCGACTCCGGACGCTCGCGTCTAGCGCCAATGCAAGATGACACCGTGCGAGAGTCGTCGAAGTGGATTGGATGCAAACCCGTCGGATCGCTGACGATAATGATAGCCGATTCAGCGTGCGCCAACTCCGGCTCCGACAGAGCGACAAGGCTTGAAGACGGATTCGCAGGCAAACACGCTCGATGAATCTTTGAATGAATTCCTTTTTTTTTTTTTTTTTTTTTTTTGTTTTTTTTTTTTTTTTTAATTCGTTTTGTACCCCAGCGTTTTGAACGCTTTTACGAACCCGATACGTCCTCCGATCTCTCGCCTTCCGTGCAATTTATTTCCGGGTCTCTCCTGCAAATATCAACAAAATTAGTGCGGTTATAATCAAATAAATTTCTTCGAAACACGCGACGACCGACTCGACTGTGAAAATAAATCGTAAATTTAATATACTGGAACTTGCGATTTGCTTGCTCATGTTAATTGAAGATTATTTATTTAATGTATTTTTTTTTTTTTTTGTAATATGAAAATACCAGATATAAAATTACAAATATTTTGCTTGAAATTTACAAAGAATTTCATAAAAATAACAATTTTATTGTACAATTGCAACGCACATCGGTTTGAAATTTCAGAAATAGTTTATGTAAAAAAAAAAAAAAAAAAGCTTCCAATATCGTTAATGAATTTTCACCAAAAAAATTTGTTTTTTTTTTTCACTGTACACAAAGACAAGTTAACAGGTAACTCAAATAATTTAATATATACGATAAACAATTTAATATACAACTCAAAAAATTTAATATACAATCCTTTGCCACTGTTTTTCTCTGATTTGTGATTTGTATATGTCACGGGTTTCTATTATTATCGTTTACCAACTATCAATCTATGGCGACATTTCATATCTCATATGCTATGTAATTCTGAGCGCCAGTTTGACCATTCGCTTCTATAATTACGCTTTGCCGATATCAAATAAATAAATAAATAAATAAATAAATAAATAAATAAATAAATAAATAAATAAATAAATAAATAAATAAATAAATAAATAAATAAATAAATAAATAAATAAATAAATAAATAAATAAACAAATAAATAAATAAATAGACAAATAACTGTAACGACTATCAATTTACCGTACCGCAACATCTCTCGTGTAATCGCATTTCGAGTCGATGCACCTACGCGAGGACCGGGAGGCACGCAAAACCGTGAGAGGTTCACGATTGCTATGCAAAACATGACGATATCACGCGTCCGAACGAATAATTAAGTCGAGCGTGTGGAGTTCTGGTTTTGTCGGCGGCACAACGAAATGCCAGAGGAAGCACAGTGTCAGTGCGTGACGATAAAAAAAAAAATCCGTATCGAATGAGGTAACAGTACAAATGCTCGGACACGTCTCAGTCGTCCGTACCTCAGTCGGGTCTCAGTCACTCGTCCTATGCAGATTCGATTTATTCCGAATTTAAATAATAGATATTCGATTTGTCATTTGTAATCGTATCTACAAACACTACTTGATGGACAGAAAAAAAAATTACACAAGATTTACGTCCAAATTACTTCCAACTGTTGCATTTTCGTTAAAATGCAACAATAAAAGACCCACGATATAATATACAATATATATGATATATATATGTAGCGTAGGGCATGATGCGAAGCCACTGAGTGGGTCAATCGTGACACGACGTTTACGTTTTTTTCGCGAACTGTGAAAATTTGTCTCCACACCGAAGCGCTCGTGTCAACGATTTAAAGCGGACGCTTAACATATTGATAATTCTAAATTAAAACAAAGAAATTGACCAGTTCCGTGGATTAAAAAAAAGGTAAATAAGAAATCGAAAACGGATCCAGCATCTTAACCGTCCGAGCATTGGAACTTTTATCTTACGGCGTTTCCTAACCTATCCGAGAATCTCGATGCGGCGAACCGTCGAACGTAAACAAGTTGGAACAATGGCGGACGCCGGACGAGTCGGCGAAAGTGCGGACGGGAGCAATTTAACGCTTTGCTGAAACTGGAAGTACAAGTTTGTCCGTGGAGGGAGGAAGGGGGGGGGGGGGAGAGAGGACTTCCCGCGTAATATATAACAATATAACCAACTTTGACACAGTTTCTACCGGCTACGACGACGGTGATAGCAGGGCACATTCTCGTAACGGAAATTTGCATTGTCAACGTGCGACAATTGCGGCATTTCCGACGTCTCGATCTTTGGCGCTTTATTGGTTAACGCTACGCGCAGAGTAAAGTGCTTTCGTGTTGTTTGTTTTTCGTTAATTCGATGCTAGTATACGACGGAAGGGACCAATCAAATAAATCCGTCATTTTAACGTAGTCGGTTTCACGGTGCTGTAGAGTCAATCGTAACGCGACTGCGCATGCGCGCGATCACTTTTTGCTATGAACTCTACCGAAAACCGACCGTGCGCATGCGCAGTCATGTCGCAATGACCAAAAAAGCCAAATCGAAATCATCTCTTATCGTTGAAACCCAAACGTATAAACGCTTTCGCGACTTTTCTTCGATCTAGTACGCCGAATTGACACCGGCCTTTCCACGATGTTATTATTATTATTTCACGTCCGGTTGAAACGGGGCAAAAGAAAAATCATTAAAGCGCATTCACGACTTCTCTTCGTCCGAGCGCATGCCGAATTAACACCGGCACGTCGGCCCTGTTATTATCATTATTTCACGTGCGGTCGAAACGGGGCAAAAGAAAAAATCATTAAAGCGCATTCTACGTTCGACGAGCGGCGAGCACGCGGTTGCTCAGTCGGGTGTCGCCGCCACAGGCCGGTAGAACGAGCCGTGTCACTGAAAAATATAGCGCAAACAGACTAATGTAGAAGCCTGCTTATGCCGGTTAATCCTCTTCTGTCATAATAACGAGCGTGAAATCGGATTGGCGAGAACGCTCGTGCCAAAAGCCTGTGCGAAACAACGAACCTCCTCCCCGCGCCGTGCCCGCCGCATTGTATACGTTTGCGTGCGCTAAATGCTGCCGTTACAGCGTGCACGGGAATGAGAAACAAAATATATATATATATGTATATATATATATATATATACACACATGAGTGACGAACGGAAACAGCATGAAAAAGAAACATCGCTGACGATTGCACTTTGTACGGACACGACTACGAGGAAAACGCGTTGTGTACTTCCCAGTAGTATAATACATTGTTCAATAAATAAAAGACTGAACAAAAACAAAAACGAGAAGAAAACTACTGGCGGGCAGAATGGGCGTCCGAAAATAAAAATGGTCACACGATGACTGATAAAATTGTCAATGCGATTTTATATTTATAATGCGATTGTTCAATACTTTTTTTTTTATAGAAAAAATGAAATAAACAAAAGAAATCCACCAGCAGACGGAATAGATGTCGCGAATGAAAATACTCGCACGGAGCCTGAAAAGCATCGTTAACACGATTTTACATTTATAACACGATTGTTCAATAAAAAAACAAATATTAAATAAGAAGGTATCGAAAATAAAACTATTAGAATGCAGAACAGGTGTTCGCGAATGAATATAGTTACACGGAGCCTGAAAAAATTGTTAACGCGATATTTTATATTAACAATACGATTGTTCAATAATGAAATAAAAGTAATAAAAAAAATAACAGAAACAGCCACGCAGGGCTGAAACAATTGTCAATACGACTGAGCATTTATAATACAATTACTTATATTACAATTGTTCAATCGAGAAAAAAAATAACGAAAATAAAACTACAAGCAGCCAGAAAGTTATTCTACGAATAAAAATAGTCACGCGAAACCTCCCAAAATAATTAATACGATTTAGTATTTACAAATACGTTAGTTCAATGTACAAAAAAAAAAATAAACAAAACGAAAGGAACACTACTAGACGACAGAACGGGTCTCCGCGAATAGAAACAGTAACGCGCAGCCTGACAAAGAATGCTCAATAAATGATTCCATCTTAAATAATCAGTCAGTCATAGCTGAGTAAATTGTTAACCGGTCGTTACACTTTGCCGTACGAGTGCGTTACTCACTTGTTGTGGCGGCGTGTCCTTCCCTCTCGCCTCATCAATTCACACGGTCATCGGGCAGCAAGGTTTCCCCGTTCCGAGATGCAAAATAATCACTGGAGTATTGTCGTGTTAGTTCGAGCGACTTCGATAACGCAGCTCTTTCGTCCGCAGTCGCGCGCGCGCGCCTAACACACAGCGACCACTCGCGAGCGGCTCTTAATCGTGCTTCGCCGATAACTCGTTCGTCGTTCCGAGTTCCGTTGCTACGAAACGATGGAAGAGGAAACGGAGGGGGTCTCGCAGGACGGTCCGAAGCGATGTCTCGGCGATTGTTCGCGATTTTTAATTACTTTCTTTTATTCGCCGATGTCAAAAAGCGCCCCGGCGTTTTTCTTACCGTCCGAGTCCGCTCGGGCACACCGGACGAATCTACTCGTCTGGCTTCGACTCGCTCTCCCTCCCCGCGTTTTTATCCTCTCGCCCACCGCACACACTCGGATCTCGTGGCTCTTCCGAACGTGCCGCGTGCTACATGCTGCCCTGCAGTTCGATGCTCCAGGCTTACTTTGGACGATCCGTGCGAGCGAGCTCTGTTTGACAACGGACGACGAGGCGGCCCGACGACGAGAAATCTCGACCACTTCGCTCTCCGAGATTCGAGGAGGAACGAGATGAGTTTTTTTTTTTTTTGCTTTTTTTTCAACGTTCGCGCCTCGATGCCGAATGCCCGGAGCGACGGCGCTCCGCGGCGAGTCTGCCTACGGTCCGACTGACGAACCAGTTGCCCGGAACTGGAATATCATCCTTCAACGCCGCGGACACTCGTGCGCGTTTCTTGCGGGATTGTCCGGGGGGGGGGGGGGTTTCCTTTCTTTGGACTCGCGACGATTGAGACTGATAAAAGGCGCACGTAAAACAGTGAGTTGGCGCTGGAACGATTCACTGCGCGACGCACGGTGGTACCGACACGACTGCCGGAGCGACTGCTGCCGCCGCCACTGGTTCCAGGCGGTGGGAGCGGAGTAGGAGCGAAGCGACGACGTCACTACACGGCCGCGCTAACCGCAGAGACCGGAGAGCCGACGTCGGACGCAGAGACAATCGCGTGTGTGCACGCCAGTCGATCGCAGCTTAGCTTTTTCTGCCGGCCTCCTTACTGTCAATTAAATGCATATTTATAGACTGATGTCTCTCGAGTCGCGATTATCTTTGGGGCGCGGTTTGCGGGAAACCGAGGACGGAAAGCCACCGACCAATCAGAGCTTTCGAGATTGTTTTGGATCGGGCGAAACGCTGCGATCGCTCGGGAGAACGCTTGTTCGCGTAAAGCGCTTTCTTGGAGAGTTGCAAATGAGGGCTTGTTTAATTAGTTAATTTTATTGCTCGTCGAAGTTCGTCTTATCGTTGATGAAGAGTTCCGCGTTGAAAATTGATAATCAGCCGTGTGAATGGAATCGTAAGGGACATCTCCGTGGATGGGCGACGGTGGCGACAAACTTGGCGTGGTTAACTGGCGAACACATTCATCGTCCGTCAGAGGTCGCTGCTGGTTTCCGTTAAATAAATCGAACGAGCGTCGGTTTGATTTTTACAACATTAAGAGCGTTGAAAATTATTTTTAATGAGACGAGACGTTTAGACACTCGGGAGAGCGTAATTTCGCTTAAAGCGCTTTCTAGGACACTGGCAAATGAGCGTTCGTGTAGTTAGTTGATTATTGCTCGTCGATGCTGGCCTTATCGTCGACGAAAAGTTTCACGATGAAAATTGAAAAATTCGATAACCGTTCGACTCGAATCGTAAGGGACATCTTCGTCATAGACCTTCTCATATAAGGTGTATCTTAAGCGTTACGATTTTATAATTTTGGTTACTAAAATAGTTACACAAGAAACATGTAATGGCTGTATGGCAAAAACGTCCCAAAGCCAAATTTGTTTCTATCTTCGCAAAAAAAAAAATCCGATCAAGCATCGGTTTGATTTCCACTTCAAGAGCGTTCGAAATGGTTTTAAATAAGGCAAGAGGTAAATTCGCGTAACACACTTTCTTGAGCACTTGGAAACGAGCGTTTGTGTATTCAATTGATTATTGCTCGGCGAAGTTAGTTTTATAGTCTCTAACCACTTTTACGTTGAAACTGGAAAATTAAATAACCGTCCAACTCGAGTCGTATCGGACAACTCCGTCGAATGG
Source organism: Amblyjoppa proteus (assembly GCA_963922035.1). Lineage (NCBI taxonomy): Eukaryota > Metazoa > Arthropoda > Insecta > Hymenoptera > Ichneumonidae > Amblyjoppa > Amblyjoppa proteus. The sequence continues at coordinate 8,703,339 of OY998232.1, forward strand.
GCGACGGTGGCGCCACACTTGGCGCGGTAAACGGCCGAAACAATCCATCGTCCGTCAGAGGTCGCTGTAGGTTAGCGTTAAATAAATCGGACGGGCGCCGGTTTGATTTCTACAACTTTAATAATGAATCTTCATGATAAGTAAATACATTGCTGTACAGGTCATCAGGCGGTACGAATCTCCGGCGTCGTACCTCCACGGTGAAATAATGCTTCGCACGGACACTACAGAGTTCCGCGAGCCTTCGTTGACACTCGTCTCTGAATTTTGTTCTTTCCTTTTGTTTTAGTTTTTTTTTTTTTTTTAAAGTCTCTCCTAAACATACTTTGCTTCCGGAAGGAAAAAGAAATAACAATAAAACGTTGACACGAACAAAGTGACATCGAAAAAAAAAAAAATTATACGCGAGCGGGTATCGCGTTTCACGCGGTTTTTTTTTTTTTTGTTTTTTACCGTCTGTGCTTCTCTTGGCAGTCGTTGACAGACGAACGATTACGGAGCATCGAATGGAAATTAATATTATTGGATAATTTTTCGTGAAAGCCTCATGACGGACAGGCACGCGGGGTGGAAAAAAAATTAAATAAATGAAACCGTCGGCGATTACAATATTCCAAATACAGAGCGGATGGTTCGTTGTGAATTTTTCAGCGATTAATTTACGGACAGCCGAGTATATCAATTTAAAATATATTGAAAAAATACGCTCAATAAACGGCTTGAGCCACAGAGATCTCTGACGCTTTCGCTATGTGTGCTTGCGTTCGTAAGAACATGTATCTAGCTGGTTAGTTGATTAATCATTTACAATTAAATTCGTTAGCTACGAAACTAGTAAAAGTTACTTACAAACCTAAAATGCTCCACCAAAGTTTAAAAAAAAATTTCAATAAAAAAAAAACATTAATCAACGCGGCGGCAAATCTCGATGCTGTGTCGACTTGCTCACTCTGTTACGGATCGCGGTTCGGAGCCCGTTCGGTGGCAATTAACAATTTTTTTTTTTTTTTTTTTTCAATAGTTGGCTATCAGTCCAACGACGTCCGTTAAAAATATTGTTTTTTTTTCTTTCTTTTAACGGAAGAGAGTCACGCATTATGGCTACAGCATCACAACGTATAGATGTTTTTTTTTTAGTTTCTTTTTTTTAACCAGTGCCGGCAGGGAGGTCGGCCCTGTTTAGCGCAGCTCGTGCATTATCATTGTTATAATTAATATATCATTAACAAAATAACAAGTCGTTAGCCAAACAACGCTGAACGTAATGTGTAAACCCGTCCGTTTTGGAGTGTTACGCGGCCACACGAGTGGGAAGAGATTTCAAACGCATCAGGGGCGATGCGAATTTTTTTAGTTCCAACTGCCGCGAGGTCTCGTTCCCGAGGTAGTCCTTTCTCGCCGACCGACGACACGCGATGTAGGTTCGTTGGATCGGCTCTGTTTGGTGGGACGATCGATCCTAATTTACAGGGTATGTTCGTCTTTAAGGATATAGGAATAAAAAGTTGTGGTGGTAGCGATATCGATGGTCGGATAATTTTTGGTTACAACTCCATGTCCTGCGCCTCGTCCTCGCTGAAATCGCTCATCGAGGACTCGCTGTCGGAGGACATTCCGTTGCCGGTTCCGCCGTTCTCCTGGTCTCTCAGCGCCTCCTCCGTCGCGTATTTCCTCACGTAATCTGTAGACATCAAAACCTAACGATTAACATTCTACCCTTCTCTAATTTAAACTGACATAAACTTTCATTTCATTTTTTTTTTTGTAGTACAATATATTATAGTATAGTAGTAAATATTTACATTAGCGGTTCTGCTTTTATTCTACCCCTACTTGCATTCTTAATTGTTGCTGTAACTTCTTTCATCAGTATTCGTATAATATATTTTTCTTGCCATTATCCGTTCTTTTCATATTATTTTGATTTACTGTTACGTTTGGTTTGTGTTCCTTTTCTGTGCTATCTGCTATTAGTCTGTTCTGTATTTTTTGTATTTTGGTGCGCAGTGTTCTTAGGAGACTTAGAACAGACAATAAACTAATCTACCTATCTATCTATTCTACATTATGATATAATATATTATAGTATTATATGATATAGTATATTTTTATGTATAACATGGGGGCCGTTTTTTTCCGGAAAAAAATTAGCTAACTCTTCCCTGACCAAACTTTTAAGGACTCCTATTTAAAAAGATTAATGATGCAAATGAAAATGCCGAATTATTGTATTAATGTTTAATTCATTTTCTTCAAAATTTTCTCAATTTTTGCTTTGCAAGACTTCCTTTTATTCATTTATAAAAGGTCCGGCGAAAATGTACTTTTTCCATAACCAATTTTGAAATTCCCTGAGACCCTGACCAAGTTATTCCCTTGACTTTTCCTGATTTTCCTTAACCACGGTCATGTATAATAATGTACGAATTAGTTTATAAAAATATAGGCACCTGCGACTTTCTTCTTGTACTCCTCAGGTTTGTGAAGGTACATGGCTGCGGCATCGCCGTTCAGTGGATCGATTGGATTGGGATATGTTAACAACTGGGGCAAAAACGATTCGAAGATATTCGAGAGATCTGCAATTGACAAAGTTAATCAAACGATTAAACATAAATATATATATATTTAAATTAAAAGAAACTGTCTATTGTGGACAGACGTACCATACAAGGCGGTCCAAGCCTGATTTATAACGTCGAGACACACAGTGCCCGAGACTTCGTCGATATTCGGGTGATAGACTTTGTTCATAAAGCCGATCGAGGGCGACTTGAAGGGGTAGTGCTCCGGGAGGTGGACCCTCACTTTCCATATTCCGCCTTCGTAGGGCGCTGAAAACAGACCGAGAAGACAATAGTTAATTCATTAATTCTGCACAATTTTTAACCGGATCGACCATCTGGTTTCAGCTTTCCAATATAAAAACGGACGAATAAAAAAAGGACAAAAATAACATTTTATATTTAATAAATTTAGCGTTTCACGAACGCAAAGTCAAAAGAAAAGCTGCCGCGCATTCGTCGGCTGACACGTCATTAGTCATTAGAAATTAACATTTCCCAATCGTTATTTCATCCTATTCTCGTGTGTACGTGTGCGTATACACACAGAAGTGTGTAACTGCGTGTGACCGAACGCACGTGCAAGCGTGCGTTACTCGCCACGGTGAAAGTGCATTCATTATTTAACAAATAGCAGCTATCAACGGAAAACGGAAAGTCAAACGTTTGAAAAAAAATAAATAAAATAAAACCTAACAAAATCCATGCCGATCTTAGCAGATCGGGCAAAACTGCCTTTGTCGAGTGGTTCAACGACGAAGGGGAGGGAAACGAGAGACGAGTCGATAAGCCACTCGTCCGTTCGCGTCAATCTCACGAGAGAACGCGCAAACCTCAAAGCTAAAAAAAGCTTATCACCGCCAATTTTTTTGTCATTTTTTTTTTTTTACTATCTGCGCAGCACGTTTATTGCTGGAAGAACCGTTCCGATAGGCAGATGTGTCATACCGATATTTGTGTCCTAAAATAAAGTCAGTCCGAGCTGCGCCACAAACGTAAGGTCAGCATTTTTTTTGTTTTTTTTTTTCAACGCACGTGAGAACTACGTGTGGTGAGAGGAAGAGAGGAGTCGATACGAACGAATGGAAGACCCTGTAGCACGCGAGGATGATGCGCTCTATGTTTGACCCAGTGACCCGCTTCTCTCCTGCACATGCACACATATACGCACACATAGAGACAAACGCTATATTCTATTTTTTGATCCAATTTTTGCCGCTAAAGTTCGATCGTAATCGGATCGGAAAATTATAATTTTTTTTTCTCGTCGGCCAATCGAATGAATGTATCGTGAATTTTGTATGAGAAGTCTCGCTATTGAACGAGGATGTAAATGACCTGTCCGGAAGATGGCCAAACACAATGAGTCTAATAAATTGACGATAATTTGTCGGTCGTATCTGGCGCGTTATCTATTTCGGGAAAACGAAGCAGCGATGCCTCGTAGAATCGATCGCTCGCGATACCAACGCCCGTCACGTGTAAGTCGCTTATAGGACATCATCAGTGCCGTATTAACGCTATTACGAGCATGTTTGCACGCCTCGGAGCGCTCAACGAAAATGGGAATATTACGAGTGCGTTCAGAGGATGTTGGACCCGGTTTTTAACTCCTTAGTTACCTTTTTTTCCCGACGAAACTAGGCGATTTCTTAGTTTCAATTTAGAATTATTAATATGCTAGGCATATGCTTCAAATCGTGCAGAACTATAATATTAACATAAATGCTTCAACGCGTGGTCGAATTTTCATTAACAACGTACAAGGAATTAAGAAAATCGAATATTACAGCTTGCGAAAAACCATTAACGTAGAGTCACGATTGACCCAACGGTGCCACCACATCGTGCCCTACACTGCATTAATGCGCTCTTTATCGGCTCTAATCACTCGTCACGAGTGAACAGTAAACGTAAATGTAGAATAAACTTTACATGGATTTCTTTTGTGTAATAGACTTTGTGACGATCGTGGAATATTCGGGGAATTTCAGAGAATCTGCGTGCACTCTCGGTTTACGCATGCGAGTTCCTGAATATTATATATTCTGCAAAACGAATGCTCTTGAGATCTTGAGCGGCAACATTGGTTTTTGCGACAATCTGTCGTATTCGTTTATCTTCATTTCTTGAACGTTTTCAACCGAAATTCAAGTGCATGCCGAAGCCTTTCTGACGTACTAGTCCGACAAAATTGTAAGCATATGCATCGCATATTAACGATGTAAAGTCGATTCTACGAAAGTGCCTCGTACCGTCGGTAAACAGGAAGATTCAGCTCCTTTAGGTGAAGTGCAACTGCTCGGTCGGTAACAAAAACTGCAATCTATAATTCTTTAAGACAGTTAATTTTTAGGGGAAAGTACGAAAACGGTAAGCTATGTGCAGTAACTCTGCAGCTCACTGTTCTCATCGTTTTCCCAAGAAATAAACGGCTTGGGAGATTTTTTGGCTTGCGAAATTGCAGCTATCTCTCTCGCACTCATGGCGGTTACACTTCAACTTAAGATGTGGTGAAACAGACTCAGTCGATAACAAAAACTGTAATGAATGGCATTCGGAGATGGCAGACATTTCGCCAAAAAGCAAAGTATCAGCGGATGTAGAATTCAATGCCACGTTCGATGATATTTCGCTTTCACCCCGAATCTCAGCCATTTTTCCATGGCATCGATTCGAAAAAATGCAACTATCTCTCCTGCGACTCGTGTGTCACGTGGTACATGTTCCACCTTTCGCCGCACGCCCTGCGCCCGGTCGGTAACGAAAACTCTAATTCATTTTCTATACAGCGCGGACCGTCAACGATAAGAATAAAATTGTTACGCGAAACGGATATCGATCGAGCCTCGTGAAGAAATTTGCTTCGAAAGTGGACGGTCGGCAGCGTCGATTAAAGTAAATTACAGTTTTCGTTACCGACTGCGGTAATTCGCATGCCCTCGATCCTACGTCGAACTGAAACTGAAAAAAATCGTGATTTGCGTTAAACGTCACATAAAAAACAAAAGTGTTTAAGAAGCGATACTCACTCCCTCGTGGTCCATAGAATTTCACGGAAAATTCGTTGAGGCCTCCCAGGATCGTCACCTCGTGCTTGCTCTCTATCCTATTGTTTGCTCGGAGTTAAGGAAACTTTTTTCAATGCGCCTATCAATGAAGCTTTCACGTCCCTTCTTATCTATAATCTTTGTTCGAAAATATCTTTCCCTATTTCTGGACTTTTCAGCCAGTCGTTTTCTTTTTTTTTTTTTTTTTTTTTAAGATATCTACGAAAATCCAGCCCGCGTCCGAAAATATTTATTCTCGAACGGTGAAACGCACATTGGATGATTATCGGAAAATCGGCTCTGCCGCAGACATTCCGCTTCCATTATAGAACGAACACGTGCGTCACCCGCGCAAATACGCTTCCCCTCGCTAACGGCCTTTTTCCAAACGCGCAATTTTCCCTCCTCGCACAGACGACCCACGACGGAACAACGAAAAAAAAAACCGTGAAAAACATCGGTGACGAATACAAACTGCTAGAGAAAAAAAAAAAAAAAAAAAAAAAAAAAAGAAGAACCGAGATAATCAGCCCGTCGCTCGTGCATTTATTATTTTTTTTTTTGCGTCGCGGGAACGCCAGTGGTGGGGGAAGGTGTCGGATGGAGGGAGGGCATGCTCGTAGGTGCGCGCTGCACCAGCAGTCAGCTGCTTCAAAAACAGCTGTGGCCCGTCATCGTTCTTGACATCGTCACTCGAAACGATAGGCCTTTCATTGCAAAAATGAAAAAAAAAAAAAAAAATCATCAATTACATCACAAAAAAAAATCGATAATCGGATTAATTTCGAGTATCAAGCGTCCTTCTTTCTGCATTCAGGCACCGAGTTGGAACTATAAAAATGGAAGGTTGATAAATAATAAAATCATCGTCTTTAACTAAATCTCGAAAAAAGCATCGATACTCGACGGCGTAATTTCGAGTACCAAAAACCTCTCCGCCTTCGCCTCACCGCCTTCTGACATCGAGTTCTAACTACAAAAATGGAGCGTTGAAAAACAAAAAACAAAAAACAACAATGGTCTTTAATTAAATTTCAAAAAAAGAAACATCAAGTTTCCATAATAATTCCTAGTAACAAAGCCCCTCGGCCTCCGCCTCACAGCGTCCTGCCACCTCGTCGGAACTATTAAAAAAAAAAAAAAAAAAAAAAAAATGGTACGTCGAGAAAGAAAGAAAAAAAAATCACCGATCGCTGCGCGAACGACGCAAAAAAGGATACAACTTGATAACGTCCGTGTCCATCCGCCGTTTGCCAGCACTGGGGGACGACATGTTTATCGCTCTTTGGTTGAACGATGTTATCCACGCGTTACACAAAGCGCTAGAGAGCGAGCCCTTTAGGACAGAGCACAGCACCAGCGGAGCGGCAGCAACAGCAGGAAGCGCACTCACACGTGCGCGCGCACGCGCACGCACACGCACGTACGTTCTCGAGATACAAAACACAACTCGGATCAGCTGAGCCGAGTATCACCGAAGGCCCGCTTCGGGTATCTCGCTTCCACCGCTGGCCGTTGTTTCTGGCCGCTGGCAAGACCGTCCGTGCCGTGCGAACGCCACTCTCGCCTCCGTCCCGTGTTCGAGCACAAGATTATCGCCGTCTCGCTCGAGCGTTTTCCTCTCCTCGGCGGGGCTTCCCTCGCAGCTGCTAACGCGCTAGGCCGCTCCCTCCCTCGTCCGCTCGCTCCCTCCCTCGTGTTTACCGACTCTCGTAAAGGCAAAGAAAAACAAAAGAAAACAAAAAAAATATATATATATATATATTCAACGAAAACAAGATCCAAGCATGGGCAGCTGCGGGAATCCGTCCGGGGTAGCCTCAGCGCGATTCGAAAACAACAACTGCCACCACCAACGCTGCTATCACTCTCGCGATATCGCTACCGACTGCGGAAGAGGGGAGAGCAGCGCTTCGACAAACGCGTTTTCTCGCTTTTTTTTTTTGGTCTCTAACCTCGAGGCGATAACTGTCTTGTTTCTCGAGTCCCAAAGTATCGAGACGAAGGAGGACGAGACTCGGATCTCTGTTGCGTGGGGCAGCGCTCGTTCGGCCCGTTTGGCTTTTATTACGATCCTCGTTCGCGTCGATGTCCCGTCGTTGTTCGAGCGAAGAGCCCAGCGGGACCGCGCGCACACCTTCTCCGATCTCCCTTTGTGTCCGCGCGCACTGCCCGACCGTCCTTGACTATCGGGTCATTTCTCGTGGACTCTCGACAACGGACGACGACGACGAGCGAGCGAGTCGTTCTTCACGACGAGCTTATTGTTATTATTACTATTATTATATATATATATATTTTTTTTATTGCGAAGAGAAGCGCAGCTCTATTTGTGCTTTCGGTCCAAGTTCTCGGACGCGGATGTTATACCGCGGCCGAGATGAAAACAAATCGTTTTCTTTTTTTGTTTCTTTCTTCTTCTCTCCGTCACTCGTCGCGCCAGCGTCTCGGACCTTCGTCCCTCTCCGATCTTCCGCCGCACTCGGACGATGCGAAGGCCTCGGTCTCTCTCTGTCTCTCACTCTCTCTGATCTCTCTCTCTCTCTCTCTCTCGCTTTATCGAATCTCTCTACTCCGTAAGTTTCCTCCGACCGTCCGATTATCGCGAGACTATCTCGGCGAGCGGCTCTCGCGACTTACGAATCGCGTGTCAATCTCGCAACGACACATTACGCTCCTCTCTGACAGCCCTCGGCCCTTCGTCACCGCGCGCGCACGACCTCCTCGACACCACCGCACAACTTTATCCGCTCGCTCGCTCGGCCCAGTACAGACTGTTGTCGTCACTGCTGCGTCTCTATCGCTCCACCGTTCGGGTATTCTAGCGCGCTCCCTGGAGACACAAACGAAGTCGCCGATACGTACACGCGACCAACACGACCCGAGCCTTTCGTCATACACAGACAGCCCACTCTCTCGCTCGTTCCCCCCCCCCCCCCCCCGCCTACGTCCGCTCTGGCTGCGCATACCAAATCGCACTCACGTCGTGTGCGTAACCCTTGCGCCACTCTGTCTCGCTCGCCCGAGGCATCGCGCTGCACGAAGCGCGGCCAATCGCGGAGGCTCGTTCGCTCGATTCGTCCGTCGCAGGCACGATACACCTGTAGAGGCTTTGTCATTGGTCGGTCGGCGAACGTACGGTTCGTGCTTCGGCGAGTTCATTGGTCGGCGGGCGTCGCGGCGGCGCGAGAATTTTAAACTCGATGATCGGAGCAAAGTTTCCGGGGAATTTAGTGAGAGCCGTTTTGTTAATTTTTCATTAAATTGTCATCTTCCGGGTAAAGAAGAGAGATCCGGTAGGAAAGAAGGATCTAAATGGGTTACTTATGTTTGTCTGGATGATAACTGTAAGCTGTTCTATGTGCAAAAGTTAACTTTTTGAATGGGTCGCAACTTTCGGGTACCGTCCAGATGGATATGTGGAGACCATTGAGATTACTTTGTGGTAACTCATTTTTTTGTTTGGCTATCTGGGTCGTTAAAGGCGCCATAGTAAAATTTCGATTTTTTTTTTCCAATATTTTATAGTGGAAAGAATATTTTGTTAATTTTTTATGTCGATATTCAACGAATTAGGAAAGTTAGAAATCATTCTGTGGAAAGTGGCGCGTTTTCCTTATAACGTGATTTTCAAGATCGGTGTCCCTGATATATCTCAAAAATGGCTTGGATTTTTTATGAAAACTTGTATCGATATACTCCAACAAATTTTTTAGTCTTTGAAGGGCTCATTAAAAAAAAAAATAAAAAGTGATTAAAGAAATTGATTCGGAGTAGAAAATGGGTAAAAGTCTAGTTTTTTTTTTTCTTAAAAATAGAGCCATTTTGCCAATTTTTATTTCCCCTTATCATGGACCGCGTTATTTGTAATTTGCTAAAAAACATTTGAAATTGTTTCTGATAATACTTTTAAAAAATGATTTACGGCGACCGATACAAAAAATACAGAAGAAAATGAGCAAAAAAAATCCTAAAAGTTTTTTAAATATATCCTTCCACCCTGAAAAAATTGAATTGATAAAGCGTATATTTACCGAGAAAAAAATCACTAATTATGCGTGCATTTTTACCGATTAACTGTGGCATAAGGCCTTAATTTATTACTGTAAAATATCAGAGGCACAATCTTTTTTTTAGATTCGAGGTCTGTCTCAAACGCTTGGCGTGGCGATGAGGATTAGTATCGAAATCGAATTTTATTATTCCGTTGTGCATGGTATACAAAATGGTACAAATGTGGTGCCGGACGCACCCTCTAAAACAATACGGTCTGAGAACAGATAGTCGTACAAAATAGCGTAGCGCCATTAATGAGATTCGCTATCGGGACGCTAGTGGATAAAATGAATCACATGGCACAGTCCCTCGATAGCTACTAAATTCTATCAATATTATTATCGTTATTACTACGGGTATGGATCGCAATCAGCTCAATGATATCTCTAGGCCGCTCGTATAATATTGCACCGCCGGGTTTGACACGAACTCTGGAAGAACGTCGATGTAAATCGTAGTGGCGATAGAAAATCGTCGGGTGCATTTTTCGTTTTGTTTCTCGATGTCTACGATGTACATGATACGTGAAGAATACTGTTTTTTTTTCTCTTAACGAATTAATGAATTAAGTAGTAAGACTGTGCGGTTATAGTGCGCATTCGTTGACAATTGTTAAAGTACGTTGATAAATGCCCAATATTGATATGTGATAATATAATAAGCTGCTCTCGATCACCTTCGAGTGTTCTATTCTACACGCCAACGCATCATTCTCGTTGGATGAAACTCTATCGTCACTCGTCGCTATCGTTATCATTTACTGAAATAAATATAGGAAATCTAGATTAATATCACGATTATCAATAGATGGATCGAGTCTGTAATAATAAAAATAAAAAAAAAAATTGAACGAAAAAGTTCTCAATCCAAAGCAGTCTTGCGCGCGAACGCCGTCAGCGACAGCATCTCGTTGGGCTCGGTCGGCAATCTCGAGAATTCGATCTCTTCGCTCACGCTGTGATCTGCAGTTCGTGGAAATTTTTACAAAAACTATTAGTCATTATATATATTATATACGATACCAGAATTTCTTTAGCATTATTTACCGGAAGGCTCGATGGGCCACTGTTTGTGCGAGGGCGCGTACAGGCAGAGTAGCGCGAGTATGTAAATGTTCCACATTCCATACACGCCCGTGAAAAAGGCCGAAGTCATTTCCAGCTCGAGATCCTCGTCCCACTTCCACTGACCCTCGGCGACCTGCGAATTTTAGAAACACATATGGAAATGTTGCGGTAGCACGTGTGGCGTTCGACTACTCGACGGTTCGACAAAATCGTCTCTTCACTCACTTGCCCGAGGATAAATCCGATTACGGTAAGCGACGCGCAGAGCAGGGTCGTTATCATGAGAAATTTGAAACGATAGATTATTCCCTCGTAGTGCAAACGCCGCGCGGAGCTCATGCTAGGGAGAGTCGCTCTCTTCAGGCTGATGTTCGTGAATACCTTCCAGATCATGTAGGTGAGGAAGAGCAAGTAAAATCCGGCCGATATCCCCGCCAGAATTATAAAAGACAACTGTTGAAGTGCTGTTCAGGAACATAGTGGGTATCGGTCGTTTCGAATATGCGAGCTCGTAGAACGATTATTTTTTTTAAAGATATGGGGAATTTAGTGGCAAAAAAATGCGAAAAAAGGATACGGCCAATTTAGTGCCAACGTCGGTAACCCAGATAGAGTAAAAGGGATTTCGCAGTTGAACGCCTCGTTCGCACATGTCGAATATAAAGAGCGAGAGACATCCGACTCCGACTGCGGAAAGATGACGCCAGTAACACTTCAGGGTGTTTCTCTGCTCGCCCTCTTGTATCTGAGACGTAAATAAGGTTTTGGAGTAAATAAGATATTAATATACAACTCGAACAAAATGTAATACGTAAATTAAAAAATCTAAACTTATCAATAATCAGAAATAATGGTCAATTAAATAGACAACTGATCGTTTACATTTACAAATCAGTAATCGTTCCATTCACTCAATTTATATTTTATATAATTTGGCAATCACTTTTGCGCATTATTGTTATTATGCAAAATCGAAAGTCATGATATCATTAATAGGACTGATTTTTAAGACTTTTGTTATATCGCGAAGTGCTGAAATTTTTATCGAAGTAAACTTTTGTTTGGGAATGTATGTGTGATTCGTCCTTAATAATCATGACTTAAGCATCAAGTTTTTTAGGCATCAAAAACTGTTAAGTGTTATGTATTGTCAATAAATTCACTACGACTACTCCTAACCCTTAACCCTTCAAGTACGGGAGTCAAGTTCTTTAAGCACAAAAACCATACGGACGTTCGCCATAAATTTTCTTCCGCCTTTTCAAAAAAACAACACTTCAAGGTACGTCTGTGAATTTTTACAGATTTTTTTTGCATATCCACTTGTTATTCGAATCGTTCGAAAGTTGGGTTTTGGCAAATTCTAGGTCCAATATGCTCACCATCAGATGTTCGCCGGCGAAAACGAGCCAGAACGACAGCAGTATCGCGTAGAAGACGCCCTGCCTGATATCGCCGAGCAGAAGCATGAAAGGCATATCGTACGCCAGTGTCAGATACTCGAGAGGCACTGGAAATAATTAAATCGTTAATTGTAAGGAAACAAAAAGTGGCCTCCGATAAATGTGCGCATCTGAGACGAACTCACTGTTGAGGAACGTCAGCGCGAGGCCAAGAGCGAAAAGCATGTACTCCAAAAGCGCCGGTTCTCTGGACAGCATGCCGACCCTTCGCCAGTACCAAACGAGGAAGCATATGATTATCGGAAAGTATATCGTCTTCAGACTGACCCATACTTTCGTGAATCCCCCGTTCTGATTAATGGCCTGGAACAACAGAATAATTAGCTCTCGAGATCGCAAATTATTATGACCCTAAAAATATCCGCATGACATTGAATTTTATCTTTAGCAAGTTGGCAACTTGCGTAACCGTTGTTTTTTTTTTTTTTTATAATAAGCGTATAAAAAACAAAAAAATTACGGTCGTTCCAGGTCACTTTGTACTCCGCAGAAATAACCGGAAAAATAAATAACTACATTTTTTAGATTACGCAAACAAAAATAACGAACATTTGCGAGCACAAACAGCGTGAGCTCTCGGACGCGCGTGCATAAAATTAAAAATATGGATATTTTTGCTATTCTTTTAACGGTATTAAAAGTGACCTGAAATGATCGTAATTTTTTCAGTTGATGAAGCTGCTAAGGTCTTCACCGAAGCACTGCTTTGGGAAAACTTCGTTCGCATGTAGAATTTTATTCGCCAGGTGCACTTTCGTCGAACGAAGTTTGCGCGATCCAAAACAGAGCCGACGTAACTTGATGGAATTAAGTCTCGTGCAGATATCTTCAGGTTGATAAATTATTAACTCGATTATGAGATTGCAGTTTGGTCTTGTTTTTTTTACCGTCAGCCACAAATCGGTAACGTGCCCCAGGCCTTGATTTATATTCTTTTCCTTGTCGGTCGGTAAGCGAATGTTCAGCAGATAGTAATCGTGGTAGAGGGAGCCCAGCTCGAAAAGTGGCACGACGCTGCAGTTGTAGTTGTACTGCTCCTTTTTCTACACAAAAAAGTTAAAATAAAGAAAAAATGTATGAAAAAATCAAATTAAAAAATCTAGTCTAAAGGTAATTACGGCCGCTCACATCGTCTATGGTGCACTCGAGATTTCTCTCAACCAGAGAAGCCGCGTAGGGTTTCCAGTCATTGTCGGCGTCCTGCTTGTTCCTGTACGCCAGTCTAGCGTCCAGAGTTATCTTCGTTCTCGGAGCTGCAGGAATTAATCAATGTTACAATACAGTCGTAATTGCATTCGATAACTTGGGCAAAACGGCAAACGGGTTCACCGACATAAATCAATTTTATTTGCCATATCCCGCAATACAATCTTACTAATAACAAACTCACGCACGGTATAATTCTCGTATATGTGCATACGCAGTACAAAAAAAAAAAAGTTTGCACGTTTTACAACTTATTGTCCACCAAACGACCGCATTTTTTAATTTTTTAATTTTCCGACCGCACCCTTCAGCTCTAGTTTCACAAACAAAAGTGCCAACAAAAATTGTTAACGAACGCGGAAAGCAAGAGGACAGGTTTGTATATTCAAACCCAAACAAACGAGTTTCTCGCTTGTTTAACAAAATTATTTTTATGCAAATGATGTATTCCGATTTTACGAAATTTTTATTTTTTTTACTCTATTCTATGTAAAAAAACCGAGTCTTGTCCCGTATTTTACTTACATTATATCGATATTGATATTAATAATTTTTTTACGTATTGCTCCTTTTACAGATAAAAGGAGCAACCCATAAATAATAGTTAAATAAAAATTTTATACAGTTCATTACCAATTTGAAATTGACTGTGATAAATGACGTCGATCTGGAGTACCCCGATGAGATTCTGTTGCCACCTGGAATAGTCGAGATCCCTGCTGTTCCGAGGGACAGGCATCTGAAAAGCGAAGATAAAGGTAAACAGTGCTCCGAATCTGTCGGTCAGCGTAGCGAAAGCTGGACCATACCTGAAAGGTGTAAACGACTTGGGAAGCCTGATAATGACTGTCGTAGGTGAACTTGTGCATGTCAACCGGAGTACAAGAGCCCTTGCCGCGCGAGTAGAACCATTTTCCAGCTCCAGGTTCACTGCCATTGATCCTCACATCCTGGCAAGCGGTGCCCAGAATGTTCTGGCTGCTCGCTGGAGTCGGCGCTGCGTCGGTAATACAGAAAAGACAACAAGAAAAATTATTACAAAAATCGGAGGCAGAAACGAAAAAAAACAAAACCCCCTGGAACGAAATAAATGTTCCGTTCGTCTCGTGACTCACCTATGAGGCCGCCAATGAGAAAGCAGACGATCTGGGCGACGATCAACAAAACTACCAGAACCGAGAGTTTCTTGCCGCTCAAATTTTCTATTATAGTCCCCTGCATGTTGACGACGTCGCGAGAACCGACTCGGCCGAGCTGCTCTTTTGTCGGTGTCAGCGAGGATGAACCACTCGCCTATTGTTTACGAGTCTCCGCGCGGCTGCTTTGCGACCCCTTCTCGATCGGATACTCGCCGGTCTCGTTTCTTTTTGTTTTTAATTTTCTCGGCTGTTTTTTTCTACATTACACAAATCGCGATTGACAAAAAACAAGCGTAACACGCTATCGCGATAGCCGGCAAATCGAGCATGCCTGTGGTCACTCGGAACTGTGATTTCACTTGCTGCGTCGGTGAACTCCGTCAATGATGCTCGCACGAGAAACGTTTTACGGAGCTGCGCGCGCACGTGCCGGACACAGGCGCAGGACGACCGGCCAATCGTAACGCCGATGCCGTTCGGCTCGCGCTGCTATTGGCTACTCTCGATCGACTGGGACCGCGTCCCGTTCTCGATGTAAAGTCGCCCCAAGAGGGTTTCGAAGACGGTGTAACAACCCGCATAGCACGAAATATTTTGTAATGTTTTTAAAAATATTTTCAAGCTTTCAAATCTTACGGAATATTTCAAAAGTATTTGATAATAATATCTTGAAATATTCTATCAATATATGCCAACGAAACGTTTCTTAGATATTTAAGAAACATACTTAATCTTTCAATACATCTGAAATATTTCTGAAACATAGTGACAAAATGTTTGTAAAGCATTTCAGAAATATTTTTTAATACTGATAAAATATTTTCAATTATTTAAAAAAGCATATTGTTGAAACCTTTCCAAAATATTTCCGTGCTATGTGGGAAAGGAACGCGAAACAACAAGTCTACGCAAAACGATTCGTACGCTGGAGAAACTACAAATGCGGTTCATCTCCTGTCCTGAAATTTCTTTCCCACGATCGCAAGTAAATTCAATTTCTTTGTGGACGAATACAAAGATTTCACGATCTCGCCCGTGTTAAAAATGCACCCGTTTCCTTCGACGGCAATCGTTGTCGGCGTCGCTCGGAGACCTTTTCTCGCAACATCTTGGGCAACCAGTCATGACTGGCCTTCCGTTCGGATCTGCCACTTAAAAAGTGTATTTCTATTAATTCCGTTAATTACCGGACGAATCGCACATCCGAACGGAAATATACCTTGACGATCCACAGACTCTTCCTCGTCGTAGTAATCCAAGTAGGTTTCCTTACTTGTCCACGTATCCTCGCAGCCACCGCCCACTCGTTCGTACCCTTCGTAATTATTATCCACGACTCGATCGCGATAGTCGCAATCGTGATGGATTTTTTCTGCAGCGAAATCGTCGTCGCTCTCGTTCGGTCGATAATTTTGCACCGGCCAAGACTCTTCGTCGATAAAGTCATCTTCGTATTCCGGATATTCACTCTCGATCGATTCTGGCGCCCATGTATGATTTCTTCTGTTATAGTTGGTATCTGCAAAACGAGATCGACCCGTTCGTCAGACCGAATTAATAAAAAAATAAAAATAAAATGAAAAATCTATTAAAATGGCGTATACCGACATTCCCACTCGACTTCCGGCGTTTCGGGAGGCGGATAAACGATCCTTGGACAGTTCGGTCTTCCGCATCCCCCGGTGGGACGGCCCGGCGTTGTGTCTCTTTGCACTGCGGATTTGCAGCCCCGCGCTTCCGGTTCACAGCGTCCGCCGCTTTGACCTCTGCCACAATTGCAGCCACCCTCGTACCGTCTCGGCCGAGCTCCGCCGATACCGGAGCCGTCGCAACAGCTCATCGTGAAACTATTCTCGAGCAAACTTTTTTTTTTCTCTCAAAAATGATTTAAATTCCGAAAAATTAATTTCTTTATTTGAGGTTGTCCGAAAGGAGGATTTTGACTCTGAAACGCGAAATGACTGTCGATCATCGAATTTCTGTTGTTTTAATCGCGAGAGGATTTAATTTTTTTATGTATCGAAAGTCACGCATCTGCTCTGTTTGGCTTGTTTTTTCCTCGTGCAACACGACTCGATTATCGGTTGGAAGTTCTCCGTTTCTGCCCTGGGGACTCGATTATTTTTGTCCTTCTTGCAGATACACTCGCCACGCTTATCGTCGCTCATCTTCGCACCCTAGAAATAAAAATAAAATTGAATATATATTTTTAAGGTCCCACTTTTCGTGTCTGTTGCACGTGGCGAAAGCGACGTTTTTTAGTGAGGATGCGAGAAAAATACTGCGCATGCGTAGATCACATTGCTTACATTCACACATATTTTTTTTAACATTCCGGGTGTGCGCAAAATAGTCATTACGACACTGGTGCGGAAAAACTTTGCGCAGTATTTTTCTCGCACTCCTTACTAAAAAGCGCAACTTTCGCCACCCGTTACAGACACGAAAAGTAGGACTTTTGTCCATGTGTTACAAACTGTGCCCAAAATCGCAATTTTCCCACCGCGTGACATAAAGTACTATTTTTCCAATGCCTACAACAACGCGAATGAATCGACGATTGATTTACATTAATTTTCGAACGCCGTCGAAGTCTCGTATTAACGCCGGGCGAGCATTCCGGCGCGTCGACGACAGTCCTTCGCATTCTTCGGCCCAGAGCTATTTCCCTGAGGGTCGGGGCGACGCTACAAGGCACCATTCTTCCGGACAGTATGTCCATTGTTCCGGGACACCGATATTCGAGACTCTCATCGCCGTTCTCTCTGCGCTCATCCACTCCGGCAACGGCGGCGGGACACTCGGATCTTTCATAATTAATCTCGCAGGCGGTATCTGCATTCGTACGAACGACAACATCGATAAACGACAAGTTCTCCAGACACGCGGAAATTCATCGTAGACGTGTCGATTGTTTGCAACCTGGCTGGCCCGTGCCGTTCTCCTCGTCCATCCTTGCCACTTGATCGTTTATATCCGTCTCGAGAATTCTTCTCCGGTTCGGTATATAATCCTTTATCGCAAAACTCAGTCTCAGGGCCAATTCCGAAGGGGTGCCCGTAATCTTGTCTCCTGAAAACAAACCAGTAACACATGTCTATTAAACGGTACTCCGTAACTCTGTATGGAAAGAAACATTTATCGCTCAAAGATTATTTATCGATTATTATTTAATTATGATCGATCACATCGATTGTTAATTAATTATGATCGATCATATCGATTACTAATTCATTATGATCGATCATATCGATTGTTAATTCATTATAATCGATTATATTGATTATTAATTAATTCTAATCGATTATAATCGATTGTAATTTAAGACAATTTAATATTATTAATTATCATGACGTTCTCACTCGAGTCGGTACATTTGACGCTCAAGACGTCTTTCCTGAGGCCTTTCCCGTCTTTCCTCCGCCCTGGAGACGGGCCTATGGGACTCATGTTCAGAACTGAAATAATTCGTTTCACGGAGAAAACTGTTAGATCGAAGTTACTTATCTATTATAATATTGGGAAAAGAAACAGGGTTTAAAAATGTTCCTAACGATAATCATCGATGCCCGAACTACTCTCAGATTCGTCTTCCCCGAGGCATTCGTTTCTCGCACCCCGGTACTTCCCCGTACCCGTGGCAAAGGAATCCAATACGCGGCTGGAATCTTAAAAAGCAAGTCTTTAATGCTCTCAAACTCCGGAATCTCTCGGCCATACGCACCCCAATCGTCCAACTCCATCGTACAAATCGGTTCTTAATTCAACGAATATTCAGAAAAATTTGTCTGTCAGAGACTTTTGTCGACAGCACTGCAAATACATTGACAGTAGAGCTCTCGGTAGCTTTTATTTTATTACTATAGGGTAACTCTGTTGGATAGAAAAGACTATGTATTATATATATATATATATATATATATGTATATATATATAACTTGCGTTGGGTCTCCGATTTTTTATATGATTGAATTAACTCTCAATAACTTAAAAAATGAACAGTAAGTTCATTTCTAAAGAATCACAAACAATTGTTAAAAATCTGAGTGCATTTGAGAGTTAGTTCAGTCATAAAAGAAAAAACCGCGTACCCAATCCAAGATCCGAGGGGTCAGCCAGAGGTCGAAACAGCAGTAAACGCCCCGTATATACATAAACATCACTGTAAAGTGAAATAATATCGGAAGCGACACTCGTCCCCAAGTGCCTAATTTGAATGTAAAAGAAAATTCGATGAAGTTACAAAATGTACAAGCGGCCCACGTTAAAGCAGTGGCAAAATACTTTCCAGGGGCCGAGTATGGGGGGGGGGGGAAAGAAGGGGACGAGGAGATGCCCGCAAAGTGGCTACGCCGAGATGGGTTTTCATATCGGGTAGGGGGGGTCCCTTATTTCTTTGAAACCGGTGCGGTAAAGTCGGATCAAGCGCGGGCTAAAGAGAAGAGACCCGTACGTATAGCGAGGGAAAGAGCGCGCGAGACTGAGAAAGAGTCTATATTTTATTTGAGGCAAATACACAATGCCCTCGCGGCACACAGAGTTGAAGGCTTTGAAATTGTTTTGTTAGAAGGCGAAGCGGCAGCAGTCGCACCCACTCGCGATGACAGAGGAGAGGGAAGGGGAGGGAGGGGGGGGGGGAGTTGGATGGCTGGTCGGAGAGGATGAGTTACTCGTGTATAGGTGCCGGGGAGAACGTCCGGAACGGGAAGAACGGAGGAGAGATCCTAGTGTCGCGAGATCAAAGGGTCACGAAAGATCAAAGAAAATGGGTATTTGCTACAAGTACGGTTATATATCTCGGTCCTCCGCCCCACTCTCCGGATTTTTCCTTCCTCCGTCGGCCTTAAAGGCGCGAGCTTCCTTTTTTTGTTTTCCTTCGACAACAATCATCGATTTACCTCCGACGTCTTCGCCCGCGTCGACAACTTTGCCCCGTGGGCGTAATATCACACCAAAAAAAAAAAAAAAAAAACGTTTTCCTTTCCCCGCCCAAAGGAGAGAGAACACTCGGGCGTACTCTTCGATATCGTAGGGCATAAAAAAATCAGAATCGCGGGTTTGTTTACTCGCAAACAAAGGATACGCACACGCTGGCCCGAGAGAGGCGATTATCAAAGAGAGGAGAAAAAAAAAAACAAAACACAAAGGTAACACAGATAAATGCTTCGGGGTCTCGGATTTTCTAGTTACTTCGTTGAGCGGGGCCACAGGGCACGCGGCCTGTTGATTGGCCGCGCTTTGAAACTCACTCGGGGTTGCGCGCACCGTCCGAGAGAGGGCGCCGCGACGGGCAGTCTCCCTTCTCGCTCTCTCCTCTCGCGCGCGCGGCCCGAGAGAGATCCTCACCCGTGTGTTGTGCCGTAAGAGCGCAGAAGGGACTCTCCCGGCTCTCGGTTCTTCCGCCCGCGATGAGGGACGACTCGCGGACGAGCGGAGGCGAGAGAGAGATCGCGCGAGAGGACGATGAAGAGAGAGCGGCAGTCGATGGCGACCGTTGTGTAGTGCTCGCTCCGCTGCTGGTGGTACTCCTCCGAGGAGCTGCCGCCGCTGTCGTGCACGTAGTCGTTGCATGATGAACCTTCCGTCCTCCGTCATCGCGATACTCTCTTCTCGGTCGTCCAGGTCGGAACGTAAAATTGAATGATACAAAAAAAAAAAAGATAATTTTTTTTTTTAAAACAGGCCTTTTTTGTCATTAATTCGTGTCGTGAGAGAGAAGAGAGATTCTATCGGCGCGTGTGCGTCGCGTACAGTGTTCGTGTGTGTGCGCGCGCGGGGTTAATAAAATATAAGGCGGCGATCGTGGCTGCGCGCGCGCTGGCGAAAACCTCGAGCGTCTTCGGCGTCTGGTCGGTGTGACGAGCGGAGTAACGCAGCGGTTGAGGAACGCGCGAGACGGAAAAATATATCGTAGGTTGTGCGTCCCGGAGAGAGAGAGAGAGACTCGGACGGCAGCGAGACGTCCCACTTGAAAAAAAAAAACGGTTTGGGGCCCCCGCTTAACGACGCGCCATGTGCGCGCAGTGTGCCGCAGCCACTATCGCTATCATCGGTATTGCTGCGAGCGGTCGAGCCTGTGCTCGGTGCGAGGAGAGAGAATATCATCAGAGTTGACGATCGGGAATGGGACCTCGAGTCTCAGGATATCACTGAAGAGGCGGCGGCGCCGACGGTGCTCGTGGACTCGAAGAATTTCGCGGAGCGAGGGCAGGAGGGGCGAGAGTGGACGGGGAGGGGGGGCGGCGAAGGAGGGGAAAGGAGGAAGGAGTAGCAGCGGCAGCGGCAACGCGCATCGTTCGTCGTCACCGTCCCCGCATCTATTTGGCTTCCTCGGGCTCGCTCGAATTATAAAGTGAATAAAATCATTTTTTTTTTATTTATCGTTTATCAACCGGTGTTGGTGTCGCTGTTTGCTGGCGCGGCGACGGGGAAACTGTGCGAGCCCCGAGTAGGAAGGACGGAGAAAACCGTGGAGGGGAGGAGCGGAGGAGCGTTGCCCGACTGTACCGTGAGGTCGCTCAGGTGAGTTTCATGTTTTGCCTCTCTTATGTTGGGTAAATTAAATTAATAACGAGAGAGCTGCGGCATTAAAAAAGAGCGTGTGGAGGAAGGTGAATGTAAATGTTTTTTCTTTTTTCTTTTTTTTTTTTGTGCGGCGGAGTGGCTTTGCACAGGTTCGTTAATCGGCGAGCCTCTCTTATTATGCTTAACCATTAATACAGAGGCGTCTCGGCTCGACGTCTCTCCATGCACACTTCCTCTTTCTCCGCGTTTCTATGAGGAGAGAGTCGCGTGTTTGTGCCAGCGACGAGCTTTCCGCAGGGTGCGATAGAGATTCTTCCGCTCTCTCGTAATTTCCTCGCGTGTGTCTCTCCGACGCAGCGAGCACGCGTTGTTCGGCGCGGTGTAAGCACGGGAGTAAACTGAATGGAAGCGCGTAAAGGCCCCGAGATCGAAGTGACACGTCGGGGCTATTCGTGCGACGAGCGAGGCGCTATACAAATTTGCGCGTTTCGACGGCTCGGGAGGCGTGAAGGAGTGTTGTCGTTATTTTAAGGTTAGTTTGTCGCAGTCGGCGCTGCCGGGATGACGGACAAAGAGTGTAAATAAGTCGAAGCTAACTGGGAGGGGGGGATTGCGTTTTTCGGTCCGACTCTCCTTACCGCCTTTCCACAAGTGTCGAGTGTCGAGCTTCGACCGACACTCGGACCTGCCGCAACTCGCCCCCGTCTCGTATTTTTTTTTTCCCCTGCAATTACGAGGAAAAAAAAGCGAGGCTGCGGTGGAGAGTTCCCATTGTTCGTTTCGACGCTCGTCAACCTCGGAGCTCGTTTTTTTTTTTTTTCTTCTCTTTTCTTTCGTCGTCAAGACGGCGGTGCGCCCTGTGCAGGTACAACGGAATGCGGTCAACTTTGCCGCGGAACATCGAAAGTAGACGAACGCTACGGAGATAACCGTGTCTCCGTGAGGTGAGGTGAAAAAGACTCAGTCGGTAACGAAAACTGCAATGAATGATGGTAGACATTTCGCGAAAAAGCAAAGTGTTAACGAATGTAGAATTCAATACCTATAGAAGGTGTTAGCGAGATAAGCAAAGTATCAACGGATTTAGAATTCAATACCTATAGAAGGTGTTAGCGATATAAGCAAAGTGCTAGCGGATGTATAAAATTCAATACCTATAGAACGTGTTAGCGATATTTCGATTTTACCCAAAATGCGAACTATTCGTACGTGGCATTGATTCGAAAAATGCAACTATCTATTTTGTACTCGCATGTCACGTGGTATATGTTTCACCACACCTTAAAGTGATGCGAAATACGACTGGCGGTAACGATAACTACTGATTGTCGCTTTGAGAGCGCTGTCCGCCGAGGAAAGGGAACATTGTCTTTCCCTGGAGAATCAGCAGACGGCAGAAAGATCATCTTTTTTCCTCGACGGGCTGCGTTCTCAAAACTGCATTCAATATACCTCTCGTTACCAACCGGGCGCGTGGCAGGTGAACGGAGGGTTAAACCACATCACCTTAAGGCGCGGTGAAACACACTCAGTCGGTAACAAAAAAACTCTGATGAATGACTTTCGGAGATGGTAGACATTTCGCAAGAGAGCAAAGTAAAGTAAACGGCCCAGTTTATGACAGGGTTACCTCTGGCATAGCCGTTTCCCCATCTGATATGCAGCCAATGAGTAACGGTGCGTTTGGGCTTCTTGTTAACCCCCTATGATTTTACACGCTTAAAGTGCGAGAGCTGCGTAAGAGTGTAAAAAAAACTGGACCTTTCACCCTATTAGCGGATGAAGAATTTTTCGCAGCGACGGTGAAAAATGATTTCAAAATATTGTGACGTTAAGTTTACCTTTTTGGCCCCACCTTGCGGTAAACGTCCCAATGACCGGTAGCGGACCGAAATACGATTTCTCTTGCGTGACCGAGGACACTTTTACCTCGACAGCGCAGCTTATCGCTCCCGTCCGTGTCCCAAAAGTTTCCACGCATTAATTTTTTTTTTTTTTTTTTCCCGTCTTACCGACGGTGGACATTTTTTTTTTTTTAATTTTTAATTTTTTTTTTTTTCGATCCTATCGAAATTCGCAGACTTTGGTAAAGGCCGCGCTAGGGAGTAATAAAAAAAAAAAAAAATTTAACAGCAGGCTCGTTGGATTAGCATCGGGGCAGAAAGAGTGCAGTGATTGCCGTTTGCACGCTCACCGGAAAGTTGCGGGAGCTCAACAGCTCGGTGAGAGCGGGAGGAGTGCAGCGCTCTGCTGAATTTTCTGCTGGCGGCATGGTGTACGCTTCCACAGTTCCGGAATTACGGGGCGGGAGAGGGCGCCGAGAGAAAAGAGAAAGAGCGGGAGAGCAAAGGAGAAGTTGCGAGGTGAAGAGGTGGAAGTAGACGTGCACCGGCGTAGTGTCTCGAGATGCGGCTGTTGCTGCACGCTGCCTGTACCAGCAATGGCGACGCTCGCGAAGATGAGAAGAAAGAGGCACGGCAGGAGGGGGGGGGGGCCGTCGCGGGGAGGGGAGGGGGAGCCCAGCGCGCTCTCGGAAGCGGCTCGCTTTGATGTAGACACGCTCCGTGACTCCTTCACGCCAATAAACTAACGGTTAGGTTAAGGCCTTAAGGTCTCTTTAAGCTTCAATACAATTATACTATATGTATATATATATATATATATATATATATATATATATATGTATATATATATGCATATATATACAAATGCATATATATATATATATATATATATATATATATATATATATATATATATATATATATATATATATATATATATATATATATATATATATTCGTACATGTATACACATATATGTCGTGTATATACATTTATGTACTTCGGTCATTGATCCTTTCGGCAGCACTCGATTCCTTCATCGTCCCTTTAAGGACACAAGACCTGAGAAAACTAGGATCAGTGGTAGATATCAAAATCTCGAGAAAATAGTTGTATACAATATGAAGCTTCAATACAATTATATTATATATATTGTAACGATTATCGTACGCGGGATAGGATAGATGCATATTCCCGTGAAGCGGTCTTGGAGAACCGCTCGGACGATAAGACATTTGACGGACGAACAAACGTGAGACTTCAGAGCGAACGGAGAATCGAGTTGACAGTCAGTCTGCTTCGGACTTTGACAGACGATTCACGTATTGACGTTTACGAAAGATCACGGCAGATTAATTCCTACTAATAAACGTTCTTATTATCGTTCTTTTTTAAACAGTTGTGTTTTTCATTTACGGGCAACGTAACGACACACACACACACACACGCGCGCGCGCACACACACACACACACACAAAATGTGTATATATGTGAAGTAAAGCTGGGCGGTACTTAAAGTATCAAAGTATTTTTTTTGGTACTTTAAGTACTTTCATAAAGTACTTGTGCTTTTTCTTCTCAAGCACGATTGGATCGATGTTCCAATTTGGAGTGTCAAATATAAATTGGTGCAAAGTTATTTGCACATGGCTTCCTCAATGAAGAAGCTATGCTCGAAATTGTAATCTATAAAATTATAATATTCAATATAATAGCATTCAGAAACTCGTGTCGACGTAAAAAACAAATTTAAAAGAAAAAAAATGTAAAATGTTAAAAATCGTATAAAACGTAAACCGGTAGATAAATTTTCCGTACGAAATTTAGGCTCGATACCTCCAGATTTACTCGACTTGGACCGTTTTCAAAGAGAACGGTCTAATTCGATTTTGACCAAATTCAATGCCATCTCTTTGATCAAAATATTATATACGTAGTCAGTTTTGATCGATAGCCATCGTCCGAAAATTTGCCCAAGTCGACGATACCGCTGACATTTGTTTAAAAATTCTAAATCATATTGTTTTACATGGGAAAAATGTGTCGAGAGTCATAAAATTCAAAGTGAATGAAAAAAAAATCTGAAAAAATGCATACGCATTCAGAAAAAATGAACGAATCATTATCGCAAAAAAAAAAAAAAAAAAAAAAAAAAAAAAAAAAAGTTAGGTTTCCGGTAGATTTATCGAACGATTTCACATCAATTTCTTGATAACACTTTGGAATTGTTATTGTGCAAAATTAATCTTTTCAGCACCTTTGATATGCTTGATTTTTCAGAGATTTTTCTAGCATCCGTAAGTGTTTGCAAATTCCCTCTCGTTTCTCTGAAACTTATTGCGAAGTGAACTCCGTCTCGCAAGAACTACCTTAAGGACACGGAGCCCAAGACACGACGAACATTGGTATACATATCGAAAATCTCGAGAAAATTATTCACGGGCCTCGATAAAGCCCCCAAGCGCTTGCGAAAAGATTATTCTTTCTGCGTACCGAATACTCTGCTATAGAATCGTTCGAGTGGAAAAAAAAGGAGTGGCGGGGGGGGGGGGGGGGGGGCGGCGAAGAGAGAGTGACTCTTGGCGGGACCTCGACGCGAGCAGGGTCAAAGGTTGCCTTTGAAAGTCGGGAGCCGCGCAGCGCACGATGCGCTGTCCAAGAGAGTAGCAGGCACTGTGTCGTCATTCGCCACTCAAGTCCGTCGACGGCGGTGCCGGCGGCTATTCATCCGTATACGCACACTCGATTGATCACACGTTTACTATGCCGGCAAAGGCCCCGCACGTTCCGAAAACTTTTCAACCGTTCACCTCTTCCTTTTTTTTTCTATAATTAATTTTTATTTTTTATTTTTATTTTTTTTTTTTTTTAATTTTTTCACAATTTAAATATCGGGTCGATTTTGTTAAACTCTCAATCGTTTGCGGTGCTAGCCTGGCCTATTGCCGTGAGCCAAGGACGGTCGCATCGCGAGCCTTTCTATCCTATACCAATAATCGTGCACAAACAGAATCAAAGGCGGTCGTACGGAAGTACGGTATATTCGCTATAATGCAGACTGGACGTACATTAACGGAAGTGAATGCGCTCCCGGTTTCCCTCTGTCCTTTGATATAACTGTTGTACGTCTGCCGACGGTATTCGCACACTCGATTGATCACACGTTGACTATAACGGCATCCTGTCATGTACCGACAAATTTCAAACTTATACATTTTTTCAGTACTTTGTTTCTGTTCTATATATATATATATATATATATATATATATATATATATATATATATATATATATATATATATATATATATATATATATATATATTAATAATTTAAGTATCGGGTCGATTTGATCAAACTCTTAATCGTTTGCCGTGCGAGCCTAGTTGATTTGCCTAGTTGAGTGAAAACTTTCAAGCGTTCGTTAAATGTTGTTTTTTTTTTTTTATTATGTAAGTATCGGCTCGATTCTGTCAAATTCTTAGTCGTTTGGCTGTGCGAGCCTAATTGATCGCCCAGTTGATTGAACACTTTAAAGCGTTCTTTTGTTTTTTTTTTTTTTACTTTTTTTTTCTATAATTAAAAAAAAAAAAAATAATTTAAGTATCGGCTCGATTTTGTCAAATTCTTAGTCGTTTGGCTGTGCGAGCCTAATTGATCGCCCAGCTGATTGAACACTTTCAATCGTTCTTTCGTTTTTTTCCTTTTTTTTTTCTATAATTAAAAAAAAAAATAATAATTTAAGTATCGGCTCGATTTTGTCAAATTCTTAGTCGTTTGACTGTGCGAGCCTAATTGATCGCCCAGCTGATTGAACACGTTCAATCGTTCTTTCGTTTTTTTTTTTTTTTACTTTTTTTTTTCTATAATTAAAAAAAATAATAATAATAACTTAAGTATCGGCACGATTTTGTAAAACTCTTTACCATTTCGGATCGATCGGAGAGCTTGCCTAAGAAAGTGTTCAACCTTTTCATTCTTAAATACCATTTCTCCAATTTATTTGTCTTCATCAATAAAAGTATCCGGTCGATTTAGTAAAACTTTATTAGACTTTTCGGTGCGAGTGAACTTTTGATAGCCGCGGTACGCGTACACACGAGCCCAAGGACAGTCGCATTTGTTGTCTCGTGTCCTGTGCCAACAAGCCCGCACGACGTCAATCAAAGGCCTATCGTACGGGAAGTACGATATATTGGCTGTAAATGCGGAATCGGGCCTACATTAGCGGAAGCGAATGCGCACAGCGTTTCTCTCTGTCCCTCGACATCGCCGTTGTGCGTCTACCGATGGAATTCCCACTGCGAGGGGAGGCACAAGTCCCTCTCTCAGGACGACCAACAACAACGACGACGACGACGACGACGACGACGACGACGGCGGAGCGAATTATTGTTCGGCGTGCCTAACGGTCTCTCTTCGCCTGTGGACAGTGAAACTGGAGATAATGTGTCAAACGGACGGTCCCATCTACCGATGAATTTGGGACGACGCATGGCTAATGTCCTACGGTTTCATCAACTCCAACCTCGTTGTCCGTAACGTTTGTCACCGGCCGCTCGAGATAAACGACTGATGACTATTGCGCGCCGAGCACGGGCGAGCGGGGCGGGGTGGGGCGGGGGGGGGGGGGAGGTCCGCATTGCTGCCTAATAACGCAGCGCGCTCGTAACGACAGTCGAGTGCTCGCCGGATACCACGGTCGGTAATAAAAACTGTAATGATTTTTTATTTATTTTTTTTTTTATTTATTTATTTTTTTTATTTATTATTTTTTTTTTTTTTTTGTAACTCATGCATGAAAAGTGCTGCTTTATGTGGGGGGGGGGGGGTGGGGCGCGACATAAAGTGGTGTTTTTCAAGAAGGCGTTACATAAATAATCGAAGCGTGTCGTAATGAGTATTTACGACACGCTTCGGGTATTTATGCAATGCAAAAGCGTATCGAAAATACTGTGCGCGTGCGCACAGTGTTTACGTGCGCGTGCGAACGCCGTCTGTTTTTCCTCTATTGGCGCGCCTGGCCAGCAACGTAACCCGGCGAAAAAGGTTACGTAGAAAAAAAGGAATTGGAGTTCTTCTTTATCGACCGCGTTTCTCATCTTAACCATCCTGATAGGTGAGTCGAGCCTTTCCTCTCCGTCGCAATGTCCTCGCCCGTTGACATACGATTGGACGTTAAAGCGAATTCATTTGTTTGTCTCGAGCACGCGTCAAACGCGTCAACCCCCTCCGAGGGGGGAAGCGAGGTTGGGGGGAGGTTATAGGAGAGTGTCACAAGAGAAAAGCGAAATAAAAAGGATATAAGGGGTTGTACACAACGGCGGATGGGGTGCGGCGGCATAGTGCAAAGGCCCGTACGAGGGGGACGAAAATTAGTCTATTGGCTCATGCACGATCGCCCACCGAGTGAGGTAGCGCGGTACGAGGTGTACGAGTTAATATGATATAGTGTGCGCGGTGCCATTGGTGTCTTCCCACGCGACGATAATGGACGCCTCGTAAGAGAAGCCACGGGGAATCTCCAATGGAAAGTGGGCCGATGAGTGGCGAGAGGGTGAAACTGGGATGGTCGGGGTGGAACGCGAGGACGGAAACCGAGATATAGTACATGTATACATACATGTACATACATGTACATGTGTGTGTGTGTATATATATATATATATATACGTAGCGAAAAAAGCGCCCAAGGGGATCTTAGAGCAAGGTGGAGCTTAGAATTGCAAGGCTTCAGTCCTTTAAGCGGACGTGGAGTAATAAGGGCTTAAGACGCCGCCCCCCCCCCCCCCCCCCCCCCTAGACTTATGCCCTTATAATTATAACGTAAATTAAAAATCTACGTGGACCCCATTCGTTCTTCCGTGCGAACTTGTCCAATTGAGAAACAGGTGTCCACTCTGCAAGGAATTTTTTTCGTGGAAGTACGATTTTTCGTGCATTTTTTTTTTTTTCATTTTTTATTCGATACACTTGCCTTGTTCTCTTTGTGCGTTGACATCGTTATTTGCCCGGTAGCAAATATCTCGTTTGAATCGTTAACTCGATCAATCACGATTCAGAGCACTGTCGAATAACCATGCGAAGGTTCCGGAATCGAATCTTTCCTTAAAAAAAAAATAAATAAATAAAATAAAATAAAAAAATAAAAAAATAATAATAAAAAATATATCGTCAAGTGTAGCTGCATTCATTGCCAAAGAGATCTGACCAGGGCGAAATGAGGATACCCGAAAGTTATATTCGTGTTCAGCGGGAAAAAAAAAAAATCCAACGAATATAGCCTTTTATATATATATATATATATATATATATATATATATATATATATATATATATATATATATATATATATATATATATATATATATATATATATTCGCACACAAACATTATGTATATATAATGTTTGTATGCAAATTTATACTTAAAAAAAAAACTCATATTCGCTACGTACGTTTATTATTATAATATTTTTTATTCATAGCTCAATTATGTTCGGATAATCGATGTGCAAATTGTACTCGAATATTGTGAATAATTTATCGCGAATCGAATTGTTTATATTAAATTAACGATAAATTATTTAAGTTCATTAATATTCGCGCAACCCCACAATAAAGGGGGACTTAGAACGATAGAGGCGCAAACAATCTACCTCAACCCATGCCCTGATTATCCAAAATTTATTGAAAGCCCCGAGAACAATAAAATCATAATAGTTCGAGGTGCGCCAGTTAATGTGATATAGTGTGCGCAGTGGCCATATGTGTCTTTCGACGCGACGATAATCAAAGTGTCGTGCGAGTAAGCCACGGGGAATCTCGAATGGAAAGTGGGCCGATGAGTGGCGAGAGGGTGAGACTCGGTTGATCCGGGGTGGAGAACGTCAGGATAGAAAACGACGTATAATGTGTGCATATATATATATATATACATATACATATATATATATAGATATACGTACGGTACATGTATGGAGAAAAGCGCCCAAGGGGATCGTTCTCGTGCCGTTTGATACCACGTGCTTGGCTTGTTCCCGGTCGCAAAACACACGCGCACACATAGGCGAAAAAGAAAAAGAAAAAAAAAAAAAAAAAAAAAAAAAAAATTGAGCATGTGTGCTCAGTATCCGAGTCGCACAACGCCCTTTCATTTAGATATCAAAGTCGGCGACGAGAGACGGTGCGCTGCCCCGTGCTCTCCCGCTAAACGCTGTCGCTTTTCGTCTTCGCGATAGCCGACTTTGTCTCCCCGTTTGTTCTCCACCGTCTCTACTCTCTTTATCTCCGACGTTTCCGTTCCTTTCATCGGATAGCCGAGTCACACCCCTCGTTCTCCTGAGCTGCGCTCGCAGCGCCGTTCGGCGAACTCGCGACGCGCCGCACGGAGCAACCTGAATCGATTGAAGAAGCGCAAGGAACTCTTTCAATTTTCTCCGCAATCGTTCGAGATTACTTTGTTGATCGTTTTAGGAAAAAACTTTTTTTTTTTTTTGGAAATTAAGACACTTTTTTGGGAAAAGTAAGACACTTTTTCTGGGAAATTAACACACTTTTTTTTGTTGTGAAAGTGACGAGAAAATGATTTGGGCCTTTATGGACAAGAAACTTTGATACCTTTTTTTTTTTTGTTTTGTTAATGCGCGAGACGCGAAATCGTTGACACTCAGTGGTTTTATACTTTGTATTATACGCACGTGAAACAAGCCGGAAAAAAATTGAACAAACGGCAAATAATTTTTAATTGACGAGCGAATAATTTTGGACTTTTGTGGACAAGAAACTTTACCTTCTTTAATGTGCGTGCAGTCGAATCAACGCTTGGAGGCTCGATTTGCATTTTTTATTATACGCACGTGAAGCAATCTATAAAAAAAAAAAAAAAAAAAAAAAAAAAAAAAAAAAAAAAAAAAAAAAAAGTAGCAAATGCAGTTCTCTCAAATTTTTTTCGGCAACTGCAGCCCAAAGTTGGCGACATACTTTTCCAGGCTATTCAGAATTTGGCGCAAGTTCTTGTAAAAAATCTTCTTCGGGAAGTTGTTGTTTTTTTTTTTTTTTTTTTTTTTTTATTCCTACGAATTCTTTCAAGCGTGCCCGCAATTTTTTCTTAGTCTACGTCGACTGCGCTCGCGATAAAAGCGCAGTAAAAAAAAATCCTCTCAAGCCGTTATAAGCTCAAGTTCAAGCTGTTTCCTCCCGTTCTCCTCTTATACATTATTCTTTAGCCAGTTCGTCCGCACCCACGTTTTTCTTTGCCTCGCAATAATACACCGATGATGCAATTTTTGCAAAATGCACTCCAGAAAAATTTTGGATATTTAAAAAAAAAAATTTTTTTGCACGACTCCATTCAACTTTAGCCGGATTATTTTTTTTTTTTCAAAGTCTACGTCGACTGCGCTCGCGATAACGGCGCAGCCAAATCCGACGAGCTAAATACACCGACCTTGAAGGCAATTTTTGCAAAATTGCCTTCAAGATTTTTTTATATTTTTTTCTATTCGAACGAATCCATTCAACTTTTTGCTGATTAAAAAAAAAAAAATTCTACGTCGGCTACGCTCGCGATCACGGCGCAGGCAAAAAATCCCGTAAGCTGTTTTCTCTCATCCACACCACTCATGTACATTAGTGGTGAGCGGGGCAAAATGGGACAGTGGGGCAAAACGGGACAGTGGGGCAAAACGGGATAGTGGGGGCAAAACGGGACAGTGGGGGCAAAACTCAATTTTCCGATAACTTTTAGATGACCCATCTTGTCCTAATGATACATCCGGATTTTCAACCCCATTTTGCTCCACCCCCCCCCCCCCCCCTCCACAATCCAAACATTATTGGAAAATTGCGTTTTGCCCCATTATCTCGTTTTGCCCCACTGTCCCATTTTTGCCGCGCTTTCCGCTATTCTTTACCCAGTCCATTCACACTTGCGAGTCGTCAAAAGTAATTGGAAAATTCCGTTTTGTCCCACTATCCCGACTTGCCCCACTGTCCCATTTTGCCCCCTTCTCCGCTATTCTTTACCCAGTTCATTCACACTCGCGAGTCGTCAAAAGTTATTGGAAAATTGCGGTTTGTCCCATTATCCCGTTTTGCCCCACTGTCCCATTTTGCCCCCTTCTCCGCTATTCTTTACTCAGTTCATTCACACTCGCGAGTCGTCAAAAGTTATTGGAAAATTGCGTTTTGCTCCATTATCCCGTTTTGCCCCACTGTCCCATTTTGCCCCCTTCTCCGCTATTCTTTACCCAGTTCGTTCACACTCGCGAGTCGTCAAAAGTTATTGGAAAATTGCGTTTTGTCCCACTATCCCGTTTTGCCCCACTGTCCCATTTTTGCCGCGCTCTCCGCTATTCTTTACCCAGTTCGTTCACACTCGCGAGTCGTCAAAAGTTATTGGAAAATTGCGTTTTGTCCCACTATCCCGTCTTGCCCCACTGTCCCATTTTGCCCGGTTCTCCGCTATTCTTTACTCAGTTCATTCACACTCGCGAGTCGTCAAAAGTTATTGGAAAATTGCGTTTTGTCCCATTATCCCGTTTTGCCCCACTGTCCCATTTTTGCCGCGCTCTCCGCTATTCTTTACCCAGTTCATTCAGACTCGCGAGTCGTCAAAAGTTATTGGAAAATTGCGTTTTGTCCCACTATCCCGTCTTGCCCCACTGTCCCATTTTGCCCCCTTCTCCGCTATTCTTTACCCAGTCCATTCACACTCGCGAGTCGTCAAAAGTTATTGGAAAATTGCGTTTTGTCCCATTATCCCGTTTTGCCCCTCTGTCCCATTTTTGCCGCGCTCTCCGCTATTCTTTACCCATTCCATCCGCACTCGCGAGTCGTCTGAGTGAGGAATAACGATCTCTCGAGGATAAAGATTTACGCAAAAACCTTCCGTAAAACGTACAAAGACATTGAATATATCTGTGCAATGATACATCGCCGCGTAAGAGGCGGAGTAGTTTGGCTTGTTGCGTTTCGGATGTCGGTCCCGGGGGGGGGGGGGGGGCGGAAAAGAGCGGGTTAACTCGAGATTCTCCTTACCGCTACACCGTCCGCCCGATCGCTTCCTCCCTGAGGCTTCCACGCCGCCCGGATACGGATAAGATTTCGCTTTTACCGCTACTGAAAGATTAACTCGAGCAGTCGCAACCGAGCGAACACGCCGGATCGTCGATGGTACGAAAAACCGTCGGTAAGGGGGGCGAAGAGATTACCGAGAAAACCGCCTACACTCTACTCGTACCTTCCATCCGAGCTCGCTGTCTTTGATCCCTCTCCCTTGAGAATTTTAAGTGCCGCAGTTTCACCTTTCGACGTTTTCGCCGAGCGATATACCTCGATTGCAACGCTCGAGAATAAATATTTTATATATATCTATATATATATATATATAATATTTATATATATACATATATACATTGCATACTAATAATGATATTAATATATACACAAATAGCAATTATGTTGGCTCGCTCATCTGTATCACATATTCCACATGGAATTCGGTGGATTCCGCATGGAAGGGAATTTTTGAATTTCGAAACCTATTATATATGCTATTAAAACCGTAATTCCGAAATTATAGCATATACTTCTTCCTCCTTATTTTTTTCGGATTTATGCCATTTGGCCAAGTTCCGTATTATAGCTTATATAATACGGACATATATTATATGCTATTTCGAAAGCCACATATATAAATATATATATATATATTCGTGACGCACACACCGGTGGAACATCGGGGTAGGTACCGCGAGCCGGAAGAGGTAAAACAGCTAAGGAAAGTTTATGCGCCAGACGCGGATGCGACGATGAGAAGAGAGGGGTGGTGTGTCAGGCAGGGGCGGGGGGAGGGGGGGAACTTCAAAAGGGCCGCTAAGTCGCGCACCTAGTGTGCCCCCGCTCCCTTGTTTACTCTTTTTCCCCTCCTCCGCTTTGCCATTCTCCTCCGGGTCTCCTTCTCCGTTTCGCCGGACTGATATCTTCCTCTATTCTTCGTCGGCCGTTCCGCGCCTTTTGCCCTCCTCCGCCCCCGCGGTGTCGTGCGGAGTCCCTGTAACTGCCTGCTCCCGCACTCGCGTAAACTCTCTTCAGGAGGGAACCCCTTCGGGAGCGAAGGGAAAAGCTCTCCCGCGCTCCGGATTGCGCGCTCCATGACGATCAAACAATCGTCGAGTACAAGAGCCTACAGTCGGTGGGATACGGCGAACGTGCCGAGGGGCGGCAAACTCGCGCCAGTCCTCCACGTTTCACTCCGACTCTTATTCCTAGCCGACCGGGGCAACCCTCCGATTCCGAAACGCCGAGTCAAAGAAACGATTACCGACGATTTTTCGACCTCACCGATGTTCGTTGATGAGAATACGCCTTTTCAGTTAGGCGGCGATTTTTAACTTCCGGTGTTGCAAACTGCTCGGCGCACTTTCCGAATCCTTATCCGGTGGTTGCGCCCCGGCAGAATGATCGAAAAATCGTCGAGTAGACCGAGAGAAGGATCAAGTGAAATAAAAATAATGAAAAAAAAAAAAAAAACCTTCACGAGAAGAACGACCACAATACGAGGACAAACTGTCTTCGAGCACAGTATTGGCACATCATCAATTTAACGCTACTGCTTAAAGTCCTTGAAACAACAACATTCGACACTTTGAGTACGAAATCCCGATCCTCAATTCGACCTTTCGCTCAACGGTTTCAATGAGCTAGTTCGTCCACGGCTGGGTCACCCATCGAAGTGCTCTCACCGCGAACGATCCTACGATACATTAAACTTAAATGATCTTCTGAGGATACGTTAAATTGACTGTAATTTTTGTCATTTTAAGCACCAATATTCCTGACCATTGAAATAAATTAGTAGAGGGTAATTCATTGGCTAACCCAAAAAAAAAAAAACTCCAATACATACAATTATATCTATATTTGAATAGAAAATATGAATAGAGGGGTGAATACATGTTTTGTTCCCATTAGTGGCCACCGATGATGTACCTATTTGTAGCCACCTTCAATGCGACGATTCAGAATTTCGTCAATGATAAAGCACACCACAATTTCATTGAGACACTAATAATATAAGTTAGACAGCGATCGTACTGAACAATCAATGAGAAACGTTTTGGCACATTTAATATCTCTATCACTCAGAACTCTATGAGAAAAATATTTCTTCCCAAACATCTCTACCGGACAATAACTCTATCAGGACAGTTGATTAATATCAATAGATATTAAATACAGATTAATAAAAATTTAATCAAACGAATAACCCTAAAAGACAGCACTAACAACTCTGTCACATAATAACTCTCCCAGAAAACAGCTCTATCGTATTAGAACTCTACCAAAATCTCTACCAGAAAGTTAAAAAAAAAAAAAAAAAAAACTCTACCGGAATAGAAATAAAACTTTAGCCGAGTACAAGGCTAGACGATAGCCCTCCTATTCAAGTAGAGTTTTATTGTAATTCCGTTAGAGTTTTATTTCAAGTCCGGTAGAGCTTTATTTTGATGCTGTTAGACTTTTTTGTTTTTTTCTACTCTCTGGCAGAGATTTTGGTAAAGTTCCAATACGGTGGAGTTGCAGTACGGTGATGTTTTCTGGTAGAGTTGTGAGTGTTGGAGATGAAAAAAAATGTGCCAACATTTTGCTTATTGACAACTGCAGCTGGTGCGTCAATGAGAATCGCTATTAGCCAGAACCCAATAAACCTCCCGCTAACAGAACCACCTCAACGAACAGGAGCATTCACATTGCTTGGAGCTGCGACTCTAACGTCCAGTGTTGCAAACTCTTTGGCTCTTCCACTTTTTCCTCCCTACGCTTTCGTGCCCGAGGCCAAGTGCCAAAACTGCTCTGCTCACATGCTGAGTCCTTACTCGGATTGCGCGCCGCAGGATGATCAAACAATCGTCGAGTACAAGAGCCGACGCAGTCGGAAGGATGCGGCGAACGTATAGGGGGGGGGGGGGGGGGGGCACCAACTTTTATTCCTAGCGAAGCGGCAACCCTCCGATTCTGGAACCTCGACTCAAAGAGACTGTTACCGACGATTTTTCATCGTCGCGAGGCATCGTTGCGGAGAATATGTCGCGTTTTCTGTTGCGTGGACACCGCGTGCTGGATGTGTCCGGCGTTGCAAACTGCTCGGCTCGCCTTACCTCGGTCCTCACACGGGCGACGGCGAGTTTCACTGTGCCGTCCGTTCTTGGGTAAATACGTGCGAAGTGGATCAGAAGGGCGGCGAAGATGAAAGAGAAACGGAAACCGGCACGCTTTAGTGCTCCACGCTTGCCACCGATGATGATGATGATGATGATGATGATGACGATGACCATCCCTGTCGCCGGTACAGCGCCAGTACCGGGCCTCCATTGTTCCGGACTCCTCTTTGCGAAACGGCTGACAATTTTCCCGGCCTATCGAACGAATCCACCGTTCCGGCAATATCGAAAGTTACAAAATTGTTTCGTTAAATATTGGCAAGCTAATTCGGAGGATTCGTCATTGCAGTCCGAAAAAAAAATTCAACGGGTCTAGGCTTCGAATGTGAAATTTAAAGAATTTTATCGAACAACCTTGTCTTTTTTTTTTTTTTTTTTTTTTTTTTTTTTTTTGCAATAGTTACGATTTAAAGCTGCGCGAACTTGGCAGCCGACTTTAAAAAATCAAATTTTCTTTTTTTTTTGGGTGATTCTTAAAGAGTTTTGTATGTAGATGATTGTGGTAGCAAATTTTTCGTTTGTAGTAGCGCAAAAAAAAAAAGTTATGGGTCTGAAAAAATTCCATCCAGCCATTTTGAAATTTTTTTAAAACTGGTCGGTCGATTTCGATCGACCGAAATCAGATCTTCGAGTATATCGATGCAGCAGCAGTTTTCGAGCAGTTTCCACAAACGTAATTAATCGTACTACAAACAACTAAAAGCGTACCTGCAACCAGATCTTTGACCAAATTTCCTCCCCGTAACTTTTTGAGGAACTACAAACGAAATAAAGGCTGCTACAAATAACTATAAACGTTTTTCGACTTGCAAGGTATTGAATGCCCTTCAAAAAAAAAATATATATATATATAGATTTTTTTATTCAAATTATAAAAATGTTTCCTCGTTACTAAAAACGGAAATTCCTTTATATTCCTAATATATAGATTTTTTTATTCAAATTATAAAAATGTTTCCTCGTTACTAAAAACGGAAATTCCTTCACTACAATCAACTACAGACGCTTCTCCATCGAAATCGACCACCAGATTTAAAAAATTTCAAAATCGGTCGATGGGATTTTTTCAAAGACCAATAACTTTTTTTTTTTTTTTGAGCTACTACAAACGAAAAATTTGCTACTACGATCAACTGCATACAAAACTCTTTAAGAATCACAAACAAACAAAAATTTGATTCTTTAAAGTCGGGTGCTAAGTTCACACAGCTACGATTTAAGAGTCGAATTTTAGGACGTAGTGTGCACCTAAGTTCGAACTTCAGGTGGAATTTAACCACGAACTCAAGCACGAAGAGTGTTAAAGTTCAAACGCAAGTACAAAAAGTGTTAAAGTTTGAACTCAAGTTCAAAAAGTGTTACAGTTCGATATTACGTTAAAAGTTAAGATCAAACTCGAACTACAATCGAATTTGCATTCAGACTAAAGTTCGAAGTTAAGATTGATCTTAGGCACGCAATGAAGTTCGGGTCAAACTTCGAACTTAGGTTCGATCTTAAGTTTACACTAACACGTCTTGAAATTGGATCCTTAGACAGACGGGTAGAATGATAAAATTTATTTGGTACTGGGATAAATTCACCAAGTACCGTAGCGATACGAAGGTACCAATTTAGTGTAGATTTTACCTAAAACTAGGACAAAAACAGAGTGAGCGAAATTTGTCGGTTTAATAAACGACGAATTCACAGAAAGCAGAGTCAGCGATTTTTCTAACAGCTGTATGTCAGCTTACACAATGGAATTACGGAAGCACCCGGCTTGACTATCGTGTTCCAAAGGAATGCACTGGAAAAGGTATTCCTTTGGAAAAGGCAATATATATATATATATATATATATATATATATATATATATTTTTCTTTCAAAATTTCTTTTCAACTGCTATGTATT
Organism: Amblyjoppa proteus; assembly: GCA_963922035.1. NCBI lineage: Eukaryota > Metazoa > Arthropoda > Insecta > Hymenoptera > Ichneumonidae > Amblyjoppa > Amblyjoppa proteus. The sequence goes on from OY998232.1 coordinate 8,741,372, forward strand.
TTGGGCGACTGTTTGCCCTCTCGATCCAGTAATTGAGGTCCGCCCATATCTACACCAATAATTAAACAAATAAAAAGCATGCTTACATGATTCGATCAACCGATATCAATTTTTACCCAAAATTGGGCAGAACATTCTTAATTCCCTAAAAAAAAAAAAGTAAAAAAAAATCTACACCACGCCTGCTCTTTCTAACGAATCCCACTCTCGGCCTCCTGCAACACAAAAATGCCTGGCACGAATAAAAATTGAAGACAAAGTTTCATTAAATATTTCCAAATGCCCTTAAAAAAAAAAAAAAAAAAAAAAAAATTACCAACTCCACAAGTAACATCAAAGCCGCGCGTGTGTCCATCGCCGCAGTACTTTCCCCACACCCGTCCGAACGCGTGTAAAAAAAAAAAGAAAAAAAAAAATCCCGCGCGTTATTGCAGCCCGCAAGAGTGATACCCTCGTCCGGTGCGATGTACCGTCGTAAAACGATGGGCCTTAAACGCCCGGGCCCGGGAATCTCTCTCCGGAGTTCACGGTCCATCGGGCCTGACGTATTTAATTAAGCCACGGCGGAGAGAGCGGGCGAGACCGAGACGGACCGAGAGCCACGTACGAGCGAGCGAACGAACCAAAACTGGTTTGGGCCGCACACATACACACACACACACAATGCCCGATACCAACGGCCGCGCCGGCGTGCGTCCTCGCCTCCTTCCTCCCCCTCCTCTTCTCTGTGGGATTGTACACTACCGGCGTATAATGCGGGTTTATCAAGATCCCGCAATGGCAGCAGCGGAAACCATCAAAGAGTCCTTTGAAGTTCAGAGTTGGTGTCCTCGGCTGGATACCTCCGTCCTTCTTCGCCGTTCCTCACTCTCGCCCCTCCAGCCCCTCCCCTCTTCGCCCCCTTCGGCCTCACCGCTTCGCCTTGGTCCCGTCGCCCCGTTCACTCTTCTATTATAACCCCCCTCCCCTCCCCTCGCCCCATGCGTTTTTTTTATATAGACGGTAAAAATTAATTGTAAATTTTATGTACTGGAATTCGAAATTTGCTTACGCTAATTACATTAATTGATGGTTAGTGTACGTTTTTTTTTTGTTTGTTTGAAAAATAAGGATACTAGATATAAAGTTACAAATCTTTTGCCATAAATTTACAAACTTTTTCGTTAAAGATAAACATTTTACTGTAAGCTAATCACTCTCGCCCCCCCCCCCCCCCTTGCTTCGCCCCCTTCGACCTCACCGCCTCGTCTTGGTCCCGTCGCCCCGTTCACTCTTCTATTATAAACCTCCCCCCCCCGCGCTTTTTTTTATATACATAGAGGGTAACAATTAATTGCTAATTTTATGTACTAGGACTCGTAATGTGCTTACGCTAATTATATTAATTGAAGATTAGTGTACTTTTTTTTTTGGTAAAATAAGGATACTAGATATTAAAGTTACAAATCTTTTGCGTGAAATTTACAATTTGTTTTCATTATAAATGAAAATTGTACTGTAGGTTACTCACTCTCGCCTCCCCCCCCCTTCCGACTTCGCCCCCTTCGACCTTAACGCTTCGTGTGGTTCCATCGTTTACTCTTCTATTATAAACCCCCCCCTCTTCGCCGCGCACATTTTTTTATATATGTACAGGATAAAAATTAATTTAATGTATGGAAACTTTAAATTTGCTTACATTGTTGACATTAATTAAAGATCAATGTACTTTTTTTTTTTTAAGTAACAATACGAGATATTAAAATTAGAAATCTTTTGCCTGAAATTTACAAAAATGTTCATTACGAAATATAAATTTTATCTTGAAACTGCCAACGCACATGTGTTTGAATTTTCGGAAACATTTTTCGTGTAAAAGCTCCCAACCACCTTCATTACTTTTCAAACAAAATTTGTTTAGAGTGTACAGTGTGATTGAATTTTATTCGTAAAGTAACGAATGGTATTGGAAGCTTTTTTTTTACATAAACCGTTGCCGAAATTTCACGGTAAAATTGTTTGACTTGTAATAAAAATGTTTTGTAAATTTCGTTCAAAAGATTTTAAATCTTTTGATCCGGTTATTTTTACTTTACAAAAAAAAAAAAAAAATAGGTACATCAACATTAAATCAAAGCAATTAACCTAAGCAAATTTCAAGTTCCAGTGTATCAAATACCCAATATATTGTCACCCCCCCCACAGTTATTAGTCTATAGATGTAACCGTTATTAGTCTACACATGAGACCCGCCTCTCCACACGCCGATCCACAGAAAAGCCTTTAAAGCAACCTAAACAAAAACAAAACAAACAAAAAAACAAAACAAAACAGAAAAAACATCTTTATCTCCGTCCGACTGTCTCTCTCGCTCCGTAGACGCGACGATGACGTTATACATCATGCCGAGCGTATCGGCTCCCCCCTATCCGACTCTTTGCCCAGGACCGAAACACCGCTCTCGCCTCGGGCCAGTCCCTTATTTTCTTCCCTCCACTCTCGTATCGGAGTTTCCGTTAACGAACAACGCCATTAAGCCGCATTAACATATAATTTTGCGCCGAGAAATTATAGTCGACTTAACCGCGCGCAGAGGAGAGAGAGAGAGAGAGAGAGAGAGAGAGAGAGAGAGAGAGAGAGAGAGAGAGAGAGATAGATAGACAGACAGACAGATAGAGAGAACGCCGCTCGCCGGGTCTCGCTCGCCGTCCCGGTCTTTATTATGCGGGCTGTGGTATTAAATAGTCGTCTTCTCCTCGGCTCTCCTTCGCCCCGGTGTACACCTACGTACAGTCTGTAATGCTGCTACGTGCGTATACGATTTTGCTCGAACGCTCCCCCCCCCCTCCCCTCCCCTCCCCACCCCTCCTCCATTTATTCCCCGCTCCTCCGGCACGCACAGCTGTTGGCACGCCGTCCCTTCTGGGCTCGATACGAGAGCGGCCGATGAATGTACCTGCGCACTCGGGCTCAGACACAAGCCTCGTCCGGATTCACACCGAGAAAACTGGGCTTCGGCAATTCATTTTTTTTTTATTTTTTTTTTATTTATTTATTTATTTATTTTTTTTTTCTTAAACTTGACTATCGTTCCCTCCTCCACTTGACCGTTCGCTCGTCGCTCGCATCATCTCGCTCGGCCTCCGAACGGTCGCGCTCTCGCGATTTTCGCGCGAGCGCCTACGTGTCTCTGCGAGTGTGTGTGTGTGTGTGTGCGGGAGATCGCGTGCGGCGGCGACATCAAAGGAAAATGTTTCCGTCTCGCTCGCGTGCCCCCCGAGCCAACGGTTTATCTCCCTTACGCACTCGCTCTCCGTGCACGCCTGACGCCCGATGCCGCCTCTCTGCTACACCACACCACACCACACACCCCCCCCCCCGTCTCCTCTCTCTCCCCACCCGCCCTGCCCGTTCAGCGGAGAGTGTACAGACGGGAACGTCGCCGACGCCGATGCCCCGCGACTCCTCTCGATGGGCTCTCTAACGACTCAATAGCCCGCCACAAGCTGACGTCCCCTTCCCCTTGCCCCACACCCCCCCTCTCGCTCTCCTCTCCACCCTCCCCCCCCCCGGATCGTTCTTAGCCGAAGACACCGGCGAGCAATTCTGGATTTTCTATTTTACGGCGGCCTTTAAAGAGTTTATTATACTTTGGGGGGGGGGGGGGGGGGGGGATTTTTAATTGTGGGCGGCAATGTTGTGCGAGCTGGCTGGTGTGATAATTGGGGTTTTTTTTGTCTTTTTTATTTTTTTGTAGTTTTTTTCTTAGGTGATGGAAATTGAAACTAGAGGTCTCGGTGTGTAGGTAATTGATCGACGAAGTTTGCGACTGGAATTGGTATTCGATAAGGTGTGTTTACTGTTTATCTGATGGTTGATAATTTGGGGAGCTTTTTATATATTTTTTTTTACATTTTTTTTTTTTAGCGAATAAATGATTTTTTTTTATCCGATGGAAATTGAAATCGATAGTGACAGTTATGGTTTAACGAAGTCTCCGAATCGAATCGGTATCCAATAAACACGTCTGGTCACAATTTATTCGATGACGATGGACAATAATATTTGCAAGTCGTTTGTGCAGTGGATTTTTCGACTCGACTGTACCTCGGCTTTGAACACTTTGTTTCTATCGACTGAAGAATTTTCAGTGTCTTGTAAGAGAAAAGAAAAATTATCCTTTGCATGTTTGCTTCCGCGTGGCAACGACTTATTTTTATTTCTCTTTCTCTATCGCGACTCATATTATATCCGACTAATTAAAAAATTCTCCGATAGTTTCTTAATCCCACGATATTTACGGATTTCCAGAATACACCGAACCTTTGGCCCAGTGTCCTTCGTTCGTCATTGATGGATTTATAGTATACTTTTTTATTATATATAAAATACAATTATATATATATATATATATATATATATATATATATATATATATATATATATATATATATATATATATATATATATATATATATATATATATAGTGAATCAGACTTTGTTCCATATATATATTGGAACAAAGTCTGATTCACTGAAATGTTATATCTTGAAATGAAATTTTCATTTTTCTCTCTTTTTTTCGATTGAAATTAACCGATCTAGGTAGATATAAAACACATCTCCATTTCAATGCTCGTCAAGGAGAAATCCGTAAAAAAAAAAACATAATATAATATAACAATATATTATTATATAATATATATCTTTTTATTATATATTATATATAATAAAAAGTTAGGGTTCAGCGGGTTAACAGTGACACCGCGTGGGCCGCGTGGCGGCGTTATGACGACGTTTTTCCCCGTGTCATTAAAACAGAATGTTCCGTCTTTGAGGTGAGCGACGCGTCTCAAAAAAAAAAAAAAAAAAAAAAAAAAAAAAAAAAAAAAAGCCTCAACAGTAGGAGAGTTCCGACACGGTAGAGACGAGGAGTTCCGCGTGCGGGACGATTCACCTGTGCCGACGACGACGACTCACGTAATTAATCCGCCTCCTCTCCTCTCCTTCTTTGTTTTACAAATGCTTTTCACGGTTGCTGCCGCTCAGCGAGGAGGATTCACGGGCCTACAGGCACGAGACGATTCTTGCCTCCCTGGCCATGTCCTGGCCGTGATCCTCGCAGCGACGACGCGTCCTGTCTCTGCAGCGACGCACATACACACGATGCATACAACTGCGGGTCTTCCTTCTTTGAATCTGAACTCTTGGTGGGCGCACGTTTTCCTTTTAACCGGGACACACGCCAGATTGGCTGTCTCGCGCAGAACCTGTCGAAAGAGAATCCCACTGGTAAGCCCGTGTTTTTCTACACACACAATTTATACGGTGTACTCGATTTGTACACCGTATAAATTGCCTCAAGCTCGAATATCCTTCGTACTGCAGTAAAAATCGTCTGTTGCAACTCGATTGCCAATTATCTATTCAATTAATAATCATTCGGTTGTCGATGAGGAATTATCAAATTGTCAACGATCACTTAGTCAATTGTCAATTACTCAATTTTCAATTAGTAATTATTCAATTGTCAATGATTAATTGATCGATTGTCAATTAATAACTATTCAATTATCAATGATCGATTATTTTATTGTCAATTATTAACTATTTAATTGTCAATGATTAATTGTCAATCAATAGCTATTCAATTATCAATGAACGATTGTTTTATTGTCAATTGTGAATTATTCGATTGTGGATTAGTCAATTGTCAGGGCATTACGAGTGACCCAAGCCCGGTCTACGAGTTAAATTTTTCGTTGACGCAGCAAGCCCATGCCGAGGATCGGAAAATATTTCCCAATCGCTCGTCCTCCCCGAATTCCTCGGTAATTTTTATTTTAAAGGTCCTCCCGAGAATTCGCCCTTATACCTGAGCGATCCCACCGGCGACCCCGAGCCGCACGATTATCTCGTACCGCGTTTTGGTCCCTTCCCTCTTCTTCCTGATCGTCTCGTGTCACTGCCGACCAAAAAAAAAAAAACAAAAAAAAAGAACAAAAAAAAAACCACGCGGCACAGTGCAGGCTTCGTCGCGAGTAGTACGTTCGCTCCCCCAGCCTCTCCCCGTCGGCGGCTCGAATTTTCGCAGTCCCACTCGTCACATCGGTCGGTTAAGTGTCGGCGAAGGGCAAAGTGTCCGGCGTCTCTCGAAGTCGCGCGTCGTAGTGACTTGCACGAGATCGCACTGTACGCAGTGGGTATTAGGACCGGAACACAGTGGGAGAAATTGAGAAAGCGAGAGAGGGAACGAACCACACAGCTGGCCTAGCTCTCGCTCCGTCGCACTACCGTTCGCCGGAGCTTATGGTCACTGTGCAACGGATCTCGCAGTCTCGCCGCGCGCGTCGCCCCGAACACAAGCAACAAGCGAGCGTGCTTCGCCCGCCTCGCTCGCCTCAAACGAATATTAGTTTCAACCGCTCTAAGGTCTCTTCGAGATTTCAAAATATCTATTGTGATTATACGTGTGTGTATATATATATATATATATATATATATATATATATGTATATATATGTATATATATGTATATTATAAACGGCTCTCGGGATTTCGTTGTGTGCGGTATTTGTGTACATCGGTTTTAGTCGCTCTCGCCATACCGGAGAAACCGCACGTGGGTTAAGTTAAAAATTTCGAAAGCCCCACCGAAGTGTTGCGCCTGGATCGTCGGACCGTTCGTTAAACGCGCTGTGTTACCGTAAGAGTCAGTTCGAGAGTTACTTCTGGGATTAATACAAAAAACATCTCGAAGATTTCTGCGAGTGAAAAAATAGTACCGGCGCTGGTGCTGGAATAATAAACGTTAGGAAGTAACTTTAAAAAAAAAAAAAAAAACTTAAATCTAACGCATAAGAGCCTTGGAGGCATATAAAGCGAGAAACTAAAAACTGAAGCGTCGTATACGCGATTGAATCTTCCTGCAACCACCGATTCGTGCGATGAGCCAACCACAGGTATATTCGATCATAAATTAGCGCATATTTTATAAACATAGGCGGTCGTTTCTAACGTACAAAAGACACGTGTTAAATGCACGTTGAAAATAACGATTATTACACTCGGAACAATTTTCTTTCGAGGCTCGGCTTCGAGCTCCCTGCCTTTTCCCCACGAGTCCCGAGATTCTAAACAAGTCGTGCGAGCGTCGAAGAAAAGCTTTCGACTAAACGATTATAATTCTCGATAAACGCTTTCAGATTGTTCCTTTCAGTTTCCTCTTTTTTATATTAATCGGCAAAAGACGCAGAGCTTTCGACTAAACGATTATACTTCTCGATCAACGCTTTAAGATTGTTTCTTTCAGTTTCCTCTTTTTTTTTTTTATTTTAATCGGCAAAAGACGCAGAGTTTTCGTTATGAGGAATGATTTTAAGTGCGATCCGAGCGAGCCACGGGGCGGTCTCGGTCGCCGTTGAGCGGTGCCCGGCGTTGCGCCCCTCGCCGCCGTTCCCCTCGTCCAGCCTTGGCCGAGCCTTCGCCCAGCGTCCGGAGGAGTCGGGCCAGCGGAGAGCTCGCGCGCGGTTCCTCAGAAGTTTCTTTGAAAGATTCCCGGCGGCTGTGGCGAAGGCCCTGCCTCTCGCACGACGGGAAGCCGAGGCGCTCGGCTGCAGCGGCCCGGCAACTGAGAGAACACGGCGAACAGTTGCATCCACTGTGATGCTCGCTGGGCTCCGGCTTCGAAGTCGTGGTTCTCTCGAAAACTCGGGAGCACGGACGAGCGGGGCGCAGCCGACGTTTTAACGAACCGCCTCGGCATAATCAATGGTCGCATCGATCACGACGACGGTAATTAATTTTCGATAATAAAAACAAATATCGCGCGATCCTATAATCGTTTTTTACTGAAGTTAATTCTTATCGAAACATGAGGATGATAAGAGTCGGGGGGGGGGAGGGGGTCGGCGAATAGTTGCATGCACTGTGAAATGCTGGGCTTTCGAGGCGATTTGGTGTTTTTCGTTATTACAGCGTGACTGCGCATGCGCACGGTCGTTCAATGGCACGAACTCTTACCGAAAAACGACCGTGCGCATGCGCAGTCGCGTTCTAGTAATGAAAAACACTAAACTGAAAGCACGTTTGACCGGAAGTTGTAGTTCTTGAGAAAGCAAACAGATCGGGATAATCGATGTCAAATTCATCCCTAACACCATAATTAATTTACGATAATAAAAAAAAGAACAGAAAAAAAAACTCGCGTGATCCTTAAATCGTTGTAATTTCTCGTAGCAAACGTTGGTAAAGTTAATTCGTACCGAACCTTAGCGATAGAAAAAGTATTTCGTGCTCTGGAACCGAAGTTCCCTAACCGTGCCCGAACCCAGAGCATACAATTATTACTACAAAAGCAAAATCGCAATAATCAAGCAATCTTAAAATAATAGAATATGAAATAGAATATAACAGTACGAAATAATAATAGACTATAATAATACAAGATAATAGAATACAACCGCAACTAAAAAAAAAAAAAAGCAAAAGTAAAACGGGGAAAAGGGGGAACATTGGAGAACGTTCGACTTAGTGTTTTTCGTTATTATATCGTGACTGCGCCTGCGCACGCTCGTTTTCCGGTACGCTACCGAAAAACAACCGTGTGCGCATGCGCAGTCACGCAAAACTCGCGAGCGCCGCGACTGTCGATCCTTACGAAGCTATTTATCGACAATAAAAAAATAAAAAATAAAGCAATCTCCCTTGATCACAAAATCGTTCTATTTCCACAACAAGCCATCGGTAAAGTAAATTCCTACCGAGCCTCAGCGATAGAAAGATTCCCTCGCCGGAGGTGGTGGCGGTGAGGGGGGCGGGGGAGAGGAGTACACATCGGCGAAGATCGGGCCCGCGCGCAGAGGCTCACGGGCCGGCGGACGTTCCGTGAGGAATTATCCAGCTGCCGGAGAGTCTAGAAAATCGAGGTGAGGGTACACAAACCGGCCCTGTTTCGTGCACAGTGGTCTATGGGTACGTGGAGGCTTTTCTCTATTGCTGGGCGAGCAAAAGAGATTTTGCCGACACCGCTCGCGCGGCTGCTTGGCCCTCGTCTGAGAGAGAGTAGCAGCGGGCTCTCGCCGGGTCTGTGGGGCAAAGGAGGAACGGAAAAGAAGTCGCGGGCCGGCCGTTAGTGGGCGAGAGCGAGATAAAGAAAAATAGGAGAGGCGGCGGCGTGAGAGGGATGCGAAGTGCCGACCGGGTGGCGAGGGGGGGGGGGAGGGGAGTGGGGGAGAGGAGGCCTCTGAAAGGGTTAGCTGAATGGGAGCCGTGTGTATGCTTTTCTCGTTCGTGGAACTCCGGATTGCCCAGTACCGTGTCGCTGTGCCGGGGTGCCCGACCATCGGCTCAGCGACTACCTTCGACATTACCGCCGGCCACACTTTTATCTCCGCAACCTCGAAACCTTCCGTCGGCGAGGCTTGCCGCATTCATAGTGTAAACTAGTCTGCACACCTGTGCAAAAGACCCGGAGCCCTTCGAATCTCTCCGTCACTCTCTCGCTCGGTGCTCTCATCGATTTTTCCTCAACTTCGTTTCGTCCTCATATTCGTCTCAACTTTGTCCACGTGCGGGTGCGAGCTTTGTATGCACAGAGAGAAGCACTCCAAGGACCGGATTTGTAGCCTCGAGTTTTAACTCAAGTTTGGCGTTAAATTCCAACTCAAGCTCAGACCTGAGCTCTGACTTAAGTTCGCAGTTAAGTTCTCACTCACATTCGAACTTACGTTCTGACACAAGTTCGAAGATGAGTTCGAACTTACGCCATAATTCATGCTCTTCGATAAGTTACAAGTCACATTCCAACTTAAGTTATAATTGAGATTCCAACTTAAATTCTAATTGAGGTTCCAACTTGGGTTCTAATTCAAGTTCCAACTTAAGTTCTAATTCAAGGTCCAACTTAAGTTACAATCCAAGTTCCGACTCAAATTTTAATTCACGTTACAACTTAGGTTATAATCCAGGGTCCAACTTAAATTCTAATTCAAGGCCCAACTTAAGTTCTAATTCAAGGTCCAACTTAAGTTCTAATTCACGTTCCACCTTAAATTCTAATTCACGTTCCAACTTAAATTCTAATTCACGTTCCAACTTAAATTCTAAGTCAAGGTCCAACTTAAGTTCTAATTCACGTTCCAACTTAAGTTCTAATTCACGTTCGAACTTAAGCTCTAAATCAAGATAGAGCTTAAGTTCCAACGCGAGTTGGATTTTCTTCAAGTTCCAAAGTAATATCAAGCACGAAAGTTGAATCAGAAAACAAAATTCCAACTAAAATTCGAACCGAATTTCAGAATCGTGTCTAAAAATTCGGCCTTTGGTCGACTTTGTGAATAAACCAATAACGTCCGAGCAGCCACAGCTTTTGCTCTTCGACATTACCGTGGGACGTTGTGCACACTGTCTAACCAACGTTCGTCACGAAAATTGATTAACCGATAAAAACGCTCCGCACCCTCCACCTACACCGTCCCGCTCCTCCCTCTTTCTAGATACAACCATACAACGCACATGGCACCTCCTCGCTTCTCCCTTTATTTAAAAAAAAAAAAAAAAAACTCCATTCACCCTTGAATACTAGCGACGATGCAGCAACCTCGATATAAAAAAAAAATAATAATAAACTATTCGTGCCGAGTCGTCCCTGCGTTATATTCTCATGCCGGGAGACGCTTTACTTTTGTAACCGCCGGTATACTCCTCTCTCGGTGTACGTACGGATTCTCGCTCCGTCGGTACGTCTCTCCGTTGTGTTGCCCCGTCCGAACGCACAGCATGCGCCTCCCGCTCCCACTCGCTTGGCCCCCGCCGGAGCGAGAGAACCCGCGAGAAGCCGAGAGAGACGAGCGAGGCGTTCCGAAAACCTGTAATTACGAACCCCGGAGTACATCAAGCGGTGCCGACACCGAAGAGAGCCGCCAGCCGTCGAGGCCTCTCCGTCTTCCGTCTCACTTTTTATCCGTTTCTTTTCTTCCTCCCCTCCCCGCCTCTCCCGCGGTTCGGCTTCGCCTCTATCCAGTCGCTCGCCCCCCCCCCCCTCCCTCCGCGCCGCTTGGCCCTGTCCGCGTCCAGCGTTCCCTCGCGCGCTCTCTCACTGGCCGGGCTTCGGACTTACCTGCGCGGCTCCTTAGCCTCTTCCTTCCTCGGCGTCTTCTCTCGCTCGTCGGGCCGTTCTCGCCGCGGCAACAGCACCGGCCCACTACCGAAGAGAGCCCGCATACATCTTAACGGGCCCCGCGGGGCAAAGGCGGCGACTTATTTTTTGACAAAAGTATGTATCTCATCCACATTCTCGCGAGTCAGTCACGGGGGCGGGGGGGGAGGGAGGGGGAGGACGATGAAAAAGAAATCTTTGGTCGGTGGACCGCGCCACCGTCGCTTGCACGGCGTTCCTCCGCGTCGGAACTGCCCGCCTTCACCTTCGACTCTGTTATAATCCACTCGTGATGCGCGACGTTCCGGATCAAAGGAACCGCGACGTGTCGCATCCCGTCTCGTTTTCCAGCTGCTCTCGTGGGTTCTTTAAGCCACGGAAACTCTCGCTCGGATCGACGGTTATTATTTCGATGCGGCATTATTAACAAGCGCGCCCGAGGTTGGATGGTTTTTTTTGGACAAGAAAGAAAATAAACGGTGAAATTAGTCGAGGTGAATTGGTAATTTTTAGCGGGTTGGTATTAGGGACAATGTCGGGAATTAGCGAACGGTGATGGCAGCGCCGTCGGTAAGGCGGGCAGCACCGTACTACCCGTCTGGGATGTCTTTGTTTCGTCGACCGACGCGGAGACGAAAATCTCGCGACTGTTATCGACAACTTTTATTGAGGGTTAAGACATAAAATTCTCGTTGGATCGTGGCTGAGGCCCGTGCTTATTTAAAGCGATATTAACGATCGCTCTTTCACCGCTTCGAGTCAGCTGGCAATAATGATAATAATAATAACCCGCTGTCGTAACAAACGACACGCGCTTTGAGGCGCATGCACAAAACGCCGGCTTTCCGAGGGCCGCGCACGTCCTCGAAATTATTACTCGCTGTGTGCTGCGTTCCCGACAGTCGGTCGGGCGAAAATCGTACGAGGGACGTGGACACGAAAACTCCGTACAGTTATCGACAACTTTTATTAAGAGGCTAAAGCATAAAATTCTCTTTTGATCGTTATTAGATTCGTGTTTATTTTAAGCAATCTTTACGATGCATGTTTCACTGCTTCGAGTCAATTTGAAGCAACAACAATAATAATAATGATAGTAATGAACCGCAGTCGTAACAAACGAGCCGCTCTTGGGGCTCGAAATGGATGTTTAACAACGCATGCTTTCCGAGGGCCGTGCACAGCCTCGCAATTATTACCCGCCGTGTGTTGTCTTCCCGACAGTCGGGCAAAAAGCGAACGTCGGACGCAGGACTGCTGCTTCGGATACTCGTCGATGAAAAACTTTGGAGAGTGGCCGAGGGCCAATGATCGGCAGCAATTTCCAAATACCGTAGCGCTCAGACGTTGGAGTGAAAAAAGTAAGGTTAGGTCACTTGTTTTTTTGTTAACGTTCCCCGGTATCTCGGACCGCCAGTTTCTGCGCTACTGCCGGCCGGCGTGGGCGCACAAAAAAAGGGGTTTGCGAAGTCTGTACTATCTTCTTTTTTCATCGACGCTCCCGTCCTATAGAGGACTTTATTTTCCGAAATAAGGCTAACCAAGGGGGTGCGATAAGCAACGAATCCGAGAACCAATGATCGGTCGCGACTTCCAAGTACCGTAGCCCTGTATAGAGGTGCTTTTGTTTTGGCCTTTTTTCGTCATTATAACATTGCGCATGCGCACTCACCATTTCGCGAATACCGTAGCGCTACATAGACGTTCTTTCGATTTGGCATTTTTCGTTGTAACATGAATAATGCACTTGGCGCTTTGCAGCCAAGTGCACTGTAAATACTCGGCGCATGCACATATCGGGCAGATTTTACTGTACCGCACGTTTCGCGTACTTTGCGCACGCGTTTCGTACTTAACGAACACCGGATGTACAGCGCCACACCAGCAGGCGCGGAGTACTTCTGCATTCGTTACAGAAAATATTACGCGATACTAGTGCGGTGTAGCGAACATCATACGGACTGTGAAATAAGACGCACTTCACAGCGTGCGTATAAAGTTCGCTTTACCACACTTGTGTCGCAAATTACAATTTCGTTACTATACCGTGATGGCGCATGCGCATGATCGTTCTCTGGCACGAATTCTTACAAACAAAAAACGAGCCGCGCGCATGTGCAGTAACGTTATAATAACTCAGGTCCACAAAAAAAAAAAAGAATTATTTATCAAAAAGTGATCCGAATAGGTTCCACATGTTCGGTCTGGACGGTATCCAAAAGTTACGAACCATTCAAAAAGTTATCCTTCGGAGAACTTCGTAACATAGCTTGTAGTTACCGTTAGGGCCGACATATGCAACCCATTTAGGTCACGTTTTCATAACAGATCACCTCTTTTTTTCATACCAAATCTCTTTTCCATACCAGATATTTTTTTTCATATCAGATCTTTTTTCATACCAAATCTCTTTTTGCTACCTAAAAACGAACTTGGGACGCCAAATCAAAAGTCACATCTTTTTTAAACACCTCTGTATCTCTGACCTCCAGATTCTGCGCTACTGCCACGCCGGTCTGTCTACACAAAAAAAGCCCTTGCGAATACTGTACAATTTTCCCTTTCCATGATCGGTTCCCGCCGCATCGGGTCCCTCCTTTTCCGAAAGAATGCTAATCGGAGGGGTGCGATAAGCAACGAGTCCGAGAGACCACGCTGCGCTCGGTCAGTTCGTCGGTGCGAGGGGGATTAAAGAGGAGGAACATACGCGCCGGATTGTCAGGCGTCGAGTTCGCCTCGAGCTCTCGCTCGTCTCTCTCAGTCGCACCCGTGACGGCAGCGCGCGCCGCTTTGTAACGGCCGCTCGCCGGGAAGCGAAAGACAGAGGAAGCCGAGCTAGGCGGACGTAAGATGTCGGGAGCTCTCACTTCTCTACCGCTGCCCTCGCCGTTCGTTCCCGCTGACGGGCGCGCGATTCTCTCTCCTCTCCTTGCCCGATCGAGAAAACGACCGTAGGAAAAGGGTCGGTCGAGAAGCGGGGGGTGGGGGGGGGGGAGAGGAGAAAACACACGGAGATCGAGATTGAGAGAAGGAAGGTGGAGAGGCCGCTGGCCTGAAAAACTAGTAGCCCTCATGTAAGAATGCCGCCTGGCAGCTTACGCAGCGCTGAGGCGCTCATCGCTCTCCCCGGTGGCGAAGCGAGCGAGCCGAGTGTGGTCATAGACCATTGATTGTTTTCGTGACTTAGCCAGAGCGGGCGACTTCGACGATCGGCGCTCCTTGCCGAGCTTCGCGAAATCCTGGCGAACGACCGAATGGAAAGAAACAAAAGAATTGGGAGACGAAAAAAAGGTGTGATGTACGAGGGCTGCCCGCATCCCAAGATCGAAGATTCGCGATGGAAACTTTCGTCGGTCGAAGGCAATGTTTTTGTTTTTTTCGTTCCCTACTTCAGTCACGCGCGGAAGCCGGCGGAAGTAAGACGGTGCTTTCGACGCCTCCTTGGGTATCTTTTGTAATAGGATTTTTTTTTTTTTTTCACAGCGATCGTGCATTATTGCATTTTGTGGAGAATTCGAGAAACACTCTCGCCGCTGAAGCGCTGTTGAAACCCCGATGTTCTCGAGTTCGGACCACCGCGATTTATTTTTTTTATAGACTCGTTAAGGAGATGCTGGACCTGGTAAATAATATGCATAAAACTGTTTACATTTTTTTTTGTAGCCTTGTTATGCACAATCTAATGTCACTGACTTTTCGGTCAGTCAAACTTCGTTGGTCCCCTTAAAGTCATGTGAGATACCTCAGTCGATAACAAAAACTGTACTGAATGCCGATTTGAGACCACAATCCGCCGAGAAAAAATAAAATTGCCTTTCCCTAGTGAATGGGCAGACGCAGGGAAAGACATTTTTCTTTTTCCTCGGCGGCCTGCGGCCTCAAAACGACATGCAGTGCAGTTTTTGTTACCAACCGGGCGCGCCGGAAGGAAATTCATGCACATTAAAGCTACTTAAAAGATTAATTTTGCATAATAATAATTCCAAAATGTTATCAACAAATTAATGAAAAACTTAATTGTACAACAAATTACCCGGAAACACAACTTTTATTTTTTTTACGAAAGTGATACGTTCATTTTTCTGAATACGTATGAATTTTTTCAGATTTCTAAATTTGCTTTCAATTTTTTTTGTATTATATGGAAAAAATGTGCGGAAAAACACAAAATTCAAAGCAAAGTTAAAAAATCTGAAAAAATTTATATGTCTACAGAAAAATGAACAAATCATTTTCGTAAAAAAAAAAAAAAAAAGTTGGTTTTCCGGGTAATTTGTTAAACAATTAATTTTTTCCATTAATTTGTTAAATAACATTTTGAAATTAATATTATGCAAAATTAATCTTTTCAGTGCCTTTAATGTGCATGGTTTTTTTTCAGATTTTTATATCATCCAGAAGTGTTTGCAATTTCCTCTCATTTCTCTGAAACTTATGCGAAGTGAACGCTATTCGCAAGGACTACCTTAAGAGCGTGTGAAACACTAAGGAGTGCGAGCAAGACAGCATCGGTGGCGCTCTCGGCGGAGCGAGAGAGACACACTCGGAAAGATTTTTCACACGCTCTTAAGGCCATGGTGAAAGATGTGCCACGTGACACGCGAGTGCGAGAGAGACAGATGCATTTTTCGAATCAATGCCATTTAAAATCAGTTGACGTTTCGGATATGACGAAAGCATCATCGGACGCGTCATTAAAATGTGCATCCGCTAATGCTTTGCCTTTTCCCGAAAAGTCTACGGTCTATGAATCGCATTAATTACAGATTTTTGTTACCGACTGAGTCGTTTCACATGTCCTTAAGGTGAAGAGCAACTCCTCGATCGGTAACAAAAACTGCAATCCAAAATTCTTCGAGACGGTTAATTTTTAGGGGAAAAAAAAAATACGAGAACAGTAAACAACGCCCAGTAATTCTGCACTTCGAATATTCGCATAATTTTCCCATGAAACAAACGGCTTGGGAGATTTTTTACTTGCGAAATTGCAGCTATCTCTCTCGCACTCATAGCTATTAAACTTCACCTAAACGAATTATCCGTCCGCTCTGGTTTCTATTCCAAGAAAAAAAAAAAAAAAAAAAAAAAAAAAAAAAAAAAAAAACAAATCGCAATTAAAAAGTTTCGCCGATTCAATTGACGAAAACGAAGTAAACTACAGAGGATTCGATAGACCGCTCGAAGTCGTTGGATAGCGAGTTGAGTGGATAGACCGTTGATTGTTTTCGTGACTTCACCGATCGGCGCTCTCGGCGATGTTCGTGGAATCCTCTCGAACGGCTGAAAGAAAAGAAAAAAAAAATATAAAAGTAAACAAAACTGGGACTTAAAGGTGAGATGTGCGAGGCTGCCCCGATCTCGAGATCGAACATCCGCGATGGAGAGGAGGTCGGTCGGGCAGAAGCGATTCTTTTTCTTTCGTTCACAACATCAGTCACGCGCGGAAACCGGCGGAAGTAAAACGCCGCTCTCGACGCCTCCCCATATATATATAATAATGCGCGGTATATATATATATATATATATATATATATATATATATATATATATATATATATTGGTTATGGAATATTTTCTTTTTTTTTCATAGCGACCGCGCATTATTATATTTTCTCGAGACGTCGAGAAATACTCTCGCCTCTCACGTGCCGTTGAAACCGCGATATTTCCGAGTCCGGACCACCGCACGCTCGAGATAGCGTCAATGGGCAGATGAGCGGAGGGGAGTTCCGGAGAGGAGCATGCTTGACGCCGCAGCGAATATATTTTTCACGTTCGCTCCGCTACTTTTGAGTCTCTCGATGGTGCTTGGATGAATGGGCGCAACGTATTGAAAAATCGGGCATGGCTTTGTATCGCGGTTTGGACGAATGGCTTTCCGAGGGACGAACGCTGTCCGGAGCCTCTCGGGCTCGTCATACGCGACGTTCCCGGCTCACTTGACCGCTTGCTGGAATTTAAATTTCGAAATGTACGAACGGCGCAATATGCGCCCCGGCGCTCGGTAGAAGGGCATAGCGTATTTATATACATGTATAGATAGATTCGTATATTTTTCGCTCTGAGAGCTAAGCCCGATAGAAACGGCACCGTAACAATTTAAACAACCCAAGTAACATTGAGTAAGATATGATTATAACATAAAAATCATAATAATAAAAAAGAATATAAACAAAAGGTGACAAAAATATACCCAAGGGCAAGAAGAAGATCCAAAGACCTGTGTACGGGGACGTTCCGCATCGAGTCGAACGCCCCAAAAACCTGAGCCTTCTGGTTGTGCAGCTCAAAGTTCGTGATGTTGTAGTATTATATAGCGGAAGTGCCTGGAATTTTTTTTCAGATTTTTTATCGGCTCTCGTTTTAAAGTTTGGGGATAGGCGTGTTAGTATTAAAAATTATTGCATCCATGAAACTTTTGGTTTTAAAAAAAAATGTTTTGTGTAGTAAAAAGATGCAATTTTTGATTGACTATCTTTGGAAGTTTTTTCAAAATTTTGCAAGTACGAGAAACTCTATTAAAACCAGAGAATTCTTATTTAAAGAATTTTTTTGAACGAGTATGACTGAAGGAATTGTTAAAATTTTAACAATTCTTTTTAACAGGATACATACGTCATACTGAAAAAATTGTTAGTGTTGTTCCGAAATTTCCGCATGTTGTTTTTTTTTTTTTTGTACAACCAAAAGTTTCAGAGTTATAATAATTTTTAATATTAACACGCCTATCTTAACTTCAAAACGAGAGTCGATAAAAAATCTGACAAAAAATGCAAGCACTCACACTATATAATACACATCATGAACTTTCAGCTTGATCTAAGAGTGCAAAGGGTTTGAGCCATTCGACTTGGCGTGGAATGGCCTATATATGTATATATATATAATATGAATTCTTTTTCATGAAGACCGCGATTCGTATCTTCCGTGCTTTCCGGCTCTGTGAACTTTTCACCTCCGAATACTTTTAGTCTGTTCTATTATTTTTTTTTTTTTTTTTTTAATTTTACTCCAACATTTAATTATGTCTTACGGCGATGTGAGCGCGTGCCCGAGCGGCACGACATCTCAAAGGCTCGCGGACATCATTAAGCAAGTACAAAATACGAGGGAGGGGCGGAGCAAGAGGCGAACGGGAGGTACGAGAGAGAAAGAGAGAGCGCGCGCGCGCGTTGAATCTCGTGACTCGAAATTAATATTATTATTTTCTCCTATTAACCGGCTGACGCGGGTGACTTTGATCCCACAGCCGAGCGACGCGTATCAAAGCGCGTCGGGTTATGTTTTCCCGTCCGGTCATTACAACAATTTGTCATCTCGGTTTAATTACAATAATAACCTCGCGTCGGCCGAGTTGACGGTCGAGTCGAATTTTTAACTCAACCCGAAGCGTCGCCCTGTCGCCTCGCCGCAACGAGCTGTCGCAACGGCGGATACCCGTTGGGGAACGGCGTATCATTCGTGGACTGGAGAAATCTCCTTCACCAACCAATCGCCAATCGATAAACATCGCCCGACGCATGTCAACACGGTACGGTAGACTCTCGCCAGGCGGCAGCATATTTCGCCTCGAATATTCACGATGTGTGCCGTTGTTTCGCTCGAAAATGTTTGCACGCGAAAAATCCGCGTTTTACCTACACGAGCAAATGCAAATAACCTTACGAAGCTCGAATAGCGATTTTTTTATACATAAACTCGTTGACCAAGTATCCGTCGATGAAAAAAAAAATAAAAATTCGCTGATTCAAGGAAGAAAACTGTAGCGAATTCGGCGGATAGATTGGTCAGCGATGTTTTTTTTTTATTGTAAGATAATATTACATTGTCAAAGACAATTTATTTTCGCATTATAATTTTGCTTTTAATGAATTATACGCCCACTCTGTTCAGTGTATGTATATTAAAATGTATACTAACAAATATTTACTAACTCATCGAAGAAAACTATAGCGAATTCGACGGATCGCTCAAAGTCGGCGGATAGGTTATTTTATTTCATCTGTAAATATTACATTGTCAGGGAACTTTCGTTTTAATTCATCATAATTTATCATTGACGAATCATCCGTCCGTACTATTCTGTTTTCCACAAAAACGAAAGAAGTCACACTAAAAAAACTACTGATTCGACAAAGAAAACTATAGCGGTTTCGAACCGCTCAAAGTCAGCGCATAGGTTAGTTCGCGATTTTTTTTTTTATTTCAACTGTAAATATTACACTGTCAGCGAAAGTTCGTTTTCGCATTATAATTTTTATCGTTAAAGAATCATCCGTCCGCGCTACTTCGTGTTCCACAAAAGCAAAGAATTCAAACTAAACGAATACAAGTGATTCATCGAAGAAAACTATAGCGGATTCGATGGATAGTTCGAAGTCGGCTACGAGGTTAGTCCGCGATGTTTTTTATTTTCAACCGTAAATATTACACTGTCAGCTTAAGTTTCTTTTAGCATAAAAATTTATCGCTAACGAATCATCCGTGCCCGCTCTATTCGATGTTTCACAAGAACGAAAGAATTAACTGAATTCAACGAAGAAAACAGTAGCGGATTCGATGGATCGCTCGAAGTCGGATAGGTTAGTCAACGACTTTTCAACTGTAAACATTGCCTTGTCAGTGAAAATTTCTCTAGCATAATAATTTATCATTTTCCGGTCTCACAACCAGAATTGTTGCTTTGCTCACGCATTGCAACGAAAATTATCCATAAACAACATCAATTTACATCGAGCTGATTTATTGTAAAAAGAATGAAAAAAAAAAACTAGCCATGCGTTGTAAGTTCGTGAGCCAATACAAATCAATAGTCACAAAAGGCTTCAGAGTCCTTGGGTGGTTTATTGTTCGTGGTAACCCGCTCGCCAATCGATGCTCGAGGATTCCCAAAGTCCACCCCTGGCTCCGCACCCTTCTTCTCTCGCTGTGTCGACGCAGCCTCCTGGCCAGGACGCTGCTTTAGCTCAGTTTCAGCTCAACCGTCCCATGGATAGTTTCGCTGCGTGAAAAAAAAAAGGAAAAGTTTTCTATTCTCTGGCACGAGCCCTGATAGGCATTTTCCATAGTATCAATAAAAATCTTCCGCCTTAACAGATCCCTGTGAGTTTTCAAAGGCCCAACTTTTGCCGTCCAGGCTCTCCCCTCTGCGTCATGGTATGTAGTCATAATTTTCTATACCTACGAGAATCCAGGTAGATGCTCGCCCATCCGGAATAGTTGGCCGAGACAGCTTTTCTTTTCATTTCATTTTTTTCTTGGCCCTTCATAATTTGGGGCATCATATTTCCATCATATTTCCCTCCGGGCAGCTCATAATCCGATCATTTTCTTTTCCTTTCTTTTTTTTTATAAAACTCACCACCAGTGTCCGAGCGCAAGCAAGCTATGCCTTAGATTCTTTCCTGTATGGTTTGCGATATCATATTTATTTGTTTATCTATTTTTATTTACGCGATGCACTCTTTTGCAAAGAAAATTGAGATGTGCAAAAGAAAATTGGGTTCTATTTTCTACAGTATATTTGCCCTTAACATAATTCTCTTTTTTTCAATTTTTATTTGTTACAAAATTTACTGCCTGCATTCGTGCACATGAAAGTTATTCATTAATTCCTTGTCCTTCATATTTGTGAAACTCCCGCACTGCCTCTTACGGTTCAATATCAATTTGAAAATATGTATTCATTTATTTATTTATACATTTTTTATTTACAAAGGACAAACCCTTTTTGCATAATTATATTTGTGCGAATGCACATACGTTTAAGTATATAAATTTTTCTTATTCATTCTAAATAAAAAATGTACTGTGAAAACCGTGCACACGTAATGAGATGTTAATAAAGAAATATAGATTATTTGTTAAAACCCAAAAATAGAATTTTCCTTGAGAAGTCTGCAGCGTTGTGCCTTTTGAACAAAGGCTTCGGGGCCTCGCGGAGCACAATGGTGTTTTTCTATTCCAAAGGGATAATTGAGCTACCCCTCATAATTCTATTAATATTTTTTTCCGCTCTGGCCGATCTGCCCTCGGGTTTCATAATAGAGGTGCGGAGGAAATTGTTTGGATGGGATATCGCGTACGGCTTGAATTCAATGGAAGACATCATAATTTTTTTGACGATCAATACCAGACAAAAGCTCGCTGCGCAGACCGATAGGGATTCATCGGGTAGGAGTCTCTCGATGCGCACCCTGCCCCTGCCCAGATACAACGGCGTTCGCTCCTATCGAACTTGTACGGGGATGGAACCCAGCTCTCCCTATGGTTCCGATCGAAGCATGACTCACAATCTGGGTTCGTTGAACCGACACAGCCAGCTCCAAGATGGTTTTGTCAGAGAGATCGCTGTGACCAATCCCAGCCTGCAGCCTTCACTCCTGCGGATCAATAGCATTTGTACATGCCCCCAGTTCCCACCCGTACTAATCTCTGGATCGACTCTGCAGCACGCAGTTCTCGTTGCCCTTCGATAGAATAATATTGAATTGAATTTAATTTATTTCAGGGACAGAGTTCTTCTTTTACGATCGGTATACAATGGATCTCAAGTTTAGAATTATAATGAATTATAAAACATTTGGAATTCAATTTTTATGTACATTAATTGTCATACATTGGTCTTTTAATTTTTATATTTTATTTATTTGTATTGTTGCAGGCCTGGATTAGCCATGTCAACTAGGAGGCACAGGGGATTGAAATTCAGTACCGACTGGAAAGTAGTAAGCGAGAGCCACGATAGATAGGATGAGTGGATCTCGTCGTAGCGAAGCCCGCAGCTTCAATGAGAACTCTCCGAGGCCACCTGTGCCTGGTAAGAATAACGATTATTCTTAGTGTAAAATTTTATTCAAACGACGAATTGAAATTTCATATCTTAAATTTTGTGAAGTTTATTTGAGTGATGAATTGAAAGTTTTTTATATGTCGCTAATTTGATTTAAACGTTAAATCTTTCTTATATTTTATGAATTTTTTTTGTTTTTTGTTCTTTGCAGGAGAGGAAACTGGAGAGTACATCAGCAGGTTTCGTACTCAGAGTCCGGCTTTGACGCCAAGGCGCTCGTCCCTCGCTTCGTCGTCGGCTCAGGATTGTTGCGATGCTGCGGCCCCCCTTGGATTCGAGCCGGAGGGTTGTTGCGGCACTACGACCATGGAGAGTTACACGCCACCAGCGTGTCTCCGTTGGGCGAAAAGCTTTCACTACCTCCTCAAGGACCCCGAGGGGATCAAGCTCTTTAGGAATTACCTGGACCAGGAAGACGAGTCTCTCGCGAGGCCGCTTTATTTTTGGTTCGCCTGTAACGGTATCAAGGAGGCCCAAGATCCGGCCACTATACAACATCTCATTAAGGTCATATACAAAAAGTACGTGAGAACCCGACGATAACGATATGATTATTAAGAGCACGTGAAATCCCTTCCTCTCGAACCAGCCCGTGCCCAGTTGATATAAAAAATACTCAACTTTTTTCACAGACGCATGTACGGCTAAAAGAAAAGTGTCGTCGAAAGCTCGAAAGGCTCGAAAAAAATCTGTCTTCGACAACACTTTTCTTTCGAGCTTAAGGTGAAGTGTACCTCCTCGGTCGGTAACAAAAACTGCAATCCAAAATTCTCTAAGCCGGTTAATTTTTAGAGAAAAATACGAGAACGGTAAACTATGCGCAGTAACTCTGCAGTTCACTGTTCTCATAATTTCCCCAAGAAATCAACGGCTTGGGAGATTTTTGGATTGCAAAATTGAAGCGATCTCTACCGCACTCATAGCGATTACACTTCACCTTAAATACGACCGTTCGTGTAAAAGAGTCGATTATAGTTTTTATTACCGACCGTGGTATATTACCTGCTTTTACGGTGATGTGAAATACCCCTGTCGGTAACGAAAACTGTACTGAATGCCGTTTTGAGAGCGTAGTCCGTCGATGAAAAAGAAGGTTGTCTTCTCCTGGGGATGCGGCAGATGGAGGCGAAGACAATTTACTTTTTTCTCGGCGGTCTGCGCTCGTAAAACAGCATTCAGTATAGTTTTTGTTACCGACACATCATCTTAAGGTAGCTACGAGTGCAAAATTTTTATAACTGTTCATGCAAAATTTAATGCATTTATTGACGGTAAAGGAGGGTGATTTGCATTATGGCATGTGTTCTCAACTGAGAGAAATATTAATCACGATAGTCTTGCAAGGTCAACAACTGGTAAATGTGAATTTCCATTATAGCGTTTTTGATGGATTTTCTCAAAGTACAGTGCCTATTTTTTTAACCGATTTTACTGTAAGACGGCTCATTTTGTTTCTTAAACTTTGCTCTACGAATTCACTAAGTAGATTTTTCGTTGGTTTGACTGTTTGACAAATACGACCTATTGTTTAACCGGTGAATTTGTTTTCCTACAAACTGCTGTTATTTTTAAAAGGCCAAAACTATTTTAAAAATCTATTCGGTGAATTCTTAGAGGTACGTTTAAGGAGCAAAATAAGCGGTGACACATTAAAATTGGTTGAAAAATAAGGATTCTTCTTTGAAAAAACTAAACGAAAATGTACCGTTGTGGAAATTCGGCTTTATCAGATTATGTATTTGTAAAAACATCGTTGCCGATACTTTTCTTAATTAAGAACTTTCGTTACCGTATCGATACCGTTAGCGGATGCACGACATTTTGGATAAACAATTGTGAAAATTTACCACTCGTTATCTACCTTCAAATCGAAGGTGCGCGCCGATCAGATGAAATGAATTAATCGTCAACGTTCTCTTGCAGATTCTTCCTCAAGCTAGCGATATCCGAGGATGTGCGTAAGGAAGTCAATCGCCGAGTCACGGAGGGTCGGGCCGACAACCGGGTCTTCGATGCCGTCCAGCTGGAGGTCGAGCAGCTCATGGCCGAGACGACGTATCCAAATTTTCTTCAGTCGGAAATGTATCTCCAGTACGTTCAATCCTGCCAGAATCCGGAATTCGGTGGCTGTTCGGCGTCGAGTCGCGAGACTTCGTTATCGTGCGGTCCGACGCCCCTGCCGACACTCCACGAGGACAGCGAGTACGTAATATCGGTCCACAATTCGTATTCGGCTAGCGTGACACCGGTCGAATGGAGAAGCCAATTAAGACTGACCAAAGACGTCCTCAGAGCCACGGAGAGCAGGCGAGCCTTGGATATTCGGCCGAAACCAGAAGCGTATGCCGGGTAGGCGATTGTCCTCATCCCCCCCTCCCCCTTACAACTTTCATTCTTTCCTCTTACTCTCTATCGTACTTCCGTACTTTATTTGACGATGCAAATAATCGCTTGACTTTCGATTACCTCAACTTCTCATTAATTTTTCTCTTTAATTTTCTCTCGTTGCTCCCCCGCTTATTTGCCTCATCGTCGTTATTATTTTTGACTCTGATTTTACCCGTTTTTTCTGTTTTTTTTTTTTGTTGTTGTGTGTGGCGTTTGCATTTAGAATTTACTTGCAACGTGGAACTAGTCCGTACCATATGTCGTCGTCCAAACTGCACGCACAATATTCCTCGTACAATCCAGTGTCCAGACAGGACTCGGAAGTCCAGAGCCTGAGCAGCGACGCTCGCAGCGGATCAAATTTGTCGCTCACCGATTCGTCTGTGTGAGTATACAAAAGTGTATTAATTTGAGCGTGGGCGTAACGAATGGTCCGATACGGTCATTTGTCGAAACTTGCAACGGCATTCGATTCTGAAGTAAGTATTCGCTCCGGAAGAGAAATCGTTCTTATACGAAGTTTCGTATGACGGTAAAAATATTATCAATTTAAATAAAATAACAAGTTAGTCTATAAATATGAACAATTGACGCGCTGTTTGTATCGCGTATGCTAATGAATTTCTGTTAACTTTGCCGACAGGGACGGGCTGTCGATAAAAATCGTTCTTGTACGAAATTTCGAATGGCAGTTAAAATATGACAATTTAAAAAATAAAACAGCGACTTAGTCTAAACCTCGAAAAATCGAGGCGCTATGTTGTATCGCGTATGCTAATGGATTTCTGTTAACTTTGCCAACAGGGACGGGATGTCGATAGGACACTCGAGAAGCAGCAAAAAGCACAGCGCGAGGAAGTGCCGAGCAACCCCCGAATCGTACTGCATAAAGCCGGATTCGATGCTGGATGTCGGTTTGATACCGCGTACGCAGCGAGCCCGGCCCGAGAATTCCCAGCCTCGACCACCGGTAGATTTTGCTCAACAGCTCACGGAGGCGCTCGAGAGACTCCAGGAGGAGCAGGAGAAGGCGAAGAAGAATCCGCTCGAGATCAGAATGGAGAGAGAAAGCGAAGCCAAGAGTCTGGACTCGAAGGCTCTCTCCGACGCTCTGCGCGAGACGTTGCGGATCGAGGACGGAAACGATCAAGCGATTCTCGACGATCACGTGTCGCGGGTCTGGTCCGATCCTACACCGTCCAGATCGCCAGAACTGGCGTCGCCACGGCCGCATTCGCCCGATCGCCGGCAGCTTTTGCCGTCGCACAATTACATGCGACAGCTCAAGCCGAGAAAGGAGAATCACGTTGTCTCCACGTTCTCCGTCGACAGTGGCAACATTCAAGATTTCGCTGAGGGCAGCGAACTTGCCGGCGCTCGTTCGATGAGCTCGCTGGGCTCTCACTTGCCCAAGTCGAAATCCGTCCCGTCGGATCATGCCGATTCTCTCCACAAGCAGGATCTTTATCTCCAGGGTAAGGACGACGACCGAATTTTTTCGCCGAGAGCAATCGTCACATTTTTTCGTACCGTGCAGCCACTGATTTTTTTTTTTTAATTTAATTTATTTGACGGATTTATCCTTTTAGAATCGGCATATGATAAATCCTAATTTTGAGCTCCGAACAATGAATTAAAATGAAGTTCCAAGACACTCGAAATTTTCGTAATTTAGAACTCTTCAAATTAAAGTAGATTTGATCCTCCGGAATCTACGATAAGATTACAGCCAAGATATGCACGATTAACGTAACATCTAACTACGTGACGATTTATTTATTTACTTTGACGATTAATCCTTTTAAAGTCCTGTCGAAGGAAGAGCGCGTAAAATTCAATGCTATAATCTCATGAATCCCGTTGGTTATTGTTTCAGGACACGAGCAAAGATTACGAAGGGAGCCACTGAGAAGATCGGCGACGAAGAACTCCATGGCCGAACTTACGGACAGCGGTGTCAGTGGTGTAAGCTACACACCCTCCGCTTCCGCTGTGAGGCACAATCGTATTATAATGAAACACTCGCAGTGCGAGAAGAAGATCGACGCGAAGCACAGCAGCAGCAGCAGGCACATAAAGAGCACGCGAAGCGGTTCCCTCGAGAGAACCGGAAGGGAAAAGTCGGGAATTTACATACATCCGTTCGTCGCGGATCCGGGAATGCCGCCTTTGCCAGCTCCCGAACCCGTGAGTGTCCACATGTTTTATATTTACTTTTAATGTATTTGTTACTCACGGGCTGGCCCGAATTGCAGGACGTTAGGCTAGCCTATCGACGATACACCGCGTTCTTAAATGCACATCTGCTCAGCTATTCATTCTTTTATCTTTGACTGTCCACTGTTAGTGGATTTTTTAAATTGCAAACGGTACATTCGATTCTTTCTGCGGGATATGTTTTGTCCGTTTTGATAACACTTTACTTTTATCAGAGCAGGTTTGTGTCGAAACTAATCCCTGAACTGAGTGGAGCCTGAAATATAAGAACACCTACTTCAGCTGCGTATAAATGTGGATGCATCTTGAATATTTCTGGATTTCGCCGAACAGAGCAGAACTGCATTGAAAAACGGTTCCATTCAAGAGTAGTTGAGATGAATCGCAATACAATGAGCGTTCGCTCGCAATGATACATTAAATTGATCGAAAACATTTTTCGAAGGATACTACCGAAATCAAAAAGATAAAATACAAGATAAACCGAAGGTACCAGAAAAGCATGACGAAGATAAGCAAAACACGAATTATATATTGTGAAAACAAAGTGAAGTCACTGGCTAATGAAGTCACTTTACTAACAAACCATTGAATCAAGATATTCAACGCTAAGCGATTTAGCACTATATATTTCACGAAGCCGCTAGTCAATTGTTTCGTTCGGAACTTTTTTCTCGATCTCCTGAGTATTCCACATGGACATTTGATCGTGCGATTTGTTTCGCATTGTTATTTCTGAACCTCCAAACCTGCTTCAAATCTGCTCCAAATCTTCAATATTCATGATAGTTTTTCACATTAGTTCCGCGGTGTAATAATTTACTTTATTTATCGCAGGCGATGCAACTGGACGAGGCGAAAAGAAAGTTGGAGGAATTCGCGGGCGACAGATTGGAGAAGGAGGAGAAGGCTCGCGGTGGCAGCAGACAGCGGCACGCACCGGCCGGCAAACAAACGTATGAGCCTACCTCCCAGAGCCAGGGCACGTCGAAGTTCGGCGTCCAATCAAATCAGTCGACGCTACGCAAGAGCAGACAGGATGTCGGAGAATTCACTACCGCCGTGTTCAGTTTCTGTGACGATGAGCTTCCCTACAGGACTAAGATTCCTGGACGCAACGTTACCTTGAAGCAATTCAAGGAATATCTTCCGAAAAAAGGCAACTACAGGTACGAAAAAATCTCCCCGAACTTTCCTTAGCCGCATTCCTAATATTTTATTTTTCTTTCAATAATTTATTACATTTTATTTCTATAATTTATTACGTTTTATTTCTATAATATCATCTGTGCTCCGTAATCGGGGCGATTCATTTCCCATAATTAATCGATGAATATCGTGCGTTGCAGGTTCTTTTTCAAGACAGCGTGCGAAGAGTTGGACGTCGAAGCCATACAGGAGGAGGTGACGAACGATGCGGACGTCCTGCCTCTTTGGAAGGGCACAGTCATGGCCAAAGTTAAGGCTCTCGAGTAGAATATTAAAATAACGAATCTGCAAAGCGTTTGCAGATTTCTGCAGTCTAATCGAATTTGTACAGTGTACCGAAATAGTTATTTCGTGTCGATCAGTATTCATCCTGCGAACAGAAAGATTTTTATTCTTTCTTTATTTACGTTTCTTCTTCATAATGTTTCATCCTCGATGATTGTCCATCGTCTGGGATGGCCCGCCACTCGGTGCTCCCGAACGCGGACGGCAAACGACGTCGAATTAACGGACACGACTCTCGAAATCGTGAACGTTGTAGACAGGATTGCAAAGGAAAAAAAAGAACGAGCAACAAATTTCTTCCTTTCGAAGACTTCCCCCTCCCCTTGCCCCGTTAGTTTTCCAACCGACTGTACAAAAGCCTGCGTAGTTCACCGCCTTAATAAGGTCTGCGTAGACCCTAGATATTACATAGAAGAGTTACTAACACATATTAGGCTATAAGATTCGAATATTACGTAAGATGATTTACGTAATTTTATGGCAATTATGAGGAAAAAAAAAGACGAGTGACAAAATCGATACGCAATTCGCTACTTATCGTGCCACCCGAACATTCATCCGAACATTGTAAAATATATTCACGTGTATGCGCCGCCACGCTCTTACACCACGTACATACACACGGACACTGACATTACACCGACGGACAAGTGATAAATGATTTACAGTAAGGACGGAGCGACTGTGAGATGAAGAGAAAAAAAACGGAAAAAAGAAACAAAAAAGGATCAGTAGCATCTCTAGTGCATAAAGATGTTTTTATCGAGTGCGGAAAATTGTGCCTTTTTAGTGCTGTAAGATTTAATTAAGCCTAACCGGGAACGTTAAGATTAATTATTAACTGAAAGAAAGAAAGAAAAAAAAAATCATTGAAAGGTTCGCTCTCGAGAGGACTCCAGCAATGAGGGTTGGTTCATACGGTGCGCTAAAGATTATTCCATTTGAAATTTTTTAGCCGAATCGTAACAACAACAAAATAAAAGGCCTCCGGCAAAGCCGCCGATAATTAAATTTTCAATTGTAAGAATATAGCCGTAAATCTCTCATCAGCCTCAGATTCGCGCTGTGCAATAGCGGCTCTGGTAATTAAAAACCTGCGAGTCAAATTACTTCGGTCTACACAACGAGGCTCGCAGACGAGAGCGTTGGAGGGACTTTTAACTACTCGTCTAAAAAAAAAAAAAACTTAGCGTTATTATTTATACAACTGGGCAGCCCGTTTATCATCGAAATAACGTTTGTATATTCTTTTTTATATTCAACGAAGTAACATTTGCTTTGGGCAATGTTGTCGCACATCTTCTCGAGAGACCTCTCGATCAATCATATTTTATAAATAAATAAAACAAACAAAAAAAAAAAACAAAAATCATGATATACAACGCCCCGCGCAACAGCGCGACGTTATCTTCCGAGGAAACGAACAATTTATCACAGCGAGCGAGTTTATAGTAGTATGAAAAAAAAAACCGGTAAATGGAATTCGCGGAAACTTGAGGAAACTCGAGGGTATCCAATCGTCAATATGTTTTCTTTTTTTTTTCTTTTTTTAATATTACGCAATTGATTATCATTGTTTAATATCACGAATGTTAAAGTGTTCCTGTACCTAATTAATTGGTAATTATAATTATTGTATCTCGAAGTATTGAAAAATAATAATGATAATGCAATTTTCACTGGATGAACGGCATGTTCAGTGTCTCATTCGCTGACCAAGGTAAACGGTGGGACAGTGTAGCGACTCCTAGGTAGCACAAAAAGAATCTAGGTAGCACAAGAAAAATTAGCAATAAAAACAAAGTGATCTCAATGGATTCTGCCATATGTCTCGACGGTATCCGAAAGAGATTGGATGTAGGATTCGACATGAGTTTAGACGTGAGTTTGGATGTGGGCTTGGACGTAAACTTAGATGTGGGCTTCGACGTGGGATTGGACGTAGAGCTTATACAGTCACCATCCGGACGGACATATGTGACCCATTCAGATAGATTTTCATACCTGATGTCTTTGTGCTACCTGAGGTGTAACAGGAGCGACCGTCGCGGGATTTTTGGAACAAACGAGAGCGATGACGTTTCATTCCGAGGGGCGGTGAGTGACACGTCGGTATGAACAAAAAATCATTCGACCAAGCAAAATGACTAAAGTTTACAACGAGGAGTTCACCGGAGCTTTGAGGGAAATAGTGCAACGTGTGCCATACTTCAATTCGCCGTACGGTAAGAAACCTCCATAAACTTGCGGTCCTGCGAGAACACAATGTCGTTCGTTGATTTCAGACAGAGTAAGGATCGTCGAGTGGACACGAGGCTTGGCCGGTATTCGCGACGACACGATCGACGATGCCAAGAATCGCAACGACTATATTCAGCTCCTGAAAATAATGGTGAGAGGTGGACGCCTTCACGGGATCTTTCGCAAATCTCTGCCGGGTTCGGAGATAGCGCCGTTGGGTGAAGCGATGGCCAACGTCTTCGCCGATCAGTGTCCCGGTCTTCCCCGAGCTGGACCACTCGAGCCGGTCATCTCCAGAACGACGCCGGACGGATGCGCCTATCTGGCGATCAGGAAGATTCCCGACAAAGGTATTCTGTGCTACATGGCCGTTAGTCCGGATGGATTGAACCAGAGCGACGGCGATTCTGATAAGAACGAGGAAACCCAACACGGGGAGAAACCATCAAATTGTTAAATAACCGGTTGGGATGGCGCAAGATTCGCCACGCAACGCGTGTGTAATTGTTATTAATACAAAGTAGATTGACTGTAAATTGTTCGTACGAAATTGCATGCATGTCAAAAATATTAAGTGCGAAAAAATTATTATCGTACTTTTACGAGAATTTAGAAGAAAGAAGAAAATTGTAATTCAGTTATCAAGATGCAGATTTTATAAGTGTTACACTCTTCCTTTCTGTAAAGAATAATAATAATAATATGTGACACGGGTGAAAAGTGACGGTGATTTATCGTCTCAGAGCTGTGATTCGCCGGTCCGCCGCTCCTTCCACGGGATTGGTCGATCGCCAATTACACACTCCGAGAGCCGCGCCGGATAAACAAAATCGAACAAAACCTGAAAATGGTTTTGCGATAATCTCCCTTGAGCGAGCGATAATAACAGCGAAAGTATGAATTCCTTCAACGACGGAGGTCCCGGCGAGCCGGAGCAGGACGCCAATTCGGCGCTGATCGAGCTCGACAAAGGTAACACCGAACACTCCACGTTTCGCGTCAAAAAAATCCTAACCTAAAATTTTTACATCCAACTCTAATCGGCCCCTTACCGTTTCAGGTTTGCGCTCGAAGAACACCGGAGAACGATGCGAGGCGATCGTAAGATTCCCTCGTCTCTTTGAGAAATATCCGTTTCCCATCCTCATAAACTCCGCCCTGCTCAAACTCGCTGACGTCTTCCGGCTGGGAAGCAATTTTCTCCGCGTCTGGGTCCTCCGCGTCTGTCAGCAGAGCGAGAAGCACCTCGACAAAATATTGAACGTCGACGAATTCGTGAGGAGAATCTACAGCGTAATTCACTCCAACGATCCAGTCGCGAGGGCGCTGACGCTGAGGACGCTCGGCAGCGCCGCCGGAATAATTCCGGAGCGTCAGCAAGTTCATCACAGCATCAGGAAATCGTTGGACTCGCACGACTCCGTCGAGGTCGAAGCGGCGATCTATGCGGCAAGGATGTTCGCGGCTCAGTCTAAGCTATTTGCCGTTTCTATGTGCAGCAAGATATCGGACATGATCCGCGGCCAGGTCACGCCGGCCTCGATGAAGCTCCAGCTCATTCCAATTTTACAGTACATGCACCACGACACGTCCACGGCTTCGATGGTCAACGAGCTGTGCATGGAACTCCTCCGGAGTTATCCCGCCGTGGAATTCGTCAGGGTGACGCTCAGCGCCCTGAGCACTCTGGCGTCGGCGACCCTGATCGACGTGCCCGGCCAGGTGACGCTCTTGCTCCGTTACTTGCACGACGATCCGCGGCTGTCCGTAAAACGGCACGCTCTGCGCTTGCTCCATCGTCTCGCGAGAAGCGGCGTCCACCTCTGGCCGCGCGGCGCTCTCACGAACCTCATTGACAGCACGAATATCCTGCTTCAGGACGGCGCGGGCAACACCGATCTCCTCATCCGAACGCTCGACGTTATCGAGGCGAGTTCGATGAGCTTTTAAAAAAATTGGTATGCTTAATGTAGCGGTCTGGAGATTTTTCATGCAAAAAGCTGGTATATTAAATCTCGCGTACGATCGGTATGGAAAATTAATGTTCAGTTCTTTGAACAAATTTGAGACACTTTATTTTTTATAACCTACTATTTTACTATGAAAGTTATTTCATTTTTATAATTTAAATTTGTAGACTGAATTTAATGTACCAGTTTTTAGATAAAATCTTAACGGTACGTTAAGTTTACAATTTTTTTTTTTTTACACTAATTGTCGTAAGCCTCAAAAAAGTTATCTGCACGAGGCTAAAATTTATCGAGTTATAACGGTTGTGTTTTGCATCGTGCTAACTTAGCTCGGGCAAGTTCACTTGGAAAATAAAATTCTACGAGCGATATCTTTTCAGGGTCACTTCCCTGCTTCAGGGTCGGTCTGTCGTGAAACTGTGCAATTTTATTTTTTGATTACTTTTCGATGATTTTCAGGTTCTCAGCCGAAGCGCCGTTACCTGCGACGCGAACATGGAGGAGGGCAGCTCCCTGCTTCTGCTGTGCGTAAACGCGTGCTACTCGCCGGATCCGTACGTAGCCGTCAAGGCCGTGACGATTCTCTCCAGAATCGCATGTTACTGGTAATTCAACTTTAATTTAATTTAACTTAATCTATTTAACGGATTTATCCTTCATAATTTACTTGTTTATTTATTTATTCACGGGACGATGCCTTTTACCTTTTATAATGATCGGAATACATCATAGACGACAGTGCTGACTGATGTTGTGTCTCGCGTATATAAAAAAAATTACAATCATTAAAATTTTATTAAATTTCATATATTTGACGGATTTCTCCTTGACAATCGGAATCTAATACATAATAAATCCTAAATATTGGTGCTCCAGAGTAGCGAATTGTAAAAGTTGAAAGAGTTAAAAACACTCAAGTTGATGATTTATAAAAGTTAATAGCACTCCTCATAAGACGTCTTTGTAACTAGGCTCTTTTTTTCTTACTCTGCTTTTTATTTTCGTTTGTATTTTTTATTGTAACTTATCTCTCTTACTCATATCTTAGAACTGCATTGTCGAGAACTAGCGAGCGCAAGTTCCCAATATAATTAAAATCAAAATACAATATAATAGATTATAAACAGCTATAAATAAAAAATAATGTAGTCATAACTTTACATAATATATTTAGACCTGTATATACGTACGAAGTAGTGTAACAAAAGATTGTTAATACACCATTTTGTGCTTATATAGGGTAATAAAATATTTGTATTTACGGACTCTAAGCGATCGCGAGATATCGACTCGTTCCGATAATCTTGACAAAAATCCTTTTCTCCTAACAGTTACGAGGAAGGTCTTCCAGTTTACGGGATTCAGGACGTGATATCGTCGCTCGAGTCTCTGATAGTTCTGCTCTCCCTGGACGACCAGCACGTCCATCAGCTGAAGGTGTGCCTGCTCTCGACCGTGAAGCTCTGCCAGGCCCATCCCAGCCACTGTCCGGTCTTCGTCGATGCAATAGGATCGACGCTGATAAACGCCAGAACGGACAAGACCCTCAGCGAGAAGCAGACGGTCGTTCACTGCGAGGCCCTCGGTGCGATAGGAAGTCTCGGCGACAACGTGCTTCTCCCGTTGCTCCCGGACATCCTCGAGAAGATGTCGCAGACCGGTCACGTTCACACGAAGGTGATGCTCTGCACGCTCCTCTTTCAGATGGTCGCGAGCGGCTACGAGTGGAACAGCGAGTGTCTCGAGGCGACCGAGCGGGTCGTCCTGAGCGTGGACGGCTGGTCGAAGTACCGAATAGCGCGGAGCGCCGCTCGATACGGTCACCACGGCATCGCGACGAGAATATTCCGGGGCCTCAAGGAAGCCGTCGCCTCGGAGCAGCTGCACTTCTGGCTGTCGGGTCTCGAGCTGATGACGAGCGCCGAGAGTTACCTCGGAGACAACGTCGGCGGAACGCGCGCCGAAAGAAAATCCGTTATATTCGACACCCTGAACGGCGCGATATCCCGCTACGCGAGCGCTTGCGCCTCGCTCAAAGCCGCGGGCACGCCCCTGCGGAGCTTGCAGTTCGCGAGCGAGTACGCCAAATTGCGCTGCGAATTTCTTCAGGCTCTTGGGCAGCTCCTCCACTCTTGCAGGTCTCTCTGCACATCGCCGCCGCCGGCGATCGCTCATTCGATCGTCCTGGCGACGAAGGACGACTTCCAGCGCTACGGCAGGGTGACCTACCAGCTTCGGAA
The DNA here is from genome assembly GCA_963922035.1 of Amblyjoppa proteus. NCBI lineage: Eukaryota > Metazoa > Arthropoda > Insecta > Hymenoptera > Ichneumonidae > Amblyjoppa > Amblyjoppa proteus. Next base: position 8,775,912 of record OY998232.1, read on the forward strand.
GTCTTCGCAGGACCTGCGAGCCTGCGCTGAGAATTATCAAAAATTGTACCAGTCGGCCTTCGACGCCGATCCCGGCTCGCTCAACAACATTAGAGTGCTCCAGGAACTCTGCCGTCTTATGGCGAATAGCGTCGATCGCGTCTGCGGAGGTTTCAGCGCCACTCCGAGCGATCAGCAGGACGAGGCGGAATTCAATTTCGGGAACTCCGTGGAGATGCGACAGATGGCTCGTTACCTCACCGAGGTGAGACGGCTCGCGCCTCCCTGGGAGATCAAGGAGGAGGACGAGTCGATCAGCCACGCGCGCGTCGAGTGCCTCATCTCGCAGGTCATGCTGCTGGCCGGTGGAAAAGTCCGACTACCACTGCCACGATACTTCTTCCAGTCTCTGCAAGCGACCGTCGTGAAACTCTCGGTCTCGCCTCAGCCTCGGGTCTTCGGCGAACCCGTGTGCGTTCCTCAGGGTTCGCAGCTGGCACTCAAGATCGAGGGCGTACTCAGACACGGAAAACGCGGCTCACTGTTCCGCTCGGTCGACGCTGTCTGCATCTCGATTTCGACCGCACCGCCGTCGAAAATCAACACCGATCAAAAGGTGACTTTGTGGGCATTTTTTCCCGACTTCGCTAAAGTAACTATTTTTCTTGCGTCCAATGCGGCCGGAAAATCGTCGATTATTGATCAACGATCGTTATTGAGCTCATTGTTTAAAAAATTGTAAATTTAATTCACTGGACTTGAAGTTTTTGTGCAAAAACTGGTACATTCGATTTAATGAAAAGTTAATTAACTCTTTTTTATAGTGAAATTAAAGTCGATTGTTGGATTTAAAGTATTTTAATGGTAAAGTTAATATTAATTATTAAAAGTAAAGTATTTCCGAAGTTTTAAATATACTGTATGTTAATTTTTCATCACAATTGCACATGAATTTTAATGTACCAATTTATGTATAAAAAGTTCCCGTTTTTTTACAGTGCTTGGTGTATGAGCAGTACTGTTATATATGACGATTTTGCGACGCAAGAAATATGGTTATTTTCACGAAGTCTGAAAAAAAAGTATCATATGCTGCATGGGAGGGAGCGGATTTTTACATCGCGGGATTTCTGCCCTTGCTTCGCTTGCAATCACACAAATCGCTTCCTTGTAGTATAATATACTAATTTTTCCTGGGCTCGCTAAAATAACTACATATTCCTTGGGTGCAACACGTGCGGAAAATCGCCTATTATTCACTGTAAACAAAAATCCGTATGAAATTTAACGTATCGGACTGGAAGTTTTTACGCAAAATTGGTATATTAAAATTACTGTTGTGACGAAAAATTAATTTTCAGTATATTATAAACACTACAAATACTTTATTTTAAACCATTTACGTTAATTTCGCTATGCAAACGCTTTAATTTTAATAATCTACTTTTATTTAAATGAAACATTACGTTTAATCTACACATTTTTCCAAAAAACTCAGTCCGGTAGATTACATTTACAAGTTTTTTTTTTTTTTACAGTCTTCTAAACATTGGCGAATATGACGATTTGGCGACACAAGAAATGCGATTATTTTAACGAAGTCGGAAAAAAGTATCGTATGCTGCACAGGGAGGAGCGGATTTTCACCTCGTGTGATTTTTGCCCTCACTTCACTCGGGCAGCAAACTTCACACTCGACGAAAATCGCCTGCTTCGCTTCCTCGTAGCATATTATACTATTTTTTCTTCGTTAACGCGGATTACCGATCATGTATTTATTTACGCTTGAAATATTGCTTCTCTGTCACCGCGTGCTCAGAGTATCGCTTATACGCAGGAATCGAATCTGAACGAGCTACAGCAAACGGTCACGCCGCACAGAGACTTCTTCGCCTGCGAGTTTCTTCTCTCCCTCGGAAGCAACCAAGGGAGCGCGAGCGCCTGCGGCGGTGGATCGAGCGGAGGCGGCCAGTTTCAGGTGACCGCCAGCGCGAGCATCCTCGACAAGGACGGCAACGCCTGGAAATGCGGACCGCGATCGGCCCTTCAGGTCCGCGTTCACGAGGAACCCTCCAAGCGGAAGCTCACGTGACAAGACAGTAGAAACGGTCGTTCGTAGGTAAATTTTTATTATCGATAAAATAATGTTAACGGACAAATATTCTGTGTACATTTATAACTACTGGAAGAGTTGATTTTTTTTTAACCAATTTTTGTACATCGAACGATCAATCGGTTGTGATCGGAGATCAATGAAACTCGTCGATCCCGGCGAATCTTTCAGGTACAATCAAAAATGATGTAATATTACGTAATGTCTGAGAACGCTGACCTCGATCTCGGTCGTTCAAACGCGTAAACTCTCGTGACGGTTTTTTTTATCCATACATTTTTATCATCGATAACCGTGTTAACGGAAACATATTCTGTGTACACTTATAGCTAGCTACCGGTCGATAAAAATACACAAAATGTAGACTTATAGCTAAAAGTTCATTTTTTGTAAATCGAACGATCGATCGTTTGAGAACGACGGTCAATAAAACTTGTCGATCCGAGGCACCGTCCAACGGCGAATCTTTTGGGTTTTAAAAAAATAGAAACTAATACAATATCTCTTTTGCAGAATATAAACTATGGCGGCGTGATTACGAGACTATCAATGGAATCTTGGATTAATAATTACGCGTTACGCGATTATTTGCATTTTACTTAATCACCGCTTCTTCCGTCCGTTTTCGACAGTAACTCTGTGCCGCTTATGCGCAAAACGTAAACCGTTTTTGCCGAAGCATTGAACTTCCGAAGTGATCTGGACCGAACGATTAATTGCTTGAAATCGAAGATTAATAAAATTTGACGATCGAGGCACCGTCCAACGGCGAATCCTTCAGGTATTAACCCTTCAAGTACGGGGGACTTTTTGCCAAGAGCAAACGACCATGCCTTCTTTTAAGTACAAAAAGGACACGGATGATCATAATAAATTTTCTTCTGCGTTATCGAGAAACCAACACTTCAAGGTCTGTCTGTGAATTTTTGCAGATCTTTTTTAACACATTAACTTGTTATTCGAATTGCTCGAAAGTTGCGTTTTGGAAAATTCTAGGTTCTCGTCAAACAACGATCCCGAACGTGAAGGGTTAAGTAAACGCTGAGACCCGTTTTTAACTCCTCATTTACCTTTTTTACTGACGGAACTAGGCGATTCCTTAGTTTCAATGTAGAATTATTAATATGCTAAGCATATGCTTCAAATCGCGAAGGACTTAATATTGACATAAACACTTCGGCACGCAGTCGAATTTTCATTAACAGTTTGCGAAAATCATGAACGGAGTGTCACGATTGGCTCCACATCGATTGGCCGTACACTACATTCATGCGCTTTTTATCGAAAAATGTTAGAATAGTAAACGTAAACGTACTATTCTACTTTACATGGATTTCTTTTGTGTAATAGACTTTACGACGATTTTGGAATATTCGGAAAGTTTCAAAGTATCGGCGAGCACTCTCGTTTTACATTTGATTTTCTTAATTTCTCGGATGTTTTCTAACTACATGTGCACGCCACAGCACTTATCGCTAGTATTACAGTCCATCAATATTTGAAGTATATGCGTAGCATATTAAATATATAAAGTCGATTCACCAAAACAGCCTCTTTCCGTCGGTAAAACAGGAAGGTCCAGCAGTTAAAAAAAAAAAATTAAACTAACATAATATCTCTTTTGCAGAATATAAACTATGGACGCGTGATTACAAGACGATCACTGGAATTCCGGATGAGTAATTACGAGTTGTGCGATTATTCGCATTTTACGTAATCGCCGCTTCGTCCGCCAGTTTTTGCGAGAACCTCAATGTCGGTAATGCGCAAAATGCTCGGTGGCGCGACGGCCTTGCACATGTCGTAGACGGCTAGGGCGGCTACGCTAACCGCCGTCAGGGCTTCCATCTCAACGCCGGTTTTTCCGGAGCACCGAACCTCGGACGTGATCTCGACAGTGTGGTTTGCCGGGTCGAGCCTCAGGTTGACGTTGACGCAGGTGAGGTTGAACGGATGACAGAGAGGAATCAACTCGGCCGTTCTCTTCGCGGCCATTATACCGGCAAGTTGGGCGACGACCAGGACATCGCCTTTCTTCATGCCGTTCTCGACGATGAGTTTGCTCACGACCGGGCCGACGACGACGAAGCCTCGCGCATGCGCGGCTCGTTCGGTAACGCCCTTGTCTCCGACGTCGACCATCCTCGCTTTGCCGTCCGCGTCCACGTGCGACAACGACGACGAGCTGTAGCACCTCATCGCGAGGCGTCTTTGCGCTGTGCGCGAAGCGCCCAACACTCTCCGGGGAAGTCTCCGCGTCGCGCTAAGTACAACTCTAAAGCGATCAACGGACGCCAATGAACGTCCGCCGTCTGTAAGGAGAAACGTGCCCGAGGCACGATATTAGTTAGTCCAAAAATCCATCACCCCCACCCCGCCGACAAGGTAATCTCAATGAAGCGATAACGTGTCAGCGCTCGTAAAATCTGACTCTCCACAGAGAAATTCGAAGTGGAGATTCTCGTCTATATCAACGATCGCTAGGTCATCCTCCGATCAGGATCATCGGCCTATTTTCCATCTCGCTAAGATTGAGCATCCCTGAAACATAACGTTCGCGTTGAACGTTTTCGCTAAATCGATACCGGACATTTTTTTTCCACTTTAATTTTTGACGATCTCCCTTCTCTCGCTCCCGCCCGGGTAAGACAAAAATTGGTTATCAAAAAGTGATACCAATGGGTTCCATATGTCCGTCTTAACGACGTGAGAAAGTTACGACCCATCAAAAAATTAACTTTTGGATGTATGGTAGCTTAGAACGTAAAAAAAATTCGTACGAAATTTAATGTACAATTGTGATGAAAAATTAATGTTCAGTGTATAAAATACATTGGGAATACTTTCTTCTTAATAATTTACTTTAATTTCAATGAACAAGTACATTAATTTTTCATCATAATTGTACATTAAATTTAATGTACTGGTTGTTGTGTAAAAACTTCCAATCCGGTACATTAAATTTACCATTTTTTTTACAGTGAATACAATAGAAATGTATTTCGTCTTATCCGGATTATGCGGATCCGCGGATTTGAAGTGTCGAAACCGCGAGATTTGGGTAATCTGCCGGCTAATGGACGCTATAGTTTGGCTGTCCAAGCCATCTTAGGCGATTAAGATGGTTTGGCTGGCTGAAAAATAACCGCAGTTTAGCCGGCTATTAATTTTTATTGTGAATTAAAAGGAATGTGGCTGGCTTGTTAGCAAATTTGTAAAAGGTCTTTACCTGAACCGAATAATTATTCTATTCTGCTCTAGAACGAAACTGCTGAAATTAATGAGACATTCATCGTTGAGGCAGCGAAACTATAATATCCATTAGCCGGATAAGACTATTTAGCCGTCTAAGATGGCTCAGCTGGAAAACTCTAGTCCGGGCTCCAAATCCGGACGGACATTTGTAACCCATTTAGATCACTTTAATACCAGATGTCCTTTTGTTCTCGAACGAAACTTACCCGCGTGTTGTTTCTTCTTGCGCTGAACGGCGCTGCCGATCATCTCCTCGAGGGCGCTGTCGGATGCTCCGCTGCGCAGAGCGTCTCTGAGAGAAACCTCGCCCTTTCCCTCGAACAGACAAACCTTGAGATTTCCGTCGGCCGTTATTCTGAGACGATTGCACGAGTCGCAGAAGTGCTCGCTCATCGAGGTGATGAAGCCCACTCGACCGACGAATCCGGGCACTCCGTAAGGCTTCACCGAGATCACGAGTAAAAAAGTGTTTTAAGAAAGTCTCTTAAGAAAGTCTGTTAAGAAAGTCTCTTAAGAAAAAAGTGTCGTAAGAACGTCTCGCAAGAAAATCTCGTAAAATAATCTAAGAAAATCTCCTTAGAAAATCTCATCCAGGATCGATAATCGATGGATAAGCGTTTTAGAAAAAAACAATACAAATTCCCACCTTCGATGTATCGTTCGGGGAAGCCTCTAGGGCGCGGAATTCTGGAAATTCCCTTCTTATTATCGTCTTCATATCGGCGAACGAGACCATCTTCGATTCGTTCCACTTGTTACCGGAGAACGGCATGTACTCGATGAATCGAACGTCGATCGGCTTGTCTCTGGTCATTCGGACGAAATCTACGAGCTCGTTGTCATTGAATCCGCGCATTACCACGCAATTGACCTTGACCGGATTGTAACCGAGCTGAATGGCCAGATCGATCCCCGCCATTACCCGCTTCCACCCTTTACGACGAGTGAATTTCTCGAAACGTTCCTCGTGCAGACTGTCCAGAGAAATATTCAGGGCGTCCAGGCCGGCTCTCTGGAGAGCCGGCAATTGTCTGATGAGCGTGAGACCGTTCGTGGTTATTCCAATCTGCTCTAAATCCTCCAACTCTCTCAGACGTCCTGTAAATTAAATCTTCCATTTAAGCGGAAGTGAAACAGCTGTGCGTGCGAAAGATCGTTGCAATTTTCAAATTAACTTTATTCCGTGGTGCTAATTTTTTTTTTAGAAAAAAATTAATTCGGGAGTCATATGCGAAATTACCGTGCGCATCCACCTCGAATTTGCTTTTTCCTAAAAAAAAATTAGCACCGTTGAGAAAAGTTCATTATAGTATTAATTGCCGACCGCGATATTTCACTTCCCCTTAAATTCAAGAATTGAGTTCTGTAGGAATCTAATTTACCGACGATATCAACAATGTCCTTCCTGACTGTGGGCTCTCCTCCCGTGAGTCTTATCTTCCTCACACCCTTTCTGACAAAAATATCCGCCAGTTTGACGATCTCATCGGTCTGCAGAATGCCTTCATTCTCAGTGAGCTTCACACCCTCTGCTGGCATGCAGTACAGGCCTGTAAGAAAGGGCCATTTAATCCAGTATTTCGCGTTCTTCATTCAGGAACATCAGGCTTAAAAAAAAAAAAATGTTCTTACAGCGTAAGTTGCATCTTTCCGTCACGGATATTCTGAGATAAGTGTGATATCTTCCAAAAGAGTCGTGCAGCATCCCGCGCTCTGCTTCATCTTTCAATCGTTCTCTTAATTCCTGGACCTGCAACGAGATGCATGTTTTTGTTTTTGTTTGTCGGACTTTAGAACGCTCGGGCTTACCCTTGGCGATTGCTTCGTCAGCGTCGAAGACTCGACGGACACGAATCTTCGGATAACTTTTCCTACACAGCGCACTCTGAGAAGCATATTTTCAGGCGCTATTTCGGATCGATCGCGCGACAACAAAATTCGATGAAGAACTTTAAGCGATTTATGAAAATCTATCCGCCCATGTAGTCGCACAACTCGCGAAAATAAAGTGATTTGTCTGACGAGATAAAAAAAATACGTGAAACAATGTTACAGACGTGTTGTCGTTCTTTTCCAGATAACAGCAGTTCACCCGAGCTCGCTCCTACTTTGACTACGCGAGCACTATCTATAGCCATGCTACTCGTTGAAAGCAATCTGGTATTATCAGCAATTACGTTGCGAACAACTGTCGTCAAGAGATAAAGGACACTCTGCCAATTATGGAACAGCTGAGGTTTCTTAGCTGAGCCCAGTTAGGAGGAATTTTGCGCAGAATTCGACGAATCGAGCGAGCGATGAAACTAACCACCCGTCAAGTGTGCTTTCAGGATTAGTTTCGATGTCAGCTGCGAGAATTTTCATCCTCTGGAGAGCTACGGCTGATGACAAATTGCAGCTGATATTGAAACGCTCATCGGTTATTTTACCGGATAAATGTCCGGGCCGCAAAAAGTAAAGTAAAGTCGTCGCAGTTCTATAAAATTAGTTACAACTTTAATTACAAAATTTGCAATTTATACCAATGGATTGGTGACGATTGGTAGCCTAACTAAAACATCTGGTGTTCAATAGTTTGATTACAATTACAATAATAAAAAAAAAAAGAGACGCTGTCAGAAGTTGGCCAAACCTTTTTGTTATTCGAATATGATTCACTTGATGCGGAATTGTTTGGTGGTGAAGAATAATATAATTAGAAAACGTTTAGTGGTAACTCGTTTGGCTAAAAAAATCCTAGACAGCTTGTCCAATCGCATGATAAATCCATTAATTAATTAATTCTCTGGCCAAAGCAGTGCAATATAATATGCAGCTCCCCTCCACATATTCGAGAAATCGACTTCATCTGAGAGTAAAGTTCGAACAGCTGCGTCGCTGGACGCAGCAGATGGAGCGTGAAAGTGGAAACAATCAGGGAGGCGTAACGACGTTCTTAACGGACAACTTATTACGTCACATTATTATTTGTTTATTATAGCTAGGGTGTTAAACCCTGCAAGTATAAAAATGTTCACATGGGTAAGCGTTTAAATGACACCGCACTATTAGAATACAGATCAACAATTTTATCCAGTAAATCTAATAAGGTTAACTGGGTAGATTAAGTAAGAAGAAAGATAAAGGAAAAAAAACTATAAATGATATTTTTCCAATGATGTGGCAGTCGAAGTTTCTCCATTGAGCCCAGTTGGGAGAAATTTTTCTGCAGAATCCGACCAACCGAAACCAAGGAAATGTGAGTCGCTCGTTAAGCGTACTTTAAGATCAGTTTCGATCTCAGCTGGCGGATTCCCCATCGACTCGCGAGCTCCAGCTGATAAAAACTTGCAGCCGATATTGAAACGCGCATCGGTCACTTGACCGGATAAATATCCGAGCCGCGAGGAGCGAAGAGTCGAGGGGTGGGAGTCGTCGTGTACGTGCACTGCAGCTCCCCTCCACACAGTCGAGAAATCGAGTTTATCTCATAGCGAAGTTCGAACAGCTACGACGCTCGAGGCAGCAGATGCAGCGTGATAGTGGAAACAATCCGGGAGGCTCGATGAATCTATTAACGAAACGTCATTAAAGCGTTCGCACGAGCACGAAGAATTCGCAGTTGAGCCGAAGATCGTTTCGCCGTGAGAGAGAACACTATTTGGTGTATCATGTCGATAACGCTCGTCCACGAGATCGACAATCGAGAGAGTGAAATCGTTTCGAATGTAACAAATAAAATGGACACGCGCACAAGAATCTCAGTGGAATAGAAAGGACCGAGTGTCCTCTCGTCTCTGTGTGCGCCGCATATATTTAATCCACCGATCTGCGGCCACATCTCGCGGCTACATCGCAATCGTAGATACGCTTTTTTTTTTACGCTCCATCGACGAGGAATTTCATCATCTGTGATCAGCGTAAGTCAGCCCTTTCAGTGTTTTCACAACTTCGTGCTCGTTCTGTTATCGTTACGCGAGACTCAGCTGCTCAGCGATGTCGAATTATCTCGCCTCGCGCTGTTAAGGTTATAAACGAGAATCCCACCGAGAAGTCCCACGATTTTATCTCTTTAACGTTTCGCAACTTTTTCGACCCCCTCGGGGGACGGCGATAATAATATTACGTACGATTCGAATCTGGCACGAAGCGAAATACCGTGGTTATTATCGATAAATTTTGATCGTTTATTAGTTTGACGGATTTATCCTTTAGAATCTCTTTATAATAATTCATAAATATTTGAGCTGCCGAATAACGAATTATAAATGTTAAAAACTACTTCAGCCTACGAATTACAAAAGTTACAAACACTTAAGCTTACGAATTACAAAAGTTAAAAACACTTATGCTTACGAATTATAAATGTTAAAAACATTGAAGCTTACAATGCACGAATTTAATTGGCATTAGCATTGATTTAACTTAGAGTTACAGAAATTAAAAACACAAACTTACAATGCTTAGATTATTATTATTATTATTATTAAACTTTACAGAAAAGAAGTGCAACACTTATAAATCTGCATCTCGTTAACTAACAACATTTTTCTTATGTTATAAATTCTTGTAAACTTCTATAAATGTTTTAACTTTCTTAGAACATAAATTATAAATTATTCTTATAAATTGAGTGAATGGGTATCTTTAATTCTCCACATTTTATTGTAAACCCACTTGTCCTATTCATATCTTAGTACAGCTATCTTTGCTATTCTTTTAAAGGTTTCATAAGAGAACCAGATAATCAATTTTTTTTTTACTGTGCATTAATTTTTCTGTCAAAAAACAAATTCCATCAATTCGACTTGGGCACGAAGCGAAGTATCACGTTCACTAGTGGAATTTCTAATAAATTGTTTGTTATTTGTATTTAACGGTGCAATTAATTATTCCTGAGGAAAAAAAATGTAAGCGCATCTATCCGAGTCAGGCACAAACTGAATACTGTGGTCCGTATAAAAAACTCCAAAATAACAAAAAAAATGAAAAAATTTTAAACTTGTGTAAACTTTTTCCAAGAGAAAAAAATGTATTTAAAAAAAATTACCGTTTCTTGCAGATGTCCGGCGAGGAGAACGACAGCGACATGGACTACTCAGACTCTGACTGCGGGGATGCAGGCTACGAGGATTACTACAACATCCAGCCGTGGGGCAGCGAAGCTGACAACGACGTCGATCCGGATCACAACAGACGCGATCCGGAGTACGCGATACACGACTGTCTCAGGGTGGAGGAGGTCGAGAGGCTCCTCAATGAGAACGTAGAGATACTGAGCAACAGCCTTCACATAACGCCGTCACTGGCCAAAGTCTTGCTGCACGCGCACAACTGGGCGCTTCAGGACGTCGTGACGAAGTATCGAAACAACGCTTCGGTTTTGTTGATAAACTCGAAGATCAAGCCATCGCACCCGCCCGACGCGGCGTCCGGCTCGAAGAGTCAGAGAGGAGGACAATGCTCGGTCTGCGTTACCGTTTATACCGCCGACAAATTTGCCACTCTCACGTGCGGACACGCGTTCTGCAAGGACTGCTGGTGCATGCACTTCGAGGTCCAGATCAGTCAGGGTATCTCCACTGGTATGATTTTTATTTATTTTTTTTATGTATTATATATTTATCCGTGCAACGTGAAGTCGGTATTTTCCGTTCAAGATACATTTCGAGGTCGAAACGAAAAATTCGCTGCTGTTCGTTTAGATGAGAAACGTTTTTCGAAAGTGGAAATCTTTTTTTTTATGCACTTTTTCACGCACTGTGAAAACGGTTTTCCATATTCGAGATAGATTTTTGCGTCAGCGTGAAATTTCTCCAGAAATCAAATGGGAACGAAAAATTGGCGGATGTTCGTTTGAACGAGAAATGTTTCCGAGAGTAGAAATGTTTTGTTTATTTTTTCGTATGTTTATTCGTCTTGCGAGACTGGATTCACAGTCGCGCGAACAATTCGTTCGAGAATTCAATATCGATACTTATCGCCGCGTGTTTCAGGAATCGGATGCATGGCCCAAGAATGCGAAGTTCTCGTGCCCGAGGACTTCGCCCTGTCTCTCTTGACGAAACCGAACATGAGGGACAGATATCAGCAGTTCGCCTTTCGCGATTACGTCAAGACCCACCCTCAATTGAGATTCTGTCCCGGACCTAATTGCCAAATAGTCATGCGCTCGAAGGAGCATCGAGCCAAACGGGTCATGTGTCTATCGTGCAAGACAATATTCTGGTATGTATAATCGGCTTCGCGCATTTTTTTCACACCGCCGCTCTTCGGGTGCCGATTATTTGATTTATTTGATTTATTTGATTTATTTGATTTATTTGATTTATTTGATTTATTTGATTTATTTGATTTATTTGATTTATTTGATTTATTTGATTTATTTGATTTATTTGATTTATTTGATTTATTTGATTTATTTGATTTATTTGATTTATTTGATTTAATGTTACTTTTTGTTATCGCAGCTTTCGGTGCGGAATGGACTATCACGCGCCAACCGATTGCAGCACGATTAAGAAGTGGCTGACGAAGTGCGCCGACGATTCGGAAACTGCCAATTACATCAGCGCTCATACCAAAGATGTGAGTGAACGAAAAAGAATCAATCGAACGGCAAAAGATTTTCCTCCCTCAGTTGTGGAGTTTTCACGGTGATCGGAAATTCTTTCAGTGCCCGAAGTGTCACATTTGTATAGAGAAAAACGGTGGCTGCAATCACATGCAGTGCTACAATTGCAAGCACGAGTTCTGCTGGATGTGCCTCTGCGACTGGAAGACACACGGCAGCGAGTATTACGAGTGTTCGCGGTACAAGGAGAATCCGAACATCGCTCACGAGAGCGTGCACGCACAGGCGCGCGAGGCCCTCAAGAAATATCTCCATTACTACGAGAGGGTAAGGAAACGGTGGAATTTTAAACCTTTACGTACGAGGCCGCGACCTGAGGTATGAATGGGGCATTCCATGTCAAGTCGAACGGCCTAAAACTGCCTGCGGAAATTAAAGGCAAACCCAACCCATTGTGAAATTAACGCATGTTGTTTCATACTAATAAAGGAACTCGCTGTAAAAATGTTTAGCAAAATGCCCAGAGTCTTGCCCAGATACTTGCTGAAAAATAAAAAAATAAGTATTTTCTTTATAGTTTGTCGTACTTGGAGAAATTAAAAAAAAATACACGAAGATAGTTCATCAAAAATAGCATATTTTTTTTAGACAACATTGTTTTGTACGACCAAAAGTTTCTGAGATATAATAAGTAAAAATATTAATAGGCCTATCTGCTAACTTGAAAACAAGAGCCGATAAAAATCTAAAAAAAAATTCCAGGCACTCACACTACAACACTACAATACTACAACATCACAAACTTTCAGGTTGATTTAAGACGGTAAGGCTTTTGTACCGTTCGACTTGACGGGAAATGCCCCATATATAAATACCCAACAACAATAGCATACTGAATATAGATGATAAAAATATTACTTTACCCAGAAACAATTTTTGTACAAAAAATGTTTTGTACGAAATACAAAATCAATATCGTGAATATTCTTCGAAGAGTATTTTTCCGAATTTCGATATTAATATTTTTTTCGAAGATACAGCAATTTTCATGCCGCGCAATCTGAGTATTCGCTGAGCGAGGATCTCGGCCGAATCGTCAGGAATCGAGATTCTCGCTCACGGTCCCGTAAGTGAAGGGTCAATAGAACGAAAGCTTAACGGTTTCGCCGATTGCCTGCACGATATCCGATTTCCGCAGTGGGAGAATCACAGCAAGTCGCTCAAGCTCGAGGAGCAAACACTGGAGAGCATAAAGTCGAGGATCACCAAGAAAGTTATGAACGCCAGCGGCACGTGGATCGACTGGCAGCACCTTTACGCGGCGGCGTCGCTGCTGGCTCGCTGCCGATACACTCTTCAATACACATATCCGTACGCGTACTACATGGAGCCCGGTCCCCGCAAAGAGTTGGCAAGTATCTCGAAAACTCGATGGCGATCGACCAACTTATTTTTTCTTTTTTTTTTCTTCAATCACGATTTATTTTTTCTAATTTTAAAACATTTCCGTTGTTCTGCGCAGTTCGAGTATCAGCAGGCTCAATTGGAGGCGGAGATCGAGAATCTCTCGTGGAAGATCGAGCGCGCCGAGACGACGGATCGCGGCGATCTCGAGAATCAAATGGACATTGCCGAGAAGCGTCGAGTGACGTTGCTCAAGGATTTCCTTGAGGGAAGCTAAACGAATTTGTATTATAAAAATGGCTCCTCGGGTCTCCTTGATGGTCGCCCACTGACAACCGATCGTCGCTGCAGGAGGAAAAAAAACAAAACCGGGGGTGTATAGTAATTTTTTATTTTTTTTTTCGGATCGACGAAAGGCTGAACGAAACGTCCAAATCATCATTTTATTCTTCGCGTATACGACGAACGCGTCGTAACGGAATGTCGACGTCGCATTCTTCTTTTTTTTCACTCCGTACGAGAGACACATCGACTATTTCGAAACCGCGGCGTGAAATCAAGAGGTGTATCAGTAAGATAACGAACTCTGGATTTTAATGGTCACATATTTTACCTAGTCTAATGCAATTTCTATACTACCGATATATAATTCTCCGGGCAATGCTTCCTGCTCTCCTCCGTCTCGCTCGTATAAAAAAAAAAAATCATCCGTAACAGTCGAGAGGGCGCGTTTCACGGGCCGGACGTGAAAAACGACAAACTAAAAAACGTTTCAATGTACCGAGTGTCCAAGGAAAAAAGAAAATGAGCTAATCGAGCGAAAGATACTTATCACGGGTTTTCGATCCCTCCTTGAACACCTCACCAACAAGTATTGTTATTATTAAGACGTGTTGCGTATTAATTAAAATTATTAGCCGACATCATTTATCGAAAAACTCTTTTCAGCCTAATAAAAATAATAGAGATGTGAGCGCATACGAGCAATCGTGTAAATACAAAGTAAAAGAAAGAAGAAAAAAAAAATCGACAACAAAATTAATGTATGCAGCGTACAATAGCTTTAAGGGTTGTGTGACATTTTTTAAGAACCTAGATTATAGATGTTTAAGGGCTAAGCTAGGATAAAATGAGTCACGCGCGCAGTCAAACTTCGACCCTATCGGAACGAATTTTTTTTTTTTTTTTGTGTGTTTTTGTTTATTTTTCATTCTAGCGAGATAGGTCCATTCGAGCGCAGCTAAGCGATACGCGAGTTCAGTATAATTGTCTATATTTTATCTTTTCGATTGTGTATATCTATTGATTCGAAAAAAAAAAAACGAAAAAAAGGAATGTAAGAGGGTTTTTTCCCCCGCGAATCAATTGAGTAAACAAATAAATGAATTCAGTCTATAGGATTGTAAGACGAGAGTAATGGCAATGAGGAGCTTCAGTCGCATTGATAACGAGTACAGTTCGATGAATATTAATTGTGAAAAATCTCGGTTTTTGACCGGAAGTGGTCGGATTCTCCGCTGTAACGTCGACTAGGTAAAACCCGAGGTTTTTCAAACCGGAAGTGAAGATTCCACCGTTATGACGTCCATGCGGTTTCTTACTGGTTACATCCGGTCTAATGTCTCAAACAGCGTGAACGGTCAAAAGCGCACTCAGCCAGGCAAAGATTTTTCGGCTAAATATTAAAAACGAACGAATTACAACCTTCTAATATATAGCCTTCAAATTGCAGATAACATCGAAACTCGCGGTGCATTCGAAGATACAAATAAATGAATTCAATTCATAGGATTGTAAGACGATAGTAATGACGATAAAGATCTCCTGCGGAATCGATAAAGTTCGATGGATATTAATTCGTTGAAAACTCAATTCTCGACCGGAAGTGTACAGCTCGATGGATATCAATCCTTCGAAAATCTAGGTTTTCGGGCGGAAGTGGTCGGATTCCCCACTGTAAAGTCATTCCCGGTAAAAATCGCGGATATTTCAAACCGGAAGTGACGATTCGCCGCTACGGCGTCGCTGCGGTTATATTACCGGTTATATACGGTCGAGTGTCTCACGATCAGCATGAGCAGTGAAAAGCGCATAACAGCCGGCGAAACCTCTTCCATCCAAATATATTTTTAAAAAACGAACGGTTTACAGTTTTCGTGCCGTTATGAACAGCCTTCAAATTGCAAGTAACATCGAAACTCGCGGTGCCTCCAAAAGACGTTAAACAATGGTGACGGCAAAAGATTTTCGGCTTCTACGACAACCTCAATTAAAAATAAATCAATTAATTCAGTCCATAGGCTTGCAAGACAAGATATCGATAAAAAAAAAAAAAATCTCCACTCGAATCGATGCAGAGAGCATTTTGATGGATATTAATTCTTTGAAAAATCTCGATTTTCGAACCGGAAGTGACGATACCCCACTGCGACGTCACTGCGGTTATCTTACCGGTTATCTACGGTCCAGTTTCGCGAACAGCGTGACCAGTAAAGAAAGCGCACACAGCCAGCGAAGCCTCATCCATCTAAATAGTTAACAAAAAAAAAAAGAACGAACGACATTTAGCCCTCGAGCCTCCGATAAATAGCCTTCGAAATTGCAAGTGACCCCGAAACGCACGGTCCGTATACGACGATTTTGAGACCGGAGCCAGTCCGCCAATCGAACGAGTTGGAGAAGAGGGGCAGCGGCTGTGCGTCGCCGCACGAGATAGCGCACTCCGGTCGGCGCGCGATCCCTGTCATTAGCACCACTGACAATTGTCAGTGACGAGCGAGGATACTCGTTGCCGTTTCGCTCGAAAAGCCTGTCTCGGATATCATCGTGTCAACAGCAACGTCGAACGGTCGATTGACAAAAAAAAATAAAAAATCATCGTCAGCGTAACGATCGAACGGCAGCGACGCCGATTATCGAAGAGCCCGAACAATGGCGATGGGAAAAGGTTTTCGGGTTTACGAAAAGCTCAAACCACCGAGCCCGCACTCGCTGATACTCGAGCACCGAAATCGCAAGGATACCGTTCTGTTCGAGTCCCAGGCCGTCGCCGTTCTCTGTGAGTATAATTCGGCGATTGTTTTTTTTTTCTTCACTCTGGTCAACCCGCCGATTATCTCTGGTGCGCGTTCGTTGTCGCGCGAGCGTCGAACCCAACCCGTCAACGAAAATCAACAATCGACGAACGAAGGAGACACTTTTTTTTGTTTTTTTTTTTTTGTTTTTTTCGGAGCTCGTCGATATGGGATTGAGACCATACGAATTACCTACCTTCCCGTCGGTTTCGGGCTCAGTCGGTAACAAAAACTGTAATCAAATTTATTACGGAGTGGTAGACGTACGGCCAAAAGAAAAGTCATATCGAAAGCGAATTTCACACCGGCGTCCGGTGAGACGTTTCTTTCGACTGCGAATACCTGCCGGGTTTAAAAACTACGATTATAATTTTCTTTACCGACAGTGCTATTTCGCATGCTCTTAAGGGGATGTTGGAGACATTTTTAAATCATTTACTTTATTCGACCGACGGAACTAGGCGTTATCTTAGGTTCATTTTAGAACTATTAATATGATACGCATATGCTTCAAATCGTGCAGGACTTTGACATCGACACAAACGCTTTGGTGTACAGTCAAATCTTCATCGATAACATCCAAGGCATTCAGAAAATCGAATAGTAGTAGTAGTAGTAAAAGAGATTTATTGCCAAAGTTCAGATTTACTTTTTTTTTTATAGTAATTTTTATACCTAATGCTAATTTTCTACCTTGGCAAAGGGTCATCGACCTGGGTCCTTCAGACTATTGAATACAGTTTGCAAAAAGCATGATTGTAGTGTCTTAATTGATGCAAAGTGAACTCTATGTTCATGCATTTTTTAATTGGCTCCGATCACTTGTCACAAGTGAACCGTAAATATAGACGTAAAATGTAGATGTAGAATACACTTTCTTCCGTGTAAATAGACTTTGATGATTTTTTAAATATTTGGGGAATTTCAGAGAATCGGCGTGCACTCTCGTTTTACGTATGTGAGTTCCAGAATAATTTATATTCTACAGATGCCATTGAAATTTTGAGGAGCCATATAGGTTTTTGCAACAATCATTTCTTTAACGTTTTCTTCAAAATTCGTTAAAAGTTCGAACGAACATTTGTTCGTTTTGTTAAAAATTCAAGCGCACCCTGAGGAGTTTATGGCTTAGTTTTACAGTCATGCAAAATTTGAAGTAAATGCGTAGCATATTAATGATGTAAAGTCGATTCCACGAAAGTACCTCGTTCCGTCGGTAAAACAGGAAGATCCAGCAACCCCCTTAATGGGAAGTGAAACAGTTGTGCGTTCGAGAAAGATAGTTGCAATTTTCAAATTAACTTTATTCAGCTCGAATTAGCCTTTTCCTCAAACAAAAAAAATTACCACCCTTAAGAAAAGTTCATTACAGTTTTCATTACCGACCGTCATATCTCACTTCCCCTTAAGACCATATGAAACACCTCCCTATCCATTCATCCCGGGCTCAGTCGGTATAAAAAAGTGTAATCAACTTTTCGCACGCGTTCTCATTCGTACGCTGAAAAGAAAAGTCACATCAAGAGCGTATATCATCCCGGTTTTCGATGAGACTTTTTTTTCGATCGGAAATGCCAGAATCCCTGAGAAATAGTACATTAACTCCACGAGTTAGAAAAAGTGTTAGAAAAAGTACATTAACTCCACGAGTTAGAAAAGCGGGCGGAAAAGTGTCCATTTCCGCACCGAGTGATGAAAAGTTGATTACAGTTTTTATCACCGACCGCGGTATCGCGCATGCTCTTAACGGCTCAAAAAAAAAAATGTCTTCCGCACAGCCGCTCAAGAGACGGAATCGCTGAAGGCTCAGTACACGAAGCTGCTGGACGCCTACGGATGCCTCGGAGTTCTTCAGCTCAACGCCGGAGAGAACACTTTGCTGTATCTCGTGCTCGTCACCGGCTGCTTCTCGGTCGGTAAAATCGGCGAATCGGAGATCTTCAGGATCACCCAGACTCACTTCGTGCCGCTGCACTACACCCAAGGCAACGAGGACAGAGTATCGGAAGTCAGAAAGGTTCTCAATTCCGGGACTTTTTACTTCTCGTGGTCGCTGGGACAGCACGACAGCACTTTGGACATCACGCTCGGCGCGCAGAGAAGATGCAAATCCAACATTACCGACAACAGATTTTTCTGGTTAGTGGTTCATGCAATATTAAACTTAAAAATATATATATATATTTTTCGGAGACATTTGTTTGCTTTTCTTTTTGCTCGAAAAATAACGAGAGATATTTTTGATTGCACCAGGAATCGTATGCTGCACATACATCTGCTGAGATACGGCGTGAACACTTCTGATTGGCTGCTGAAGGCCATGTGCGGAAGCGTCGAGATACGGACGGTCTACGTGTCGCACAGACAGGCCAGAGCCGTGGTCGTATCAAGATTGAGCTGCGAACGCGCGGGCACGAGGTTTGTGTCGGCGGGCTTAACGGTAATCGAGTCGAGTTACCGATGATAGGGCAGAAATTATTTTTTAAAAAATGGAGTATGCATTTTTAATTGAGTTTCTTTCCCGGATTATCGGGTCGGTTTACGCGTCGCGCAGACCAGTCAGAGCCGTCGTCGTTTCGAGATTGTCATTAACGATAGGACAGAAATAAAAAAAAAAAAAAACAATAGCGAAAGAGATAGGGAGAAAATAAATGTTAGGTACGAATTTGTAACCGGATCTTGCCTGATTATTGTACGTATCTCGTTTTCAGATTCAACGTTCGAGGGACGAACGACGACGGCCACGTTGCGAATTTCGTCGAAACTGAGCAAGCGATATACCTGGACAACGAGGTGACGTCCTACGTGCAGACGAGAGGATCCGTGCCGTTGTTCTGGGAGCAGCCGGGAATACAGGTCGGCTCGCACAAGGTCAAGATATCGCGCGGCGTCGAGACGGCAGCGCCGGCGTTCGACAGGCACCTCAGCCTGATAAAGAAGCGCTACGGTCAGCAGGTGATCGTCAATCTGTTGGGCTCGAGTCTGATCGGTAGCAAGGAGGGCGAGGCGATGCTGAGCCAGATGTTCCAGAGACGGCACAGCCTCTCGCCTCACACCGACGTTCCCCACGTGCTTTTCGACTACCACCAGGAGTGCCGCGGAGGCAACACGAAGAATCTCTCCAAGCTCAAAGCCAAAGTCGAGAAGTATCTCGACTCGTTCTCGCTCTTCTACGCCGTCGGCAATACAGTAATAAACGAACAGATTGGCACGATACGCACCAATTGTCTCGACTGCCTCGACAGAACGAATTGCGTGCAGACGTTCTTCGCCCTCGAGATTCTGGGCAAACAGCTTGGTCTCCTGAAACTCCTCGAGAAACAGCAGATGGTCTCGAGATTCGAGGAGGTTTTTCGTCAGATGTGGATCAACAACGGCAACGAAGTGAGCAAGATCTACGCAGGGACGGGAGCTATTCAGGGAAGCTCGAAGCTCATGGACGGCGCTCGATCGGCGGCGAGAACGATTCAGAACAATCTCCTGGACTCGAGCAAACAGGAGGCGATCGATATACTGCTTCTAGGCTCGACTCTCAACACCGAACTGGCCGATCGGGCGAGACTTTTACTGCCATCGAACATGCTTCACGCACCGCCCAGCGTACTTCGGGAGATGTGCAAGAGATACAACGAATACGTCGTGCCGACCAATCTCAGGATCGGCATTGGAACTTACAATGTGAACGGGGGAAAGCACTTCAGGAGCGTCGTTTACAAGGAAGTGTCGCTGTCTGATTGGCTGCTCGACGCGCCGCTTCAGTCTTCCTGTAAGCTTCATACTATCGACGAAGCGATTCGCACTAGACAAATGAGTGCTGCCTTTTTAAAGCCATTTATACAAACTTTGTCCTAAGGCATGCACGTAAAATTCCGCTTTGCGATTTTGATGTATTACGGCACATTCTGTTTCTGGAAAGATGCTGCCCGAATTCATCAACTTGATATTCGATAGTCATTTTTCTTTTAGAAAAGAGCCTTTTGTTTATCCATCGACGAAATTCCGTCGTAAACAAACGTCGTGCCCATAGCTATGTCTATGAGAAAGCCAAAATCGATCAACGAAGTTTCTCATAGAGAAAGCTATGTGCAAAATTGTAATAAACAACTTTGCACCTTTTTTTAAGCCTACATAACGCTTAACGCTACGAACATGATTACGATAAGTACTTGAGAAACGCTTCAAGTACAAAAAGTATTTTATACTTTGTACATCGTACTTGAAATCTTTTTTTGATACTTTGTCCAGTTTTGCAAATAACCATTCACTACAATCAAAAGTTTATATAAAAGACTGAAAAAATATATCACCGATTTCACGAGCGTGTGAAAGACTCCACTGGCCTTAAAAAAATTGCGATCGATCGACGCGATAATAAAAATCGATATTGGCATTTTTCAGCTCTCGTCGCGCCGGAGTTCGACAACTTGCCAGTCGACGTTTTCGCCATAGGATTCGAGGAGATCGTCGATCTCAACGCGAGCAACATAATGGCAGCGAGTTCGGATAACGCGAAAGCCTGGGCCGAGGAGCTGCAGAAGGTTCTGTCCCGCGACAACGAGTACGTTCTCGTTTCGTATCAGCAATTAGTCGGCGTGTGTCTGTATCTGTTCATCAGGCCCGAGCACGCTCCGTACCTGCGCGACGTCGCCGTCGACTGCGTGAAGACCGGCCTCGGCGGCGCCACCGGCAACAAAGGCGCGGCGGCGATTCGTTGCGTGCTGTACTCGACTTCGTTCTGCTTCGTATGCGCACATTTCGCCGCCGGACAATCGCAGGTCACCGAACGAAACGCCGATTACGCCGAGATAACAAGAAAAATAGCCTTTCCCATGGGAAGAACTCTGAACACTCACGACTACGTTTTCTGGTGCGGTGATTTCAACTACAGAGTCGACATGGACAAGGACGATATGAAGGACATGATAAAGCGCAACGAATTCGATCAGATAATGCAAAACGATCAATTGAGGGTGAGAACACGTTCGATTGATATTCTTATCGCTAATACCGTACGAGATGAACCCGAAGATATCTGCGTGAGACATATCTTCTTTTTGCATCGCGCAAACTTCGCTCGGGAAAGTTCACTTGGTAATTAAAATTTTACAAGTGAATCGTTTTGTTTTCTCATAGAGAAAGCGTTGATGATTTGGCGAGAATCGATCGAATCGTTTCAATTTTATAAGATTTCGAATTTTTTAAATTTTACGAAAACTTTGCATTTTCTTTCCTATGCGATTTTCCGTATCAAATATTGAGTTAAGAGTAGAACAAGTGGCGGAATCGTGATCATTGGGAAAAACTACGTCAGACATGGTCCAGAAATTATGAATAATTACAATTTTTAAAGGGAATCTTAGTAGTGAATATTGCAAAAATCAGCGATTTTTGTATTTTCAAGCGCGATTATTTCATTTCACCGCCAAAGTTCCTCTGCGAGGAAGCTGAATACTAACGGAAAATGATTTTTCATAGAACTTTCGTACACAAAAGTAGATTAGATGAGAAAGCTTTCTGAAAATCGCGATTTTCACGCTTTTTTTAAATTCCCAAAGCAGCGCATTGTCGAAATGTTATATCACGCAGATATCTTCAGGGTAATAATTACAAGAATCAATCAGCAATCTTTGTTCTCTCATCGACACAGACTCAGCAAGAGCAGGGTAACGTTTTCAAGAATTTCATCGAGGGTCCGATAAATTTCGCGCCGACTTACAAGTACGATCTTTTCTCGGACGATTACGACACGAGCGAGAAGTGCCGCCAGCCAGCGTGGACCGACAGGGTGCTGTGGAAGAGACGGAAGCAAGTGCCGGACATAGGTAACTAAAAAAAATCTTTAATTCCAAAAATTAAAAAAAAAACGCTCCGCACTTCGCAAACATTTTTCAAATTTTCCTAACAACGTTTCTCCCCCAAGATTCCCCATCGGACTGGAACCCGGGTCGGCTGATCCACTACGGCAGAGCCGAGCTGAAGCAGAGCGATCACCGTCCAGTGATAGCGTTCGTCGACGTCGACGTGCACTGTGTAAATCCGGAGAATCGCGAGAAGGTCTTTCGGGAGGTGATCCAGGATCTCGGTCCGCCGGACGGCACGATAATCGTGAAGTCCGACGTCGAGAGCGACGACACGGACGGCGCCTTCGACGACAGTTTCATGATGGCCCTCCTGCAGGATCTCTCGCACATAGGCGACGTCATCCTGGTCAGATTCGTCGGCGAAACTATCTGGGTGACTTTCAGAGACGGCCAGTGCGCCCTCGCCGCGGCCCGCCGTGGAATGACCCAAGTCTGCGGGCAGACGCTGAGGCTCACCCTGAAGTCGCCCAACTGGCTCCAGCTCATCGAAAAGGAGATCGAGATATGCAGCAACACGACCGTCCCGCAGTTCGACGAGAAGTCCCCGATGAAGAGTCCAGTGCAGGGTTTCGAGCATTTGGAGATCGCCGACTCGGGCTCGGGACGGGCGAGTCCGAACGGAGGATTGCCGCCTCCGAGGCCTCGAGCGCCGCCCGGCCGGCCCTCCCAGCCGCCTCGGAGCCCCGCTCGAGAGCGCCGGCAAGTGCCGCGCGCCGGTGTGATAAGCGTCATGCCCAACCAGTTCGGCACGGCGAACGCTCGAGAGTCGTCCGGCGAGCCGAACGAGGAGGCGCGGAGATTGTCGCCCGAGTCGGCCATCTACGAGGAGATTCTCGACGAATCGCCGGGCTATCCGGTGCCGAGCAGACCGCCGCCGCCTTTGCCCCGTCCCGACGCACTTCAAGACTCCAGCAGGCCGCCAAGCTCCGTTCCACCGCCGCTTCCTCACCGGCAGGCCCCGCTTCCGCCGCCGCAGCATCCACCGCCCAGCTTGCCGCCGGCACACATGCCCCCTCCCGTGCCGGCGAGAACCACCGGAGGACCGCCGATTCCCGCACGGAATCAGACATAGAGCATCCCGCGGTCTCACGATCAATCGTCAGCAACGATTCTTGCCAACCGCATCGTCAACGACGTGCTTGCCAGTAGACTTACGACGGAGAGTCACGATCGACGATCAATCCAATGTAATACTCGGGCGGAAAAATCGCGCGGCGACGTAGTCCTATTAACGTTTAGAGGAATTCCATTGCTTCGGCTTCAAACATTCCACGTGCGATTGACGGATCTTCTTTTTTTTTCGGCTGAGGTAAAATAAAGACTTTCCTTGCATTGTTGTTGAGCAATGATCATTCGCACATAGCACGGAAATATTTATGAGATGTTTCTAAAATTTTTTTTTTTTAGATGTTGAAAAAATTTTGGCACTTTTAACACTAAGTCACACGACCCGAAACGAGACTGACGGACGCGAAGTGAGGCCACGCGTTACTACGATAGCGCCTAAGTCTGGGGATGGAGATGTGACTTATAAAGGATTAACAAATTTTGAAAATATTTTGCCCATACTAAAAAATATTTGTAAAACATTTTCAAAAAATAGGGATGTTTTTGTTTGTTCTAAATCTTACATAGAAACGAGTTCGAGATGTTTTTTAAACATTTCAGCTAAATGTGAAAGATCGCATCACCAGTCCAATTTGCATATACCGTCATTAAACATGGAAACATTCGTAGAAGTATTTCGGTGAAACATGACATTGAAAACATTTCAAAGTTGTTGTCACTTTAAAAAATATTTCACGTGTGTTGAAATATTAAGTGTGTTTCTGAAGTATTTGGGAAACGTTTCGTAAGATTTGAAGGATTGAAAATATTTCTAAAATGATTTCAAAGTATTGCGCGCTATGTGGAAGTAACGATCATTGGCAAACATCACGATTTTGCGACGCAAGAAATGTGGTTACTTTAACGAAGTCGGAAAAAAAAGTATCGTACGCTACACGGGATGGAGCGGATTTTTACCTCGTCTGATTTCGTGACGCAAACTTGACGTTCGGCGAAAATCGCGCACTTCCCTCCCTTGTAGCATAATGTACAATCCACCTTAACGATAATATTGTATCTCTGTGGAATCGCACTGTTGCACCGACGAATAACCTTTAACGAATAATTTCTCGAGGCAAGTTCCTAAAAACAAACAACAAAAAAAAAATATATATTAACGAATTTTCGTCACGATCCGTTTTTTCGTTTCGTTTGCTCAATAGTTAGTGTGATAGGTCGCTTCGACGTAAGCTGCCCGCGGCGGCGAGAACGCGGATTAAAAAAAATTTCGCGATTCGCGAAAGGCAGCTCTCTTTCGTTCTCGTCGTTGGATACGTACGCAACGATATTATTATTATTATTATTATTATTATTATTATTATTATTATTATTATCTTTTTTCGGAATTAATCGAGATTTCTTGAATTGTATATTACGAAACGACGAACCCCGATAGTTTGATTGTACACACGCTCGACGTATAAACGAGATAAATTGTATAACTAATTGTTGACCAATCGCTGTGAGCTTGTGTAAGCGTTACACAAAAACGCATGTTTCGATTATTGTTCGCGAGAGGGATAAGGCGAGCGAGAAAGGGAGCGAGAATGTTACGACAAAAAAATATATATATTAGGGTTTTATGAATGTTAATTCGATAGAATTATGGGCGTAAACGAACAAAAAAAAAAAAAAATTAGAAAGAAAGAAGAAAAGTCAAGTGAACATATTTATTTTGCAAGTTTCAGCGCCAGATCAGTATCTGTAAATATAGTATACTATAACCGTTAACGAAAAAAAAAAAAAAAAATTATAATTCGTTTCAGAGAATAAATTAGTCTACGAAGGTTTTTCGATTTAGAGGCATCAACAATTTAATAGAAAATAATAATAATAAAAAAAGACACCACGACACAGGACGTAAATAGAATGAGCTTCGGAAACCGAAGAGTTTCCGCGCGCTTCGACAATAGTTTACGCCAAACGGCAGGACCGTTCGTTTAGTCGCTCAATAGCGCTAGATCGTATCGTAGTAATTTACATGTAAAAAATAAAATAAATAAATATCGCTCGAGTTAAGGGAGAGCCGACGACTGAACGACGTTGCCGTCTGAGCCGCGAATTTTGAGATATAAAGAAAGATTGAAAAAAAAAAAGGTCAATTTGTTGCAGTTAAACGTCGACCGCCTAGTACGTGAAATCATGACGCACCGTGTAATTTGACGTGTAACATGTTATAAAAAAAAAAGAATAAAATTAATTCTGCATTACCCGAAGAATTGCAACTGGAGGAAAAAAAAAATTATCTACGGGATTGAAGGCGCTACATTGAAATACAGATCGGTCGTGCAAACATATTTTTTTTTGTAAATCCTTACGGCAATTTACACTGCCTAGTTGTATAATATTTTATATGCCCGCAAGTAACGGCGCATCGTCATGGAATGACACTATTCGATAAGAAAAAAAAAGTGTATATAAAATAGACGAGCTCCGAAGTAGCAAAGTATAAAAAGATTTTACGAGTAGACGATTTACCGTTCGAATAATACTCGAAGGTTTTGTTTTTCTCTGTTTTCGAACAAGTTATATACAAAGATACACCCAGCTGGATAAAAATAACTTAAAGTCTAACGTTTAGTACACTAATCGTGCGATTACATAAAAAAAAAAAACAAACTAAAAAAGCCGCGACGGATACGTTCCAAGACGCGCGTTTACGGTATTCGGAACGGCTCGTTCGATCACACTGCAATTATCGTACCTTTTGGACATCGCGCTCTCTCCGATTACGTATAACGGTTATAAAAAAAAAAAATTAATTCTCCATTACCCGAAGGATTTGCTCGTGACTGAAAAAAAAAAAAGATCTACGGGATTGAAGGTGCTACATTAAAGTACAGATCGGTCGTGCAAACGTATTTTTTTGTAAATCCTTACGGCAATTTATACACTGCGTAGTAGTTCTATAATATTTTATATGCGCGCGAGTAACGGCGCATGGTCATGGAATGACACTATTCGATAAGAAAAAAAGTGTATATAAAATAGATGAGCTCCGAAGTAGCAAAGTATAAAAAGACTCCACGAGTAGACGTTCGAATAATACTCGAAGGTTTGAGTTTTGTTTTTCTCTGTTTTCGAACAAGTTATATACAAAGATGCACCAGCTGGATAAAAACAACTTAAAGTCTAACGATTAGTAAACTAGTCGTGCGATTACATAAAAAAAAAAAAAAAAGAAAGAAGCCGTGACGGATACGTTCCAAGACGCGCGTTCACGATATCCAGCACGGCTCGTTCGATCACACTGCAATTATCGTACCTTTTGGACATTGCGCTCTCTCGGATTACGTGTAGCCTACAGTTTATTGTCGCGCCACGTTACGTGACGAATAAAAAAAAGAATACTCTGTCCTCATCGCCGGAGCATGTTTCCGCGTAGATCTGAAACGTCGCTTCGATAGGAGACGAAAGGTGCGAAAGCGAATTGGGAGATCGAGAGCGATTCGCGTAACGAGCAGCCGTTCAACTTATCCTGTTTTTTTTTTTCACAGATTCGATCGCAAAATCGGCGCTTGTAGTCTTTGATTATTTAGTCTTGACAAAAAAAACCTGAGTTCGCGAGGACGCGTTATTCAACTGAGGAGGCCGCAGTTGCTCAGGTTGTTTTTAATTATGACGTCGGTGACCGCGTCGAAGACGAACTGTATGTTCGATGTGTCGGTGGCGCACGTGAAGTGAGTGTATATCTGCTTCTGATCCTTTCGCTTGTTGAGATTTTCGAATTTTCTCTGTATGTAGGACGCGCACTCGTCGTAAGTGTTGCCGCCCTTGTACTCCGGGAAGCATATCGACAACGGGCTTCTCGTTATCTTCTCCTCGAAGAGATCTTTCTTGTTCAGGAACAGGATTATCGACGTCTCGACGAACCACTTGCTGTTGCAGATCGAATCGAACAGCTTCATCGACTCGATCATCCTATTCATCTCCTCGTCCTCCGCTAGCACAAGATCGTAACCGCTTAGAGCGACGCAAAATATTATCGCCGTTACACCCTCGAAACAGTGGATCCACTTTTTTCGCTCCGAACGCTGACCGCCCACGTCGAACATTCTGCAAAACAAAATAAAATTAAATAAATAAACACACACACACACACACACACACATATATATATATATATATAATAAAATAAAGCTGAAGAACCCTGGTTAATGGCCCATTAGTCTGAGGGGGAAGAAATAAATAAAATCACAGATGTATTGACGCGATACCGCGTCAATAAAAAAAATAAAATAAAATAAAATAAAAACGAGGCATCGTTTTCGTTAATATTTGTCGGAAGTTACGATCGTCGGGCCTGCTCGCGATGAACCGGAGCTTACTTGAAATGGAGTCCTTTGAAAGAGAAGTGAGTTTCCACGATTCCGGTTGTTTTCACCCTCGTTCTGAGAACATCCTGCTGGGTCGGAATGTAATTTGTTTGTACTATGCGATCTAGGGCATTGAGGTAGTAAGCTGCAGAGTCGTTGAGCTGATACTCTCTGCTGCGGGTGAAACAGAGCTGTACTCCGGCATCCTGCCATAATCTCTTCATCAGCAGGGCGAGTTCCCCGGTCAGCTCACCCTCCTCGGCCGCGGAAGCCAGGGTAAAGAATTGTCTCGCCGTGTCCTGTAAGATAATTAAAGTAAAATAAATTAAAGTAAAACAAACACAATTTAAAGAAAATAAATATTTATATAATTATTTTAAAGGAGCGCACCTCCTTGTTAGGATCCGCAAAGTCTATTCTCAGCTGTCCCATCGCTCTGATTATTGTCATCAGGCTCTGTATCGTGTTGCTGTAAACGACCGGTTTGTATTGCTCGCATTCTTCCTTGCTGTAGCCCGTCTCGTGGATTATTTTCATCTGCTTAACTATCGTGGATTTTCCCGATTCTCCCGCACCTTGGAAAAACAAAAGAGAAACATTAATTTCTTTCTGGGCCCTTGAAAGGTGGCAGTGCGGACCGATATACTTATATAAAATCAATTTCCCGTTTCAGAATAGAAAAAAAAATACCAAGCACTAATATTTTTGGGCCTTCGAAACGTGGACCTGCGGATGCCAGACGGCGATGCCAGTGGCACTGCGAACCTATATAGTAGTAAAATCAATTTTCCATTAAAAAAAAAAACAAAAATCACTACAAAATATTGCCAATATTGCACAATTTAATTGTGGGAGCTTGCGATAAATTTGAAAAAAATAAAATAAAACAAAGCATTTATTTTCTGGGCCTTCGAAAGGTGCAGCCGCAGATGCAAACTGCAATGCAAATTGCACTGTGTACCTAATATATATAGCAATAAAAGCAATTTCCCATTTCAGAAAAAAAGAACAAAGCATTAATTTTGTTAAGCCTGCGAAAACACAACTCGTGGAATGCGAGACTTCAAAGCAAATGGCATCACGCATGTATATAGTAATAAAATGAATGTTCTGTTTCAGAAAAAAAAGAAAAAAAACCAAACAAATTGTTAATTGTTTTGGGCCTTCGAAAGGTGGAGCCGCAGATGCAAAACTGCAATGCAAGTCGCACTGGGGACGAATGTAGTCATTTATGTATTTATTTATTTACTTTGTTGACGGGACGAACCCTTTTACATATTAAATTTACAGGCCCGATAACAACCCATATATTCCTATAGTATGTGCACGTACCATCGTAGTACATAAAATTATATATAAAATTCATTATTTCTCTCTTGTAATTTATTTGTTGCAAGACCACTGCATGACACGAAATTAATGTTATGTCTCAGTTTTTTTTTCTCAGTCTGAAAAGGAAGCAATTTTCCGTTTCATAAAAAGAAAAGAAACAAAGCATCAATTTTGTTGGGTCTTCGAAAAGTGGAGCCGCAGGTGCAAGACTCCAATGCAAGCCGCACTGCGAACCAGTATAGTAATAAAATTAATTCTTCATTTCAGAAAACGAAAAAAACCAAAGCATCAATTTCGTTGAGCCTTCGAAAAGTGGAGCCGCAGATGCAAAACTGCAATGCAAGCAGCACAGCGGATCCGCGCACTAATAAAATCAATTTTCCGTTCCAGAAAAAAAAAAAAAAAAAAAGATGACAGCAATAATAATGCCAACATTGCACAATTCGATTGTGGGAGCTTCTGATAAATAATCGTGAATCATTGGCGAGATGACGATGATTCAGGCTGCATATGCTTCGCACTACACACATACATATATACACACCCATGCACACATGAACGTGCAGATACGGCTAACGTTGGGATCCATCGCGACGAGGCTCGATTAATTGACCACTGAATTGCAACATGGGAAGTTCGCTCCCTATTTTCCATTATTTTCTACTTAACATCCAAACGACAGGATCTTAAAATCGAGGGTCGCGCAGGTGCGAGGCAACGGATGAATGTAGGCTACGAGCGTGCCAGAATCGAGAGACGAACGCGATCGTTTCGCTACGTCGCGTTGTTTGGCCGCAGAAAGAGCGACGATCTTTTTTAATCTGCGCGCACCGCCCGCTTCGGAATATTCGGCGTCGCGATTTATCGGTACGATCGACCGTGCGCCCACGGACACGACGATTATTCACGAGGCTCGAGCTCGCCGAATAAACGGCACAGAGAAATAAAAACTAACGACACTTACCGAGCAGCAGGAGCTTGACCTCGCTGGCGGCGCGTTCGCCGTCCGCGCGAAGGTCCTTGTCGATCTTTTTTGATCTCTCGGCAGCGGCCTTTTCGCCGGTCGTGCTAACAGCACAGCCCATCTTTGACTGATTCGTCGATCCGTTGGCGTACCGTAGAAACCCAGCACTATACCGCGATTTTAATCGAGTACGATTGAAAAATAAAGAGTTCGCCCGCTCCGTCCCTCTGACACTTGTTGCTCGTCGCTCCTCCTAAGAGGTACACCGTCGAGAACACGCACGAGCCGGAGCAGCACCGAGCCCCTCGGTGAGAACGGGAACCGCCCGCCGACCCTCTCAGCACAGTTCCATTCACGCCACGCCACAAGATTCTCGCCTCTTCCCTCCTACCAGCTCTCATCTGTAGGCTACAAAACTCTCAGAAGACTCTCTCCGCTACTGATTGCTCGCGCGTTAAGTCGCCTGTTTCTCGTTTGCAAAATAAAAAACAGACGCGGAGGACAACGCTCAAAACTTATATTATACGACGTCGAAGCGTCGATAGCCGGTCGACGATTGTACTATATAGATAGCTTTTCTTTTCTCGAAGTTTTATCAAGTTTTACGAACGTAGTAATCTCGCGTAGATTATCTGTCTCGAGATAATCTTCCGTCTCCACTACGGATCGTAATCCGTTGAGTCGTTTGCTTTCAGTTTACTAAAAAAAAAAAAAAAAATCCACACGTGCTCGCTGAAAACATTGTAATAGAACGTCAATATAATAGAATCGACGACAGCCGGTCGACGATTCTACTTCTCTATAAAGAAGCTTTTTTTTTTCAAAGTTTTATCGTTTCCCAAGCATAATAATCTCGCGTAGATTATCTATCTCGAGATAATATTCCTCCTCTCTCCGCTATCGATTATAATACGTATCTTAAGACGTTTGTTTCTCCTGCTAAAAAAAAAGACCCGCACGTGGGAACTTATCGGACTCCGACGTCGAATCTTCGATAGTCGCTCGACGATTCTACTTCTCTATAGACCAGCTTTTTTAAAAGTTTTACAGAAAACAATTATCTCGCCTTAGATCATCATCTCCAGATAATATTCCGCCTCGTCGAAAAGATTGATCTTTCAAACGTTCGTCTCATTAGATCTCGAAAGTTTCCGCGGTCTTTCGTTGACTTCGTAGATCGAACGACTCCGATGAAATTTAATGCATCGTATTACATATCGCGAGGCTGTTTCTTAGATTCTCACGTTACACTCGGCATTTCGATGGAGATTTTACAATGGAAATATTTTCAACGATGCGTGCGTCGTTTAGTTTTCGTGGGGCTAGGTTGGTATTCGGAATATCAGCGCCCCCATCTCGGTTTACCACTACCACTTGCCCGTTTACCCCGGTGGAATGCCATTCGTGTTTCTCTCCGCCTTAAAGCCTTAGTTGCCTACGTTCGCGGCATGCGGTAGCGCACGGGAGAGGCTCCCAGTTCGTCCGCGTTCGTTGCAAACGGTCGAGCTCTCGTGGCTTCTTCGGGTTACGGTTTCTTTTGTTTTTTTTTTCTTTCTCCATCGAGTCACGTTCATGCGTGGTCGAGGAGGCGAACGCTTGGGGTGACGAGTGGATTCGCGTGATTTTTTTTCGTTGTCCACGACAAGTTTGCGGTTTCGGTGCCTGAGCTGGTCAGCGAGCTGGGCAGGTACACGGAAACCTCCTGAGTCATCTATAATATTCGGTGTGCTCTCAACAAACTAAGCATCCGGTAAAGATCAGTCAGTCGAGCGTCGAGCTGTGCCGACTGCGCTTCGTTTGCCCAGTTAATGTACTCTCCTTTTTATTTCTCATAACGCGCAGATAACAATTGGATTTTTTTTCCTTTTTTTTCCAATTTTTTTTTGTAACGAACCCGAGACAGCGAACGCGTTGTCCACTGTCGATCGCGCGTCCGTCGAGAGAGCTTCGTGCGGAGAAATGTGTGTGTGCCCCCGTGCCTCGAAGCGTTACAGTCGAACGAGGACGGTACAAAATACTTGCTCGCTGCTTGGCAACGCGAAACAATAACTCTGAAATAATTAACTGGGCTCTCTAGCGAAGTACACGTAGCGCCGCAATCGAAATAAGGATTTATCGGCTTTAATCGCGTGTGTATCGTGCGGTAGTACAGTCGAAGAAAATTGGATATTTATCGGCCTGGCGCTGCAGTGTCGGCAGAGTGAAAAACTAATTTACCACAGGATAAGATATTACCGGGTGAAACGAGCCCATCGTCTCGCGCGGGTGGTGCATGGGACTAGGACTTACATTTTTTTTTTTTTTTTCTTACTCTTTCACGATTGTTTCTGGACAAGTGGCACGGAAATATTTTTGAAAGGTTTCAATGAAGTAACAATGCTTGGACCGTTAAGGACGCATCACACATACTTTCCCAATCAAAGGTTTAATTCGATGAAAATTTCGGGACTTGGTGATGTGCCAATAATCTGAAAAAAAAAAATCAGCCCTATTGATTATGTCAAGACCTTTGATTTTGCCTAGTAATAATGCCAAAAAAAAAACTTTACTATATCATTTTAAATGAATTCGTTGATTATTTCGAATTCATATGAATTTTTTTCAGTATTGTCTGTCATGTTAACATTTTTTTTTTTTTTTCGAACATTTGAAAAATCGATGTAGAGCCACGAATTTCGGATATGTTCCAAAAAACGATAAATTCGATAATCGTAGAAAATTCTGAAGATATTCATGTGGCTTCTACAGAATCAGTGAATTCGTTTGAAAAGATAACAAAAAGGTGTACCGATTATCTGTTGAACAAATTTTTTTGGCAACTTGTTAATAACCTTTTGACATTATTATCATGCGAAATTAATGTTATTGTCACCTTTAAAACAGTTGATTTTTTTCAGAATTTCATACCATTACGAAAGTGTTTAAATTCTCACTGAATCTCACTTTTGTCTAGGAATGTACGTGTAGAACATCCCAAAGAGCATCCCCGGATTCTAGCAGTAATTAATTGGCCAAGAGCAAATTTTTGTGAAAGTAATTGAAAGCAATGTCAAGCTGATAGTTTCTAGTTTCCAAAGTACATCAATAAATTACAATGAGACATAGACTTTTTTAACTAGTGAAGAAAGTAATAAGACAGTGCAGATGTATCAGTTCATATTAACTAAAAGAATTTTATTCATTTAATTTATAAATTAAATCAATGAAATTGTATTCATGCGAAACAGTACTGAAGATAAGCTGGCAAGTTTTCATCTCTGTCACTCACAACTCTACCGGATAATAACTCTACCAAAAAAAAAAAGGCAGCTCTAACAACTCTACGAGAAAGCATCTCGACCGTATTAGAACTCTACGAAAATCTCTACCAGACAGTAAAAACACTACCAGAATCAAAATGAAACTCTACCGGAATTGAAATAAAACTCTACCGGAATTGAAATAAAACTCTACCGGAATTGAAATAAAACTCTACCGGAATTGAAATAAAACTCTACCGGAATTGGAATAAAACTCTACCGGAATTGAAATAAAACTCTACCGGAATTACAATAAAACTCTACCAGAATACAGAACTACCGTCTAGTCTTTTATTCCGGAAGAGTTGTATTTCCATTCCGGTAGAGTTTTTTTTTGCAATTACGGTAGAGATTTATTTCAATTTCGGTAGGTTTTTTTTTTTTTTTTTTACATAGAGATTTCTGTAGAGTTGTAATATGGTAGGGATGTTTTCTGGTAGAGTTGTGACTGGTAGAGATGTAGATGTGCCGATAAGCTACCTAGAAAGCTTGTTAGCCTAACTTCGGTGAATTGTCTGATTATTGAATCGTGTATGTAGGCTTTTACCGTTGAATATTTC
The DNA here is from genome assembly GCA_963922035.1 of Amblyjoppa proteus. Classification (NCBI taxonomy): domain Eukaryota; kingdom Metazoa; phylum Arthropoda; class Insecta; order Hymenoptera; family Ichneumonidae; genus Amblyjoppa; species Amblyjoppa proteus. Next base: position 8,809,729 of record OY998232.1, read on the forward strand.
TGTGAAACATGAAATAAGACATATTTCAAAATATTTTATCACTATGTTTCAGAAATATTTAGCAAGATTCGAGATACCGAGAATATTTCTTAAATGATTTCAAAATATTTCGTGTTATATGGGTAATCTTTTTTTCTTTTTTTCATTTATCCTTTTTTTATTCATTCATTCATTCGATTATCCGTTCTTTTTTTTTTCATTTATCCTTATTCTTAATAATCATTTGTCATTTCGAAATGGCTCTGTCGTGAAGTATTCATAACGCTCTGATCAAAATAAGCATTTATCTGTTTTTTAATCGCAGGTGTATCGTGTATTGTGCACTGCAAAAATAAATTGTAAATTTGATGAACTGGAAATTGAAATTGGCTTACATTTCTAACATTAATTGAAGATTAATTTACATTTTTGTTGAATTAAAATACTAGATATTAAAATTACAAATCATTGGAAAATTTACAAAAGACGTTAATAAGAGATAAAAAAAAAAATCGCTGCACAATTGCAACGAACACGGTCTGAAATTTCAGAAACACTTTGTGTTAAAAAAAAAAAAGCTCCCATTATAATAATGAAAATACCGTTAATTAATTTTCAAACAATTTCTTTTTCACACCGTACTTTTAATACTGCGACTACGATCGAAGAAAATTGGATATATATATATATATATATATATATCACAGGCCGGCGCTGCAGTGTCGCGGTAGAGTAAAAAAAACTAATTTATCGCAGGACAAAAGAACGTCGAACAGGACGGGAGGAATGTCGCGCAGGGCTCGCGCGACATTCGCGGTCGAGCAATTGTCATTATGACGGTTATATTTTTTCTTACGGCAATTTTACGATCGTCTCTAATCTGATCGACGCCCGTCTTTTTTTTTCATTTATTTTATTATTATTTTTTTTTTTTTAATAATCTGTTGTCACTTCGGAACGTGCACAATGGATCTTGATACGAGCCGCGTCCACGTACTTACACGGTCTGCGGCGATAGCGGTGCGGTGCGTAACGATGATTCAGCGTTTCGTTTTTTTTTTTTTTTTTTTTAATTCATTTTTTTTCGCGGCAAAATTTATCGACGGCCGGATTCGCGTCCGTAACACCTGTTGGAGCGCCCGGGGCGTTAATCACCGGGCGATTGTCTAGATTGCCAATTCCCGTTGATTAATCGTCCCGTCGTTGGTTCTCGGGAGAGCGCACGATGCCGCGCAATGCCGTCGTCGGGCGTGCGACGTCAAACAGAGCCCGGCTTAATTCGGTCGATGACGAAGTCGAATTTTTAAAGGCACGAAGCGATGTAAATACAATAAGAATGTGTTCGGGACGTTCGACACTCGGTCAACACATCCGGCACAATTAACTACGCGTCTTTTGCGATGTTGTGTGTGTGTGTGTGTGTGTTTTTTTTTAAATTAATGACAACCTTACATTGTGATTTTAAGGGGGTTGGGGCGCTTCAGACTAGTCAAATGAGTGATAGATTTTTAAATTTGTTTGTACAAGCGTTTCTAGTTCTCGTGCCCGCCGATAGTGACGAAAGTGGCGCTTTACAGCCGTCTTTATTTCTCGCACTGGAGTTATTTTTTCGCACGCTTCGACGTGCGTTAATTGCGACGCATGCGCAGAAGAATTCGTTACGAAACAGTAATTTATAACACTCGGTGAGCGAAAATAACAACTTTACGCACGCGAGGCGTCCTTGAAAGTCCAATTTTTTGTACCTTGTAAAATAATAGTAATTTACGATATTAGTACGATGAAATTTTTTTCAAACGAGCGCGAGTCGAAGGCGAATTGCAATCGCACGAATTAAGAAGTTTTTCGCACTTGTGTTAATTTTACTGAAACAAGATGTGAAAATTGTAGTTTTTCGCACGTTCGTGAAATGTGCAATTCATGAAACTATTGAGATAAGAGTTTTTATGTCACTCCATGGCTGAATGGCAGTTTTACGCACGTGCAAAAAAAAACCCCCCATTTTCTGCAGGTCTTTGTGTACCTTCGCGAGAATTGGCACAAAGCAGTTGATATTTCTTTTTTTTTTTTTGCAAATCCATTGCCACAAATTTTTTTCCAAGTTAAGGCGATCCTCTCCAATACAAATAACCAAACACACTTCAGTAAGCAGGGCCTCAAAGTTTCTGTAAACAGCTTTGAAAATTTAGCACTCATTCGAACAGTGCGAAGCGCTCGAGCCTCCTAAATTTTGTTTCTTTACCTTGGGTGTGTTTCCTCACAAAGGCTCACTACTCACGATTGTTTTCAGACCCCTATCCACGAGTACCATCCACTTCTCACTCGTCTCTCTTCCGCGAATTACTTTGAGTCGTTCTTCCACTGCCGGGCGTCTCGACCGTTGACATTGGCAGCGGACGCGCAGAGTAGCGCGGAACGGAAAAAAAAAAAAAACCGTTCTACACGGGAGATAAGAGAGAGAGAGAAAAAAAAAACAAACAAACAAACCAAAACGAGCTTCCTCATCCCGCCCCGCAATATCGCTAGAGCCGACGGCACGCACGGACGTTTCTTTTGGCGCTTGGCGAGAGGTTTTTTTATGGGCCGCGAAGGAGTCCGGGATTGTCACAGAGAGAAAAAGAAAAACATTGACCAAGCGCTTATCAACGATGCCGAAGTCGGCGAGTAGCTGGAAATTTTGGAGGTCTCTGATTTCACGCATTTCAATTAATTTCCATTACGATCCTTATAAATCGCAGAAAAATAAGAGAAGAAAAATAAAAATAGAACATTTATCGCATATTATCGTTTATCACGCTACACGCTTCTATATATATATATATATATATATATATATCTTCTATTGCTTCGACTAATACTTATCGGGCATATCCGGTCGCTCACAGTCCGTCTTTGATACGTATTTGTGAGACTCTTCCGCCTATCGTGATCTCTTGCGCTGTATCGCTGATAAAACGCTTGCACGTGAGATTTGGATGTTCGTTGTTGTGGCTTTATTTGCATTAACTATCCGCCTTACGCCTGCGCGATTCTAACTCATGTGTGTGTGTGTGTGTGTGTGTGTGTGTGTGTGTGTGTGTGTGTGTGTGTGTGTGTGTGCACATGTGGTTTCGTCATCGTTAACTGCATTGCGATGATTTCTGGCACTCGTTCCTCTCACAATACCATTGCGTATACGATTATCAAAAGAGTACAGGAAATTTAGCAGCTGGAAAAAATTGTTTTATTTTTTTCTTATTAATTTCATTGTTTTTTTGTTTTTTTTTTTTTTTTTTTCTTTAACAAGCATTCGTGTCATCGCTGATTGTAAATATAAAATCGAGGCATTGCGGTAATGGAATTTTCAACGTGCACTGAACACAAAAAAATCTCAATGTCTCAAGTAAAATTCGCTTGCGCGCTACCAAATAAATTGTTATCTTAAGTCTCCTTCTCTAATCCTTAACAATTCAATATGGAATTGAAACGATAAGGAGATGACACATCGACAGTCTTGCCGTCGTTGTTTCAATGGTTTATGGAATTGTAAGAGTTCAAAGCAGAAATGCGAATAACAATTTTTTTTTTTTTTTTTTTTCATTGGCAGCCCGCGAGCGAATTTTTTTTTGTATTTTCAATGTATTCAGCTCGCTATTGATATTCGAAAAGGAGCTCAAATTTTCTGTTCACATCGGGTGTCTTAAAATTGCGACATCGCGCGCAACGAGCCCGAGTCTGTTACTTAAGTCATCCGTTTCTGTCACTGGCTGCACATTCGAGATAACATTCGGTGAACGTTTTTAATGACTTCTTTGTAATGTCACTTTTGGTTTGAAAGCCTCGCTTTCTTGATCGCAATTGACGTCACACGATGGAAATGACACTTCCGGTTTGAGAATCTCAGGGTTTTTTTTTTTTTTTTTTTTTTTTTTTTTTTTTTTTTTTTTTTTTTTTTTTTCACCGAAAGTGACATCATACGAGAAAGCATCACGTCCGGTTTCAAAGGTCAGTCTTCCGATCTGCAGTGACGTCACATGGGAAAACTTCACTTCCGGTTTAAAAATTTTGGTCTTTTTTTTTTTTGTTGTTTTTCACGTAAGCGACGTTTTTCCGTACGACGTCAATTCCGATTACTAATCGTGATTGTCAAACCCGTAGTTAAGCTTTCCCGTTTGATGTCACTTCCGGTTGAGAACGGAGCTTTTTAAAACGCATGTGACGTGCGGTTGATAAATGAGACTTTCAAAGCGGAAGTGACGTGCGATTGAAAAATGAGACTTTTCAAACCGTAAGTGTAGTTTTTCTCTGCATTGCGTGACGTCCCGTTCAATAATGATATTTTTTAAGGTAGTCATGTCGCGAAGGCAATCCAAAGTCATGTGCATAAACTTTTTACATGTTTCAATTTAACTGTCGTATGTTACTTGTAGAAAATCTCGAAGGCTTTTTTACCGACCATTTGAATGAATAATTAGATCTTGAAAATCGGGGTTTTTTTTTTTTTTTTTTTTTTTTTTTTTTTTTTTTTTTTTTTTTTTTTTTTTTTTTTTTTTTTTTTTTTTTACATGGCGATTATGGGAGAGCCGGCGAAATTGATCTTCAAATCGAGAATTAACATACTTAGATCAAAGATTGAGGAAAAAAAAATATGAAGTACCGTGGACTCGCGAATCAATCGGGAATTCATGCGCAAGAAAAAAAAAAAAAAAAAAAAAAAAAAAAAAAAAAAAAGTGAAGTCACCGGACTAATGTTCCGTTAAAATTGCAATTAAGTTACGATCGCAGTTGGCGCGATACCGAGCGTTTTTCTTTTGTATTTGCATGGTCTTCTAATTTTTCATTGGTTTTTAGTTCTCTGTCGTCAGTTTATCGTGTCGTACGATATTTTATCAATAAAACTATTTTAGACAACGAGATAATCGAACATGTTCAAGATAAGAACGGCGATAAAAGTGCACGGTTTCGGGCTAAATGACGTTTCCTAAGCTGATTGTCGTAAAAATTAAGTGAAATCCACATCAAACAAATAATCTGCTCACAAATAATCGGCTCAATATAATTGCGAACATTTTCGTAGATACTCTACAAAAAGAAAAAAAAACAAAAACAAAATAATACTCTTGATGCAGACAAAGTACCACATACAATTGATTGTTTGTGACATATAGACGCTGATGTCTATGACTCAGGCATACCGACATAGCAACCTTAAACCGGAAGTGACGCATTTCCATATAAAATTACGATCAGTTGAGAATTAAGATTTTTAAACAGGAAATAACGTTACATTGAACACTTAAATTTTATCTCTGGAATGCATCGCGAATGCAGATAGCTACATAAACGGATGCATCGAATAACAGTCGGAGGTTGTTGAAGAACAAAAAAACAAAAAAGAAAATGAAAAGCGTAGACTATCGAGGGTTAGCGAGACTCCGGAATCGTTAACGAGACATGCTAATGGCAAGATTCCTTTTCCACAGAAAAACGAGACGGCCATCGGTTGAAAAATCTGAGGTCGACGCACCGCAAAATCGACAACCGAAGCAGCAGCAGCAGCAGCAGCAGAAGCAAGAGTCGTGCAAACGAAAGCGAAGCAGTAAACTTTCGACGGAGAAGCAGCTCCCCAAAGTCGCGCTCAGCGAAGGCGTCAAGAGACCACCTGCGACGAGACCTTTGCCGATTAAAATGTCGATGGAATATCCGGTAACGTGCAACACAGACGGGCGTCTTCCGAAGGAAACGCCGATTACCGACGACTACGAGATCAGCAATCACGTGCTCGGACTAGGAATCAACGGCAAGGTTGTACAGTGTTACGACAGAAAAACGAGAGAAAAATATGCCTTGAAGGTGAGAACGTTTTTATTTATTTTCATTATTTTTATTATTATTATTATTATTATTATTATTATTATTATTTTTTATATTTGTTCGATTTCCACCGTATGATACCCTGGCGGGCTTTTACGGAATCCCAGGCTGGGATGCTAGATTGGAGGGAAATTTCCCTCGGAGGGAATTTTTTAACACGGTAGAAGATAGGCGAGGGAGAAAAAGAGTGGGGAAATCTGGCATCGCTGATCCCAGCCAGATTCCCCCCCCCCCTATCACTCCCTACCCGCATTCAACAAAGCTACTCAACTTCCAGCGCGTCAGCGGCCGACTTAGCTACACTGTACCGCATTTGCCGGGGACACGGGAAAACTATGGAAAACCCGTGCCGATACAGACGGTCATATTCGACTGTACCACCGGTATTTTTGCACTTGAGTAAAGTGCAGAAACACCAAAGTCTCAGAAGAAAGCGCCTCCCGCTCTCAACGGTCGATGCGCCAGCTAGCGCACGGCTAAGCGGTCACCAATCCAAGTACTAACCGCGAACGAATCACCTTGACTTGGTGGACCACCAGAGCCGCGCGCCAACCGCGCATTCACCGCTGTCGCTAATTTTCTGAAATTACCGACAGAACGAAAAAAAAAAAAAAAAAAATCGAGATTTTAATGTGTTGAGAATGTTCCAAAACATCGAAAAATCACATTCAGAAAAAATGTCCGGATGTATGTGTGTGTGTGTGTGTGCGTGCGTGCTTGAAACTGACGCGAAAAATTCAAACCGCTATAACTCGACAAGGCCTCGACCGATCAAGCTGAAATTTGGCACGCATCGTGTGTGATCTCAACGTTTGGTCAAAATGTCATCCAAAAATGTTCAATTGTTTTTTTTTTTGTACGCCATTTTTAATTTCTTCGTAAATATCTGTGCGCACTGTAGCGCTCACAATTTTTTAGCTATCTGGCTAAAAACGCGCACACAGATAGAATACGATCACGCGATGGTCCCATTAAAAATTTACGCAAATCGATCGAACCGTTTAAATTTTATCTCATTTTGAATTTTTCGATTTTTTTGAATTTTTTTTTTTTTTTCGAGACGCATTTTTCTGTATTAAATACTTATGTATGAATAAAACAGATGTCAGATTCATAATCAGCGTGAAAAAATACATGGAAGTACAGTCCTGGAGGAAAAACTGACGAAATAGGTTGCGGGAATTTTGATAGCCAAAATGGCAAAAATTAGCGATTTTAGGTATTTTTTAAATAGCGATTCCTTTGCTTTCCGATGGCATCGCGGCAATTCTCAGGTGTCTATCGTGATCTACAGCAAAACATACACAAGACGATGGATATGACGGGGTTGACGGGATTGCTTGAGTAAAAATCGAAAATGCAAAAAAAAAAGAAATCAGGAACGCATGCTTCCATGTATTTTTTCGCGGCAAGCGTAGATCCGACAAAGTGAAGCGTGACGATGGACTATGTTTACGCGCTGAACTTGAATCGGCCAGCTGTTTTGCATAAAAGTCTAACAAGATGTTGATATTGAAAAAAGTTAAAAATTGACGTTTTCATAGCGCTTCCTCATAAAGTTGAAAATTGAAATTTTCATATCGTTTCCTCATAAAGTTGAAAATTGAAATTTTCATATCGCTTCCTCATAAAAGTTGAGAATTGAAATTTGTATATCGCTTTCTCATAAAAGTTCCTCCATGAGGAAGCCAAAAATACAGAAAATTCTTTCTCATAAAAAAAGCTTCGCAAATAAAGGAACATCATGAGAAAACGATATGACAATTTTTAATTTCCAACTTTTATGAGGAAGCGATATGAAAATTTCAATTTTTTTTTTTTTATGTGCAATAGACGAAAAATGATTTTCAACGAAGAGAGCAAAATGAAGAGAGCCTCGTCGATTCGTGAGAAACGTCAAAGCCGTTGCGAGGAAATACCTCGGTATTGAATCACTGTGCACGAAGGCGAGTCGCTTGAAGACAGAGAGATAGATAGAAACACACGGAAACGCTAGGGAAGAAGGAGAGAAAAAGATCGAGACGATCTTCGACCGAGTTTGGCTCACGGCAGAGTCATCGGCTATTTATATATCGGCATACTATTTCTCATTCAACGATTCGGTAAGTCACTCGTAGCTGCGGCCAATGGCAATGGCGAGGAAGAGGACTGAGGGGAATACGAAATTTAAATATTTTGAAAAAGGACTTGGAGCTCTTTTTATGTTATCTTTTAATTATTAAAAACTTTCAAGCTGCCGAAGCTCGTTTGGATGGGAGTAAGCGTAAGTTTAGCAATGACGAGGGTCTTTAAATATCGGTTTACTATTTCTCATTCAATGATTCGCGTAAGTCGGGCGTAGCTGCGGCGAGTGGCAGAGAAGAGGAAGGGGGTGAGAGAAATACCGAATTTAAACATTCGAAAACAACTACACAGTGAAAAATAATTTCGTAAAATCGGAATGGGATATTTCGGAAAAATTATTTTGTTAAATAAGTGACAAAATTGTTTGTCACTTATTTGAATATACGAACCTATCCTATTATTTCCTGTATTATTGAGAATTTTTAGTTTGTACTTTTATTTGTAAAACTAGAAAATTAGCATATAAAAATTGTGGACGTTTGTGGACAATAATTTGTTGTAAAAAGTACACATTTTTTTTTACTGTGTAGCGGAGGTTCTTTTTGTTTTCAAAATGATTAACAGGCGTGTTTGTAATTGGCGTGTTATTTGGGAAAGGGCAAATTTTGCTAGGACGAGAGTCTACCGTGCAATCGTTTTCCAGACCAGCACGATCGAATGTCATGTTCACCTTCGAATTACGAAACTAACGAGCTTTCCGTGTTTAATTGCAGATCGTCGAAATTCCGATCTCGGATGATAGCGTGGAAGGTCGTTTCGTCGGGTCGAAATTCGTCGAGTCACCGGAAGGCTGTGCCCCTGCACGGCTCGAACTGTAATGCGCGACACGCGGCCCGATGCAGAAAATTATTGCGTCCGTGGCCCTGCCGAGTCTCGAAGACCGGGGGGGGGGGGGGGAGCGGGTTCATTAAACTCCTCGAAGAAATGAGCGTATGCGAATTCGGCGGCTCATCGATGCTCGACATTCAATGAAAAACACGATCGTGGTTTCTGGCGGTCTTTGAAGTGCTGGAAACGTACTTGAGTTTTGCCTGTCCTTGAAAAAGTCCGTGGAACTGTCCTTGAATTTTGCCTGTTCTTGAAAAAGTTCTCGACTTGTTCTTAGATTTTGACTGCCCTTGAAAAAGTCCTGCAACTGTTCTTGAATTTTGCTTACCCTTAAAAAAGTCCTGGAATTATCCTTAAAATTCACGGAATTTCAGTTCCTTGAACTTTTTGTTTCCCAGCAAATTTTAGCTTGTTTCAAAATGTATGTTTACTAGTAACCATCCTAAAAAAAATGTGTATCTCAGTTTCGTTGAGGTACATCTATGAGGCATTCCACTAGAACTTTTCATGCTCTGACCTTGACCCCCTTCAATAAGTGCGCCAATTTTTTTTTTTTTTTTACTATTTCGACAAAGAGCAGACACGTATTTTTTTTAAATCTGAGCCTCCGATCGATATTTGTTCAGTTTAAAGTGAACTAAATTGTGCATATTTTTTACGAAATGTTCTGATGAGTCTAAAGTTGTGTTACACGACGTTAAAGTAAAAAATATTGTTTTTCATCACCTTCGTTATGAACAGCGCGCGATATGCATGTTTTCATTTTTTATAAATGTTCCAAAACAACCTGGAAATGTCCCGGAAATATCCTGAAAATTGTCCTTGAATTTTCTAGAATTTCGTAAGGACTTTTTACTGGACGCCATGAATATGCCCCGCGGCGCGACGGAAAAGCTTTCTGGTCCACAGTATGTATGCGTTACCTGAGTGTACACGAATAATACTCAATGTCCAATGCCACATTCCTGCAGGCTCTTTTTCTCTCTCTCTCTCTATGAGTCTCGCTCTCTCTTGCGAAGGTGTTAACTCGAAGCTAACACGAAGGTGTTCGATAAACCGCGACGGCGATTCTCACAGTGATGTCACAGCCGAGAACTGGTCCGTTCCACCTATTCGTGATACGCAAGATGCGATAACGGACGTGACGAGTTCGCCGGAGACATCGCACGTAGAGTTTGTTTTTGATAATTCGCTAGATCGAGGGTTAAAGTTAATATTCTACGAGTCTACGCGAGCTCAATCGACCCGATTCATTAAGTCGTATTCGAGGTTTAAAAATTACAACCTTGGATAAGTCGGTCGGAGATACGGAATCGATGTGTTCGATATAGATATGATAGATGGGCCTTAGGATTTTCAAAATCCACTCCGTTGTGCTATATGTGGGATTTTCGAATTCCACTTCCAAATGCTATGAAAACCGAAATGTCGAAGATATACAAAATGCGAGTGATTTAAGATTTTCAAAATCCACTTCAATATGCTACGAAAGCCGAAATCTTGAGAATACACAATATGGGAGTGATTTAGGATTTTCGAAATCCACTTCTATATGCTATATGGGAGTACGGATAAGGATATGCAGTATGAAATTCAGTATTTTCGAATTCCTATTTACCGGTCGATAAATTCGCGTCAGCACACTGACTCGGAATTAGCAATTAACATCAAGGAATTATTATTGTTTGTTTTTTAATTTGATTTACGATCAGTACATTGCGTTTCCAGGTACTCCACGATTGCACGAAGGCGCGCAGAGAAGTCGAGCTGCACTGGAGAGCCTCGAACTGCAAGCATATCGTTCAAGTCAAGGACGTCTACGAGAACACGTACAGCGACAACAAGTGTCTGCTCGTGGTCATGGAATGGTGAGTCACGGTATCCTGAGGCAGGAAGAACGAGTTGGTCGTAGTTTCGAAAATAAAGACGGATCGAAATTCTTCCGTGCAGTATATTCATCCGAGCTGTATCGCGTTACCGCGACTGCCGATTTAATTGCGTGTGTGTGTGTGCTACATTAATTTTTTTGTTTTCTTTCATTGGTACAGCATGGAGGGCGGAGAACTTTTCCAGAGGATACAAGACAGGCAGGACGGAGCATTTACGGAGCGAGGTGAGATCCCGAATTTGGACCTACCGAATTAACAATTTTCGAATCGCACGCGAACGCGTTATCGGCAATCGGTTTACGTACGAAAATCTTTGAGACGCCTTCAATCGTACACCGTTCAACTTTATACTTGTTCATTCTTACGGAAATAAAGCGTACACCGCACAAAATGTTACATAAGTTCACAACAACGATTGAAGGCGCCTCAAATCTTTCTCATTTACCTACTTTACATTAATCTTCTCTTTGCCATACGAATCTTATCTTTATCATACGAATCTTATTTCTACCACACGAATCTTATCTCTACCATGCGAATCTTATCTTTACCATACGAATCTTATCTTTACCATACGAAACTTATCTTTACCATCCGAAACTTATCTTTACCATACGAATCTACTCCTTACCATAAAAATCTTATCTTTACCATGCGAAACTTATCTTTACCATACTAATCTTATCTTTACCATATGAATCTTACTTCACCACACGAATCTTATCTTTCCTGTACGAATCTTGGTCACGGTTGTACCGAGAAAGAACCGACGCGTTCTAGTTCCTAGGAACAGTCTTGTGGTACGGATATTTCGATTCTTCGACGTCAGCAGACGGACGCTGGAATCTCAGCTAAAAACGAGATAGAGCAAAAGGTGCTCCTTTAAATGTAACGCAAGCACGGGTGTGGCGACAGCGCAGCCGCGAGACGCTGCAGACCGAGCGCGGTATCGGCAATTGTTTTGTGTACGAGAATCTTTGTCACCTATTACGGTAACATACATTCATACATACACAGTAAAACAAAAAAATTGTTTGCAAATTAATTAACGGTATTGGAAGGTTTTTTACACTAACAGTTTTTGAAATTTAAAACACGTGCGTTCCAATTTCACGATAAAATTTTTATTCCTCATGAAAACGTATGTAAATTCCATCAAAAGATTCGTATTTTTAATATCTAGTATTTTAATTAAAAAAAAAAAAGTACATTTAATGTTCAGTTAATGAAAGCAATGTAAGTAACCTTCAAGTTCCAGTGCCTTAAATTTACAATTTACTTCAGCTGTGCACTCTAAATTAATCTTGACTTTACCACACGAATCTCTGTGACGTTTGTCCCGAGAAAGAACGCGGCGTTCCGCTTCCCATGAGCAGTCTCCTCGTGCGCACATTTCGATTCCTCGACGTCAGCGGACGGAAGCTGGAAGCTTAGCTAATAACGACATAGAGCAAACGGTGCGCGGTGCTTCTTTGAATGTAACGTACGCACGGGTGTGACGAGAGCGCGGCCGAGCTCGCCGAGAGCTCGTCGAGTCATTCTCACGATAAGTCATAAGAAGCTTGTTCCGCGAGGATTTACGCGCGACGGCGAAGTGACTCTAAAACGAGGAGCGCGTCGATGTCCGAAGTGCCAGACGAATAGCATTTTACGCGAGATCTTCGTCGCTCCTTTCGACAATTCATTGATCTATATATCTCTCTTTATCGTTTCAGAAGCCGCCGAGATAATGTACGAGATCTGCGTCGCCGTGAAGCATCTGCACGACATGAACGTCGCGCACAGAGATCTCAAGCCGGAGAATCTCCTCTACTCGAAGCCAGGTGGGTTTTCACTTTCGGTCGATCGGCGACTCGAGGAAATCACGTGGACAGATTTTTCCTGTTCGTCACTCCGATCCCGCTCGATCGAACGTCACGGCGACGAGAAGCCGCTCAGGGAGCGCTCAGTATTGTGGGTGTAACGCTCAGCGAGGCAGAAAAATCTTAACGGATCGGTCACTCGGTGAAGAGTCGCGATCGATTTTCATTCTGCCCAGTGAACATGTCTCTCGCGTCACTGCACTTCGAAATGCGACGCGCCGGTTTCCCTCCTCGGCGCACAACGCTTCGTCGCTCCGCGACTCGACGCTCGAACTACGCTGTTAAGAGCGATAAATCGATTTCCTTGCAATATCGTTATCAGCAGAGTACGATTTTTTATTTTAATTTTTTATTTTTTCTTATATGATTTAGCAAACTAAATAGCATAGGTGGGAGCACAGGCGCGTAACACTTTCTCGATGTGCGATTTCGCTCTACGAATCGACGTTCGAACTGCGCTGTTGAGAGCGATAAATCGATTTCTTTGCAATATCGTTATCAGCAAAGTACGATTTTAAATTTTTTATTTTTACCTACATGATTTAGCAAACTAAATAGCATAGGTGGGAGCACAGGCGCGTTAACGCTTGAGGTTCGAACTGCGCTGTTATCAGCGCTATATCAATGTTTTCGCAATATCGTTATCGGCACGGTACGATTAAAAAAAAATTAAAAAACTTTATTATTTCACCCTATTTTCAAACGGGAGACGAAACCGAGAAAGCTAACTAAATAACATAGGTGCGAAAAAGCGCCTAAGGCTTCCTCGACGTCCGATGTCGCTCCGCGACTTGACGTTCCAACTGCACTCTTAACAGCGACAAATCAATTTCTTTGCAACGTCGTAAAAAAAAAAACCGATATATTTATTTATTTATTTATTTATTAAAGGGCTGGGCCCAATTACAGAGGCGAAAACATTATAAGAGAGAGATGCATCGTATATAAAATTGCACACATTTTTTAAATTTATTTTTAATTTTACCCTATTATGAAACAGGAGACAAAATCGAGAAACAAATTGCATAGCAAAGGTGAGAGCACAGGCGCGCATAACGCTTCCTCGCCTCCGATGTCGCCGCGTGACTCGACGTTAGATCTGTGCCATTAACAGCGATAAATCAATTTTTTTGCAATATCGCTATCGGCAGACTGCCCAGTACCGTCCGATAAAAAAAAATTAATTAAAAAATAATTTAAAAAACGTATTCTACCCTATTTTCTGAACTCGGTGACGCAATCGGGAAAGCAAACTAGATAGCATAGGTGAGAGGACAGAGAGTGGATTGTTTGTTCGCCGTGAGGGACTGAAATCGAGCGGTTTGCTTGTTCGCTCGCTCGACCGAGCTCTTCGATGAGATATCTTTAAATAGTCGTGGCTCACAATTGGAGAGCCGAGCGGCGGCAATAACTGTGATGCACGGGCGAGCGTTGTATAGTTGCAAAGCGGTTTACGAAGCGCGGATGCATCATCTGTCGACGTACGAGAGGGTGCTAATGCGTTAACGAGCTCTTCTTCACTTCGCCTGTCTCATCTCTCTCTTACTTTGCAGACAGCCGAGGGATTCTCAAACTCACGGACTTTGGCTTCGCCAAGGAGACGCATTTGAAAGACACACTTCAGACACCCTGCTACACGCCGTACTACGTCGGTGAGTCTCGACGGTTATGCGAGCGAGCTGACCGACTCTTAATTATGCAAATAAAAATGTACACTTAATTTATGGAAAATTATTGTTTCAGCTCCGGAGGTGTTGGGACCGGAGAAGTACGACAAAAGTTGCGACATATGGTCGCTCGGAGTAATCATGTATATACTGTGAGTACCGGGTTATTTTCCGTTGCCGGCTGAGCGCGAAATCAGAGCCTCGGATTCTTTTTTATTTATTTTTTATCGTCCATATCGACGGAGCTAAAAAAAAGTGCTGTTATCTCTTATAGTAACTCGCGTAACATCTGGTTGAAATTTATTGATCGTATCGGGGGGGACTCGAGCGATGAATGAAATCATCGTGTAACGTGTTGTTCGTACGTGTTTCAGATTGTGCGGCTTTCCACCGTTCTACAGTAATCACGGTCTGACGATATCGCCGGGAATGAAGAAGCGAATAATATTGGGTCAGTACGATTTTCCGTCGCCGGAGTGGTCGAACGTGAGCACCGAGGCGCGGGATCTTATAAAGGGAATGCTCTGCACCGATCCCGCTAAGAGATTGTCGATCGAGGAAGTTATGCGCAACAAGTGGATTGCGGTAAGAGGAAACAAAATACGGTCGAAGAGACAAAGTAAAACAAAGCAGGTTTTGTCGCCACCGCCGATAGATTAGCGTTCGAATTTTTTACACGCTGCAGTTATAAAATGCAGTGCTGAATCTAAAAATGGTCAGGCGATATAATGATAACCAATAATCGACTGATTAAAAAAAAAAAAAAAAAATTAACTGTTTTTTTTCGAAAAAAATAGAAGGTGGTGCCAGCCCACTGCGGCTCAGCTCTTAGAAATTTGTATACAAATTTCTAAGAGCTGAGCCGAAGTAGGCCGGCACCAACTTCTATCTTTTCTCTAATTTTTTTCGAAAAAAAAAACAGAAAAAAAAGTCAGTCCATTATTGGTTATCATTATATCGCTTGACCATTTTTTGATTCAGTACTGCATTTTTGGGAGTTTTTTCAGATCATTCCAGAGTTTTTTTTAACATAAAAAAGTAATAAAAGCTCTTCAGAAAAATTGGAATCAATTCTCAATAATTCAGTGTTGCATATAAAAATGATCAAGCGATAGCCCATAATCGACGGATTTTTTCTTCTAATTTCGCTTAATGTTTTTTTAGAAAATATTTGAAAAAAATAGAAGGTGACATCGGCCCATTCCGGCTCGATTCTTAAAAATTCTTATATATGACACAAGATTTTTCAGAATTTTTTCAGATTTTTAAATTGTGGCGATCAAAAAATTCCTTTTTTAATTATAAATAATTATAAACTATCTGAAAAAATTTGAAAAAAATATCTGAGTGCTTTTGAGAGTTAGTTCAATCATATAAAAAATTGCGGGCCAAATTCAAGATTTTAAGTGTCACACTCAGGTCGATTTGGTATGGAATACCTCATATACTTTCTAATTATCGCGTAAAATAAGAAGGATATGAGGTATGAGGAAGTTTCTCTCTGAAGATTCTGATGAATATACATTTTTTATTAAAAAAAATTCCGTAGAAAAAAAAGTTCGTTATTCGTAATTTTTGCACTACGTCTGATTAATGTTTGCCTCAGTATTTGAAACGCAAACTTGCGTCTGCCGTACGATTATAACACGATTATTACACGACACTCCGAGTTTCAACGTATTGGGCATGCGCAGAATGAATAATAGTCATAAATCGGCCTGAATTAATCGGCATATTGGCTTCATTTTCCGCAAGACATGGAGATGCTATTCCCTCCCTACTCCAACGATTCTCTTTCCATAAAAAAATAAATAAATAAATAAATAAATAAATGAACAGCGTAACGTAGCGACCGATCGAAGTGACTAACGATTTTTTTTTGCTATTACAGAAGCACACGGAAGTGCCGCCTACGCCTCTGCACACCGGAAGAGTGCTGCGAGAGGGCGAGGAGCTCTGGCCGGAGGTGCAGGAGGAAATGACGCGTTCGTTGGCGACGATGCGGGTGGATTACGACACGGCGAGCCTGAAGCAGCTCGATCACACGAACAATCCGTTGCTGAACAAACGAAGGCGAGCGAGACAGTCGAGCGGCGTGCACGCCGCGCCGACCGCGAATCCCACAGCGGCGTCCTAGGATAACGCCCCGACTGTGTCCCGCGACAGGAACAACAGCAACTGGTCAATATTCTTGCGTAGGTGCGTGAGCCTGAGCGTCATAACCGTGAGAATCGTGCTCTGACTAATGGGCCGGGTCGAGAGGAAAGCGGCTCGTGCGCGAATCCCAACGATTTCGCGAAGGAGATGGAAAGCCTCGTCCCTCTGAAAAAATAGGTGCGGGGATAAAAAAAAGGTAACAAGAGCCATCCTGGCGATCGAACGCACGCCGTTTCTGGCGACAGCTATCAGATAATTATCAGTGAATCGAGCTCGAAGAGGGCAACGATAGACGGAATTGCCCTCAAATCATCCGGCTTACGAGGCGCCTCACTATTATCGTACGTGTCCTGAGCGGCAACGCGCAAGCGCGCATGCGAGCGCACAGTGGAATCGCTCACATTTTGCCGTCACTCGGCTTACGAATTTTAACGAGCCAAAGGGCGAAAAGAAAAAAGTGAAAAGTACCTTGCGAACTTGATTAGCCCTTATCGTATGTTTATTTGTCGGGTGAGCTGTGATCTAGAGCCGTAACGTGACCGTTATGTGGCGAATGCTAAATTCACGAAAATGAAGCAAGTAACCGAAACCCGACGATCACGGTACATCGAAAATTTCGTGTCGGAAAAATATGACCGAAAGATTCATCACCGTCATTTTACATGTATAGAGACGTTCACGTAGCGCTGGACATGTCACATGAAAACAAAAAATATTTTTAAAATAGTTGAATATAAATTACGGTTAGTAACGCATAAAAAAATTTGTGACAGAAAAATATGACCGTAATTTTACATCTATATAGACGTTCGTCACGTTGGTTATGGTGTTATGTCACATGACGTGAATAAAAATTATAGTCACTTTAGATAGAAAAATGGCAGGGAATGAAAATGAAGTCACATGACGGTCAAGTGACCAGTCACTGACGCGGATAAATAGTATATAAAATTACGGTAATTTTTAATCACTGCGTGTGAGAGATTCCACTGTAGTTACGCGCGAACGGTCAATTTCGACTTTGAAACGTAATCGGTGCACGGTTGCGAGTACCACAAATAGCCTATAATTCATGTTGCGTCGTATGTTATTATTATTATTATTTTAATTATTATTACAAGACTACAGATTTAGTGATAGACATTTACCAGACTAGTTGAGGTGTAAATGTTATATATTTTTTAAACGATCCTTTGACTGAGGCTGAGTGTAGATTCGAGGGCGTTCGTTCCCTTCCGGATTAATGCTCATGAGTCTAACATAAAGTTTAGTGATAATCGATCAAAGTATCTTAAGTTGAAAGAAAAACAAACAAAAACAACCGATAACAGACCGGCACACCGAGTTTTGAGCAGCTTTTTCTATATAAACACTACATCGTTACTTTACATTTAAAAAAACGTGTTTCGAAGCATCAGATTTACACTTATCGAAGCAGACAATAATTTGTAGAGCCTAACACACAAGAAGCCCTCCCGTGTCACAAAGTACATATATATATATATATATATATATATATATATATATATATATATATATATATATATATATATATATATATATATATATCAATGAAGAAACGTAGTCAATAAGTGTTACTTGGTACAGTCAATTTTAAATAGTCGACCTTGAAAAAAAAAAAAAAAAAACGTCGATATCCAGGACGTCGAGACGAGAGTCAAAGGACGAAACGAAATATATAGCTCGCTTACAGCGTAAGCCCGAGTGAAAATTTTAATTCTGAGCGCACCTTTCCCCCGATACTGTTCGCTCGCCCGATAGATTGGAGTTTCGGTCGTTCCTGTCTACGTGTTAACGCGGCTAGTTTATATCATCTGTTCGGTCGCGGCTTGTTTGCTCGGACGCGTCGTCACATCGAAAATCGTCGATGCAATTGTCCACGTTGAGTTACCTGACAGAAAACAAATGAATGTTGCCTCTCGCTTCGGGATCTGCGCAGATCGACGAAGAAACCGTGTCTCGCGAAGAGAAATGGCCGACGCTTCTCGCGAACGGGGAGAAAGTTCTTTCGGGTTTATAAAGCGAAATCCTCGGATGGCCGAGACGTACAGCGAGTCGAACCTGCCGCAAGGTGAGACCTTCGTGTCGCTTCTTCCTCGGTATATCGGAATAAGTCGTTCGTTTAAATTTGGAGAAACAAAAGAAATTCTTCGGAATGAGAACCGGAAGTTTGATAGTGGCGATCGTCTGCACGGCGGCGGTGGCGCTGGCGTCGCACTCGAAGCCCTGCAGGTACTGGTGCAGGTCTCACGACGAGCGAACTTACTACTGCTGTCCGAGCGGTAAGACCGAGATCCGGATGGCCGAAGCCATGTGGCCGATTATCTCGTCTCCGATTTTCTGGATCGGCGTTATCGGCACCTCGATCGGCATGCACTCTCAGAAGAGTCACGTCGAGCCACCGGCAAGGAAGATGCACTGTCCGCCCACGAGATGGAGCTGCCCGAGAAGTACCGAATGGTACGGTCCGCCGAGCCACTGCGACCACGACGAGGAGTGCCCTCACGAGGAGATGTGCTGCTACGATATTTGCCTCGAGCACAGAGTCTGCAAGCCCGCCGAATGATGTATCGTTTCTCGAATAAATAATTACCTAATGGTGTCATGTCCATCGTTCGTTCTTAGAGTTATTATATTTTCTTGGTGTTTTTTTTTTTTTTTTTCACCCTTGCCGTTTCAAGGATCGAACGAAGTCGATCGTGCAATGTAATAAAAAATATTCGTATGAAATTTAATGCCACGGTGCTGGAAGTTTTGATGCCTATAAACTGCTATGTTATAATTTCATGTACAATTTGCGATGAAAAATAAAATGTGCAATGTATATTTAGAAGCGTAGAGATACTTTGCATTCGATAATTTACTTTGATTTCACTGTAGAAGTCCATAAATTTTTTATGATGATTGCACATTAAATTTAGTGTGCAAGTTTTTGCATAAAAACTTTCAGTCGGTTATATTAAAGTTGCAATGCTTTTTTTTTTTTTTAACAGTGGCGATACACTATCAAATATTCGTATGAAATTTATATTCATCGGACGGCAAGTTTTTGTCCAAAAACTTGTATATCAAATGTAATCTCCAATCGTGGTGAAGAATTAATGTTCGGTGTATTCAAAATATCAGAAATGCTTAATTTTTTTTTTTTTTTTTAATATAATTTACTTTACATCTTACCATAACAGTCATTTACGACACTAGCGCCATAAATATTCGCAACGAGTATCGTACAAAATTTTAGTTCACAAGGTGCGAAAGCGGAATTTTCGTGCACGCGAAGCGTGCGCAAAACTGCCATTTTCGCACCGAGTTTAATAAAGGTACTTTCATTTTAATAATTTACAATAAATCTTTACGGAAAAGTGTGTTCATTATTCATCACAATTGAACATTAAATTTAGTGTAAAATATTCTGCGATACTTTAAGTTGCCAATTTTTTTTGTTTTTAACAGTGCAATTCAACTCGGTGAAATTGCACGTCGGTAGTTTATGGCGCGTTGCCGGGCGGTAATTCCTCCCGTTAACGAAAGCTCGTCGATTCCGGGAACCATATCGATCCGGGAACTTCCGAGGACGACCCGCGACGTAGAGGGCGGGGAGGGAGAGGGGGGGGGGGGGTGGGTGGGGTACGTACGTTAGTTCGGTAGAACGGGAAGTCGACGAGAGAAAGGGAGAGAGGTCGATTGGTGGGAGTCCCGACTTTACCTTCCCCGTTCTACGCGGCAGAGTGCTATAAGCGTTTGCTTCGGCGTCAACCTGTTTCAGTCGTGTTGTTACCCTCTCACTGTACACTTGGTAAGTAGACGTGTTATAGTTATATAAAAAAAAAAAAACACATTAACCGAGCGACACAATTTCATTGTTCGTACCTCGGCAGACCGAAGCCTCGTTCTCTTACTTTTCTGTCGTGCATTGTTTATTTTTATTTTTATTTTTATTTTTCGTTCGCAACGAATATTCGCCATCGACGCAGACACGCTTTCTTATTCGTGCGCATATCGTGCAGCCTATTTCGCGTTCGAGGATTCGAGCCTCTTTGTCGAGAGCTCCCTCGTCCAGGCGAACTTCGCCGACCGACGCATTGCACTGTTTCGAGGCGAATGTCACGATATTCTGACCTTCGATGCGTCGAGCCGGCTCGCGAAAAATATGCGGCTTTTTTAACGGTCGAGTAACCGTGTGGCTAGAACGACGGAGCCCGTGGCAGAGTTCCCTGCAGCTTCCCTTTCGTTTCACTACAGTTTTCGGATACATTTAATGAAGCACTTTATTTTCATGAATAATAGCGACGAATCTCGCACCTGTTTGATGTAAATTTTCATTCGATTCCATTAAAGCTGTCTGGCAGGCGGTTGCATTGCTCTGCATCAAGGCGAACGTCACGATATTACGACCTTCGGTGCTTCGTGCCGGCTCGCGAAAAAAATATGCGGCATTTAACGGTCGAGTGACGATGGCTAGAGCGACGGAACTCGTGAGGCTCTGCAGCCTCCCTTTTATCTTTCACTCCTGTTTTCGAATGGCACTCAGTGAGGAAACATTTGTTTCATTATTTATTTATTTTTTGTTAATTTTAATACTTTTCTTGTGGACAATAGTGACGAATCTCGCACCTTTTGGATAACAATTGTCACTCGATTCGTCAGCGTCGGTTTTTTTTTTCCATTAAAGCGGACTATCCGGCAGGCGAAACGTCCGTCGTCGTAGTCGACCGTTAGACCGTTTATATACACGCTGCGCACTCGGTCCGCCATAGCTGAATGTTCTCCTTTAAATCGCGGCAAGTGTGTGCACGCTAACTCCACATTTCGTCGCTATTGATTTCGCCGACTCTGCACCGCGGCCGTTGAAGAATATGGATTTCGCAGGACTCACCGGCTCGAGCCGAGGGCCCACGGACGAAATCCGACCCGCCGGCATCGCAAGGAATTGCACAAAAGAACGGCCGGCAAATGCGTCCAACGGCGACTACGATAGGCGCACTTTTTCTGTTTTCTTTTTTTGGTGACGGAAAAAAAATAACGAAAACAAAAACAAAGTTGTTTTTCTTGCGATACGGGCACTTTTTTTCGTTCTCTCTTTTTTTTTTTTTTTTTATGTTTGCTGATGGAAAAAAAACGGAAACAAAAATGAAGTTGTTGTTGTTTTTGTTTCTGAGTCATCGAGAGTTCGCCGATGCCTTCGCGTCTAGACGTCTTGATCTTGATCGGACTCATCGAGACTCGATTGATGAAAAATCATCGGCGATGAATTAATCGAAAAACGTACACAGTTTCGTTCGCCTCGTTGCGCCGGGTCGAAATAAACACTCGCTCGTCCGGTGGAAAGCGTTGGACTTTGAGACGGGGCGCGAGAGCGAATTATCCGAAAGCGGATGCGGCGAATCTCTCTCGGCATTGTGGCGCCGAGAGAGATTTGCTGAACATTCGACAATTCCATTATCTCGTGAAATCGGACATTGTCCAGAGCTTGCATGTTAATGGTCGACATTTTTTTTGGCAATATCGTAGAGACGTAGAATTCAGAGGTGACCTTTGTTAGTCGTTACAAGAATATATATATATATATATATATATATATATATATATATATATATATATATATATATATATAATAAGAATAATAAGAATAATACGATAAGTTGTAACGATGTCGTAGTTTTGATCTTAGGTGAACTACGCGGTTCGGCAATTGGACTTTGTAATGGAAAACTTCGTTTTCGGTTACACGTCTATATCAAATGATTGTGACCGAATTGTTTTCGTGGACTCTGATCGTCTAGTTGTAATCGGCGTGTCTTTATCTAACAAACGGATATCAAGGCCGGCATCCAACAACGAATTCATGCAAATCCGGGTTTGTTCTTGGAAAGAATGCGTGTATAGTTTTCGCTCGAAGCAGCTCGACGCAAAGTATTTAAAAAAAAAAAAGCTCGTTACTTGTACTCGCAGTGTTTTTATCTGACGAACCGATACTAAGGTTGTAAATTCGGCCTTGTCTGGAAAAACCGAGCATAATTTTAGCTTGGAAAAAAAAGTTTTGCAAAGGCGCTCTCGACGCCAAGTATACTTAAAATAAAAAAAAAAGTCGTTTCTGACTTTTGGACAAAACAGCTGGCCGATTCAGAACCAAAGCCTATCTACGAACAAAATATAATATTTGTGTACAATTTTAGGACGATAGCTCAAAATTTACGCAAGTTCGAGCTAGCACAGAGAATTTTCAAAAAAAAAAAAACAAAAACTTCGATATCGCCTAAAATCTCCAATTGGTCCTCAGACGTTTTGTAAACAATGCAAATCTGTCACATACACGCACTCTCCTCGACGTTTCGGACTATGTCAAGGTACTGGCATTAAAGGTTCGATTTTTTTTTTTTTTAAGAGAACATTTCTCTATAAGTAAAAAAACCTTTTTACTTGCAGAGAAATGTTGTCTGTGAGTAATTTTACACCTCACCGGAAGCGCTCGAGCGCTTGACCGTGCGAATCGTTCCGTCAACGAACTTTTCATCGACAAGAGATACGCTCGAGTCATCGGTCGATCGCAGTGCGCAGTGCCGAACGGCCGAGACTCATTCCCGAGCGGGAGGCGAGCACGAGAGCGCGTCCCGCTCCGCGCTCGGGACGCTTGCCAATGGTTTTTTAATGCCGCTTTGCTATTCTTACGCGGGGGCAACGCGTGGCTTTGTCTATAATGGGCATATCGATTACGCGCCTTTAGCGCAGTTAGATCGATTTTTTTTTTTCCCCCTCGTCAGTGTTGGACGACACTCGGTCGAGTGTTCCGCGTCATCGTCAATTCGCGTGCGTTTTTTTTTGTTCTTTTCCGCTTTACGAACTAAACGAGACAATGGGCGAGCGTGGGAACGACAGCGAACCGGTGACGCATGCGCAATAAACGTTTTCGCTCACGCGTCGCGTGTTCCACCCGATACGTACGGTTTTTTTTTTTTTTTTTTTGCATAGAGGAAATAAAGAAAACCGTTGGTTTATTTACCTTCGTTGAAAACTGCGACGAGCGCCCAAGGTCACGTTGAGTGCGCGTCGGACCACGTCGAACTGAATTGCCACCGCGACCTTTGGACTTCGAGGCGAGAGCTTGCTCGCTCGAGAGTTTCCACTCGGGCCGAATCGCACTGGCGAGGATCGAATGTGATTTCTATAATTCGTAATCGATCGAGTCGTACGCCCTCGGTGCAGCTTCGTCGATTATCGGTCGATTAGATCGAGGGAATGAACGAGCCCACGGCCGATCTTTCGTCATTGGTAGGTGCTAGTGGAGGGGACAATTGCGAAGCAAACGAGAACAATCGGCGGATAATAAATTGTAGACTCTGGCGGATCTTGCACAAGTTCTCGCCGCGCATGCGCGCTTCGCGCATCCCTCTCGCTGCCGAGTGATTCTTTATTGTAGTTATAAATTATTGAAAAAAAATAATTAAAAATTAGTTTTTTTTTCTCGTTTGAAGGAAACAAAATATAGCGAACATTCTATACCGCAAGCCGGTCTTTGGAGGTTGACGGGACAATTATAACGCAAACGAGGACAATCGGCGGATCATAAATTTTTCACTTTGTCGCATCTTGCATGAGTTCAAGCTGCGCAGGCGCGCCGCACGCATCCCTGTCGATGGCGAATGGTTTTTTTTTGTTGTTGTAGTACCAATTTATAAAAATAAAATAGTACATTACGATAGTGGTGCGATAAATTTCTTCCGAGTAGTGTGAGATTGCATCACGAGCCGAAGGCGAGTGTTTCAATCAAACGATTTGAGGCACTGGCGTAAGGATTTGGCCCAAAAAACATTTTTTTTTTTTCTCTCAAGAGGGTATTAGAAAGACAAGGCCAGGTTTTTACGCACACTTAGTACAAGGTGTTTGTGAAGTTAGAGTTTTTTTTTAATTGCAAATTATCAATTAACAATGGACTTATTAACAATTAACAACTGACATTGTTTCTTAAAATCTATTCGTCCGATTGCCTTGAAATTCTATCTAATTTGTTGATAACAATGATTAAGGTCGTTTGTTATTAACAAGTATTGAAAAGTATAGAAGATAGAAAATGTTATAATCGAGGATCTGCCCAAATTTCAACTCAATCGGACGAATAGATGTTGAAATATGATGCCAGTTGTAAATTGTTATTTTTTAATTGTTAATTGATGTTTTGCGATTTCATAAAAGTCAAACTTCATATAATACCTTAACTGTGTGTAAAAACTCGACGTTGTCCTTCCAATAAACGCGTTAAAAAAATGTTCAGAATCGCCATGTTTTTTTAACCGGATGTTTTGTTACATAACAAATATATTATATATAATGCTTATGCCTTGAGAAATATATATGCTAATTAAGAAATATATATACTAATGCCTCAAGAGTGCCTTAAGAAAAAGTTT
Source organism: Amblyjoppa proteus (assembly GCA_963922035.1). NCBI lineage: Eukaryota > Metazoa > Arthropoda > Insecta > Hymenoptera > Ichneumonidae > Amblyjoppa > Amblyjoppa proteus. Next base: position 8,834,514 of record OY998232.1, read on the forward strand.
TTCGCACGAGTATCCGTACAAGATTTTTTGTTTTTTTTTTCACAAAGTATGAAAAATGGGGGTTTTACGAACACGATGCGTGCGTAAAACTGCCATTTTTGCATCGAGTGAAGTAAGAGTGTAAGTTTATTGTTTTTATTTTTTAAGAGAACCAAAAGTATAGTGATAATTCTATACGACAAGCGATACTTGACTGGATATGATCTAAAATTTTGTAAATCCTTTTTGACATGTTGCAGAAGAATAGTATGAATAAAGAGGTCAACAGCGAGGAAATAAAACACGAGTGCTCGCGGTCCGAAGGGCTGCACACTTACCCCGATCACTTCAGGGAACCTGAAGAGCCGGAGGTTGACGCGTGAGCGAGCTGCCGAATTTTTGATGAAATATTGAAGAATTTCGTCCTCTGGCAGGACTTTGTATATACTGTAAATATTGGGACGACGAAGAGGAAGGGGGGAGAGAGTGTAAACCGAGGAAGTGATATAAAGTTTAATTAATTCGGAGCAAAGAATATTGTCAACATTTTTCCGTTAATAATTCTCGTGACGAGCGAGATTTTTTGTTCGATTCAAAAAAAAAAAAAAAAAAAAATCACCGGAATCGACGAGGGGCAAAAATGGCACCGATAGTGCCGGACAACACTTCCCTCGCCATGAAATTGCTGACCGCCGGAACCGCAGCTTGCATCGCTGACCTCATCACGTTTCCTTTGGACACTGCTAAAGTTAGGATGCAGGTAAAAAAAAAATCTTTATAAAGAAAATGCTTATAAACAGAAAATATTATAAACAGAACATATTACAAACAGAACATATTATAAATAGAACATATTATAAACAGAACATATTATAAACAGAATTTTTCAGAGCTGAGCAGTATTTCAAACATATGATATATGTTAGGTATTTTAAATATTCGAATTTTTCTCTGGTGCTTGAAGTAGTTTTTGGGCCAATTAAGTATAAAAACATCATTTTTTTATGCCCACCTCCACATTTGAATTTTAAGAAGGATCGTGCCAATATCCAGATCCAAAATAATTGGAAGATATTAACAGAAAGGAATAACATTTTTATGCATATTGTTTTTTTTTTTTTTAATTTCGTTGCAAATGCCAAATTAGATATGGGGAAAGAAGGATCAAATTTTTATGTACAATTTCGAAAAATCCAACATTTTCATGCGGCATTGAAAATGCAAAGTCAAATAATTAGAGAAAGATTAAAAAAAAAAAGAAACTCAAATTTCGAATGGAAAGAAAATCTTAAATTTGCCATGCAAACAACATACTGAATGGCAACATGAAAAAGTGTTCAGATGTTAAAAAATACCGGATGTCAAACTGAAAAAAAAGTTTAAGGTGAAAATAATGACAAATGTCGAAAGGAAAAAAAATGTAATGTCAAGTATGCAAAAAAAAAAGGTCAAAAGTGAAATTTCATAACAAAAAATGAAATTGAAATTTCATTGGCTCTTACGAACGTATCTTAAGAAGTACTGAAACAAAGTACTTTTCAATCAATTTTAAGTACAAAAAGTATCCTGTATTTAAAATACACATGGTCTTTTGGATTTTCACCATTTTGTAGTATTGCGCTGCACTCAGAAATGTTTACAAAAAAATATTTACAAAAAAAACTACGAGAAAAAATAAACAAAATAAATTATATTTAAAAAAGGAGCGATAATGCTTTGCTCTATCGTGTAATGATGTACCGCTAATTGTTTCATTGCGTTTAACAGATTGCCGGCGAGAGTCGGCCGATTCTGGTGGCATCGGCGGAGGGTTCGGTGCTCGCAATAAGATCGAGCGCCCCGGGTCTTCTCCAGACGATCGGAAACATCGTGAGAGTCGAGGGTGCAAGGTACGTCGATACCGTTAATCGTTCAACGGGCATCCACATACATAGTCGTAGTAAAAAAAAAAAAAAAAAAAAAAAACATTCCAGACGGTGGGTAACATAGATATAAATATGCACTAGAGTTATACGGTGATACGGGCGTTATCGAACGCTGCAATTAACATTTGTTATGCATATTGCTCTTCGCTGTCTCTTGTGCGGCGCGGACTTTGCTCGAACGATTTACTTTTCAATTGCGCGAGTTGCGAACACCCGAGCGCGGGCTCGCAAGATCCATTATTGAGATCGTATTGTAATTTAGATCCCTTTGCGAAGCGAGGTGAATGCAACGCAAACGCTATCTCGCAATCCTCGTTTTTTCTCTGCTCTTTAAGCTGATTTATTTACTCTTTTTTTTTTTTTTTTTTCTTTGCCCCGCTCAATATGATTTATTGACTTGATTTTTTTGTTCTTCACATTCATATTTCATTTAAGGGCTTACGCAACGGTAAATGTGTAAAGGGGCGTGCATATTTCGTGATTTCTTTTATTGGTAAATCTTCGATTTATCGATTCAATTTTTTTAGATTGGAAGAAGGATATTTTAAAGAACATGTAGGAATTTTTTCGTTCAATTGTTATTTTTTTTTTTTTTTTGAGGTTCCTTTGCGGTGTCCTTGATTCCAACTTGTTATTTTGTCAGAAACAAAATTTTTTTATTGTTAACAAATGATATATAAGGCGGTCCTTGCCGAAGGGGAAAAAAATGGCAAAATGCCGACTATTTTAAAAAGTTGATTCTTACCAATTGTTCAACGCCGAATCGTTTTTAAAAATTATTATTTTTTTTTACTAAATATGAGACCGTCAAGGACCGAAGAAACTGTTGAACTATATCGGTACAAATTTTCGTAAAAATCCATTGAGCCATTTTTGAGATATCAGGGGCACCGATCTTGAAAATCACATTTTGAGAAAAAAAAAACGAAATTTCACAATTCGCTGAATTTCGACATAAAAATTTAACAGAATATCCTTGACACTATAAACAATAAAAAAAAAAGTCAAAATTTTACTGTTCCCTAAGCCCTTATAACACTCGAGCCAACCCCGTTTATTCTGTTTCTTTCGTTCTCTGCTCTGTCTCTCGTTTCTGCCTCCCTTTATTTATTTTGTTTGCTTCCATCTTTCTGATTTCCGTTGCAGCCTGTGTAGCGTGTCGATCGACCCGATCGAGATCGAGATATGCACGAGTGGATAGTAATGCATAGAGGGTCATAAATAAAGCAAAGCGTGATGCAAGGCCGCGCGTTATGAGAGAATGAGAAAAAAAAAAAAAAATTTAATAAAAAATAAAAAAAAGAGAGCGAAATGAATAGTGTTATCGGGGGTAGGGGGCGGCCGTGACATGAGGGCGTGAGTTTGAGCGAGGGTGGTTACAGGAGCCTGTACGGAGGTCTTTCCGCGGGACTCCAGAGACAGATGTGTTTCGCCAGCGTACGCTTGGGCCTCTACGACAGCGTCAAGTCACTCTACGCTGGAATCATCGACGGTACATGCAACTACAACCAAAGCTCTAATCCTCTTTGACGTAACTACATAAAAAAAAAAAAAAAAAAAAACAAACAAAACACAACAAAAGATTTTAAAAAAATATATATATGATAGTTTGAACGTCGAGCTCTGATATAAAATTCTGGTAACGTACGGAGGCCCTAGAAAAAAAAACTGTGGGGCGTGCAGAGTCATTGTAACGATTTAAAAAAAATCACACAAATACTTGAACAAAAATGAGAAGCAATGAATAAAAATAAAAATAAAAAAAGCATTAAAGGAAAAGAAAAGATCGATCGAGCGCGAATCGTCGATCCTGGTCGTTCAATGTCGTTTCATCTTGTTAATTTTCATTGACAGGCAAAGATCGCACCGGTTCGATAAACATCGGGGTGTGCGTCGCTGCTGGAATAACGACCGGCGCTCTCGCCGTTCTCATCGCCCAGCCGACCGACGTCGTCAAGGTCCGCATGCAGGCCGGCACCCAAGGTAGAAACGCCGTGAGATACAGCTCAACCCTCCAGGCCTACAAGAGCATCGCGTTGAAAGACGGCGCCCGCGGATTGTGGAAAGGTATGGGGAAAAAATTGCTCGATCGGTAACCGGTGAAATTACCTCGGTAATCGGACGAGCAGGAACATTGACGCTATTGGCAGATGGCTCGTTTCCGGACTGAATATACAAAAATTAATTTTTTTCAGGCGATTTAAATAATTGACCATTTTGCCTCCTCACAGGAAGCTGTTTTCGTAAAAAAAAAAACACGTCGGGACTTTACTGGCAGAGTAATTAAAATAATCTTAAGGGGAAGAGAAATATCGCGGTCGGTAATGAAAACTGTAATGAACTTTTCTCAAGGTTGCTAGTTTTTTTTTAAGGAAAAGCAAATTCGAGCCGGACGCGCACGATAATTTCGGATCCGGCCCGAATTCATTTTTGTTCTCAAAAAAATTAGCACCTTTGAATAAAATTAATTTGAAAATTGTAACTATCTGTCTCGCACGCACAGCTCTTTCACTTCCCCTTAAGGGAATGCTGGACCCGTTTTTAACTACATGTTTACCTGTATTACCGACGGACTAGTCGATTTCTTAGATTCAATTTAGAATTATTAATATGCTACGCATATGCTTCAAATCGTACAGGACTATAATATATATATAACATAATATATAACAACCTAATAATTTAAAATAATTTGGAGATTCGTCCTCAGTGGGAAAAATCCATAAGACCTTCCATATGGCCTTAAAACGACGACTCTACGATCAATGTTGCCTTAACTTCTCCCTTTCCGTTCTTGACAATTTCAATTATATGAGACGTAGACATTTTTCTATACACCTAAAAAAGGTGGAAAGTAATTTGCACACAGCTCTCTCATTTCTTACAGTTTGTCCCATAGGTTCCTCCACGAGAAAGTCGAAAATCGATCAGCAAACTTTCTCATACAGAAAGTTTAAAGCTATGAACAAAATTCTAAGAAATTAAGCTAAGTGCACTTTGTAGCTTTTTTTTTATTCGATCTTCTATCCAAAGTCTCGCCAAATAACCATTCTTTCATTTTATTTTCTCTCGATTTGCCGATTTAAAACCGCCGGCATTGTTTTTAAGTGACATATTTCCCAACTGAAGAATAAAAAATAAATGTTGCATTTTTACAAACAAAAAAAAAATGAAAATATGCCTAACGTCGAGCCTCCCTTTTTCTTTTCCAGGCACTTTTCCGAACGTCTCGAGAAACGCCATCGTCAATGTCTCCGAGATAGTGTGCTACGACGTGATAAAAGAGAGCATCCTCAATTCCGGCATGCTCTGCGACGGAATTCCCTGTCACCTTATGTCGGCTACGTCGGCCGGTCTTTGCACCACGCTCGTCGCGAGCCCCGTCGACGTCGTGAAGACTCGCTACATGAACTCGGCATCCGGAGAGTACAAGGGCGCCATAGACGTGGCGATAAGAATGTTCATGAACGAGGGACCGATGGCGTTCTACAAGGGTTTCGTGCCGAGCTTTTCGCGCCTCGTGTCCTGGAACATCGTCATGTGGCTGACTTACGAGCAGATCAAGATCGGTATGCGTTGGATTCATCGGGATCGCTAGGACGATTCGAGAGACCCTCGAGACTCGAGATTCATTGCCGAATCTTGCTTTCGTCACTGGAACAACTCGCGTGTTTACAGACCGAGCGTAAAAAGACACGAGCATGCCTATATTCAATGCTACATCTATCAATGATAAGAGAAACGAAAAAAAAGGAATGATCTATCTCTACTTCGCATCCATGATATTATTAACGAATACTCTTGCCGTGCTGAAAATAAGGAAACCCGCGTGCAAAACTGCGTTCGATTTTCTGTCGTTTCTTCTCAACTCCGTGTTTATTTGACGACGCGAAATTTAGTACACCAATTATATTAGCAGCTTTAATGAATCTGAAAAAAAAACCACAAAGGAACGAAACTTGCGTATAAAACTGCGTTCGATTGTCTATCGTTCCTTCTCAACACCGTGTTAATTTGACGCGAAATTTAGTTCACCAATTATATGAGCAGCTTTAATGAAACTGAAAAAAGTCACAAAATAACGAAACCTGCGTATAAAACTGCGTTCGATTATCTACCGTTTCTTTTCAACACCGTGTTTATTTGACGACACGAAATTTAGTACACCGATTATATTAGCAGCATTAACGAAACTGAAAAAAGTCACAAAATAACGAAACCTGCGTATAAAACTGCGTTCGATTATCTATCGTTTCTTTTCAACACCGCGTTAATTTGTCGACGCAAAATTTAGCACATTTTAGATTATATTAGTAGCTTTAATGAAACTGATTAAAAAAAAAAAATCCCCACAAAATAACGAAGATTGTTCGCAATTCCAGTTACGCATTAACGAGACAATAAATAATCGTGAATCGTGCAATGTCATTGTCGGACACGGGAGTATAAAATCATTGTTTAGTACGGCCGAGAAAACCGCCTCGGGAGCTTGTTCGCGAAATTTATTTACGATCGCCTGGCTCGACAATCGACTTTACACCGACAAATTTTACAATCCGCCATTTGCATGACACGCAAATCATCCGCAGATCCCTGGATGCGAATTATTTCAATACTAACGCGCATCGTCGGTACCTTATCTATATCTATATCTATAACGAGCAGTGATATTTGTACAATTAGATAATACTATTTTAGGCTTAGGGCTCACGCGACGATGCGATGTCATTTTATTTTCCCTTTTGTTTCGACGAACGAAGTAATAAAAAATAAAATTAAAAAATGTGCAAACGCCTGTTCCGTAAATATGTTCCGTAAATAGTTTTTATTCGCCGTACATGTAAAACGTAGAGTAATTTACACACAAAAAAAAGTGCGAGCGCCGGCTTTATTTTCCGTAAAGAATAGTATTTTATTGGCTTTACTGTACACTTGCGAAAAACGCACGAGCCCTTTCGCTGCGAGATACGTTTAATACATAGAGTAATTTACAAAAAAAAAGGACCTGGCAGTTCTTGCTTCGGCGTCTAAGGAACACGATTAGTCGTAAGAAAAATATTCCGCTCGCGCTTCAGAGAGTTCGCGAGTAACAAAATTCGGCTAACGCGATTGAATTTTTAATTGGCAAGAGATAAAAGATGTGTGTCGAGGCACGAATATTAAACGAAACATTGTTAAAGGGGTTGACAAATTCGGGAAGAATTCCGCTGTCGGCCGGAGGGGGGGAAATAGAGACAGAGATTTCGTTTTTTCAGTCGTCGAATTCGGACTCGTCCTCGGACTCGCAGCTGGACGCAACTTCCTCGGCCATGCATCCGCCCACTTCCTCGTAGCTTGCGTCGCCCATCGGGATCCTGAAAATCAACGGATCTTCATCAGGCCGGTGCAACGAAAAAAATATGTATAAAAAATAAAAATAAAAAACAATAATAAAATTCATTTTCGAGCGGCTGTTCGGTTGCGAAGCTTCGAAGTTAGACGCTTCTCACAGTCGGCCAACCAAAAAGGCATTAGTTTGTTACTCAAACGATCAGACACAAAAACGAAAACGAAGAAAACGGCAAACGATATTTTTTATTATTTTTTTTTTACTAGTTCCGAGTGTCGAGGTCGGTAAAACAGGTGCCTACAGCGGAGCGTCCATCGCCTCGATGTGCTGGATCGCGTGCTTATCCTGGATGCACTTCGGCGGCCTCTTACACTTTCTCATGACGCAGTTCAGCGGACAACACGACTCCTTCCTCAATCTGAATACAATATCTCGATACAAACTAAATCGTACATTTCGCTCTCTAGACTAAAATAAAATAAAGTCGACTATGCACTATCGCGTTCCACGATCTGCCGAAGATCTTCGTGAATATCGCTTCCGGCGATCGGTCCTCGACGAAACGAGAGCAGAGAATCGATTATCCGACGATACCACGATACGTACTTGTCGAGGGTCCACTGTTCCTCCCCGCCGTCCTTCATCATCGACAGCGCCTGGCAGAAGTGCTGGCCAACGTCCTTCAGGTGGCCAGTGTCGAGATGCAGACCCGCCAGAGGGCCCTGATCGCAACCGCAGAAACTACTCTCCATCGTGTAGCTCCTGAAAATTTTAATGAAATAGGGTCGTTTGCTTGATACAAGTGCGGTAAAACGAACTTTAGCCACGTAGCACGGAAACATTTTTTAATCGATTCAATCGGATCTCTTTTAAATATTGGAAATATTTTTGAAATATAGAAAATATTCTATCAACATTAAAAAAATATTTGTGAAATGTGTTAAAAAAACATTTGGGAGATTTGAAAGATTGCGTTAAAAATCTAAATTATATACACACTCGCATAAACCCGGAATACGAGTAGCAATATTTCAGGGAAACATGAAATTCAAAATATTAAAAAATATTTTATCACTACGTTTCAGAAATATTTCCGATACTATTTAAAGTCTATAGTAATTTAAAATACAAGTGCGATAAAGCGAACTTTTCATGCACGAGTTACAAAGTAGTAATTTGCAATACAAGTGCGGTAAAGCGAACTTTATACACTTAGTTACAAAGCGCCACTTTTGCCACTCTCGGCAGGCTCGAAAAGTGGCACTTTTAATGCATGAGTTACAAAACAATATATTGCGTAACAGGGAATTGCGGCACGCGCCGAATGCGGCTATACCTGGAGACGCCGAGCTGGCGCCATATAGCGACCCTGGCCGTGGACTCCTTGTGCCTATCGACCTTGAACGAGCACAGCGGCAAAGCAAAGGCCGGCGATGTTTTCTGCATGAGACGCGGTAACATCTGTAAAGTGTAAATGATTAATCGAATGGTTTGCTTTTCGAAGAGATTTGATTGTACAAAATTTATTACGTCTGTGTGTGTGTGTGTGTATGTGTGCGAGGTGTATGTAGAGAGATAATTAATTTACCAAGTACTGAACGGGCTGATCGGATTTTCCTCTGTCGACGGCGCTCCAAGAGCCCGATTTCGAGCAGCCGAAGAGAAAAACATTTTTTCGTCTCGAGTGACCGTGGTAATCGACGAATACGTGTGGCGGCCTCTGCAAGACTCTGCTGCAGTACTCCATGAGGCCCTTTGTGTGGTATATCACGGGGTGTAGTATCTCGTTGGGGTTGCTCCAGCGCCTGTTAAGGTCCTCGTTAGTAAGCCCATACCGGTTGCTGCGGACAAAAATAGAAACGGGTTAATGCTCACTGCTTCGCGAAACTCCGGACGATCCGGAGAGGGAGGTAGCGAGGGAAGGAGCCCTGGAGCTGCAGTGGAATGTATAGGCGTACACCTGCGCATATATATTTCGCTAAGTGTATATATATATATATATATATATGTGAAAAGTCGGAACGTGTGTACTGGCTCCTATTTTATCCTTAGCGTAACGTTTTATCCGCGCAGCAGCACAAACGCTCGCTTCCCACGCTCCAGAACGTTTTTTTTTTATCGTAAATACCGAAGGTCATTATGCTTATCGATTCCCACACGCATTTTGTATACGAAATATTGGAGAGGAATAAAGTGAGACAGATTCGTGATCCGGAGGGGGAAACACATGGAATGAACACAAGCCGCCGACACTTTTTATTTTGTGTACATACTTTGTGGTCGTCTGCACTACAGCGTAATACTCGTAATGCAAACTTAGCGAGTTCGCACCTGGCTTTAACCTTTTTGTTGCTTGAACTCTTCCGGTTTGAAAATCTCCGGAGCGCTTCCGGTTTCAAAATCTCCGGAGCACTTCCGGTTTCAAAATCTCCGGAGCACTTCTGGTTTCAAAATCTCCGGAACACTTCCGGTTTGAAAATCTCAGTTTTCGACCGGAAGTGACGTCATCGAGGGAAACGTCACTTCCGGTTTGAAAATCTCAGTTTTCGACCGGAAGTGACGTCATCGAGGGGAAACGTCACTTCCGGTTTGAATATCTCAGTTTTCGACCGGAAGTGACGTCATCGAGGGGAAACGTCACTTCCGGTTTGAAAATCTGTTTTCGACCGGAAGTGACGTCATCGAGGGGAAACGTCACTTCCGGTTTGAAAATCTCAGTTTCCGACGGGAAGTGACGTCATCGAGGGGAAACGTCACTTCCGGTTTGAAAATCTCAGTTTTCGACCGGAAGTGACGTCATCGAGGGGAAACGTCACTTCCGGTTTGAAAATCTCAGTTTTCGACCGGAAGTGACGTCATCGAGGGGAAACGTCACTTCCGGTTTGAAAATCTCAGTTTTCGACCGGAAGTGACGTCATCGAGGGGAAACATCACTTCCGGTTTGAATATCTCAGTTTTCGACCGGAAGTGACGTCATCGAGGGGAAACGTCACTTCCGGTTTGAAAATCTCAGTTTCCGACCGGAAGTGACGTTATCGAGGGGAAACGTCACTTCCGGTTTGAAAATCTCAGTTTTCGACCGGAAGTGACGTCATCGAGGGGAAAACGTGCACTTATACGTGCTTAAGTAAACGTAAACTAAACGTAAATGTAGAAAACACTCAAGAGGCTGCTGGACCTTCCTGTTTTACCAATGGAACGAGGCGCTTTCGTAGAATCAACTGTACGTCATTAATATGCTACACATATACTTGAAATTTGGCAGGGATGTAATAATAGCTATAAACGAAATAAAAAAAAAAAAATCGAATATTACCGATTGTTGCGAAAACCAATGTGGCTTCGCAAAATTTCAAAACAGACTTCTCGACGATTTCGGAATGTTCGGGAAACTTCGGAGAACCGCCCATAACTCTCGTTTTACGCATGCGAGCTCCAGAATATTTAACCTTCCACAAAAGAGAGATGCCGTTTGAAATTTTAAGCGGCCACAATGGTTTTCTCGAAAAATCTGCAATATTCGATATCCTTAATTTCTTGAATTACTTCTGAATAAAAATTCCGGTGCACGCCGTAGCGAATTATGGTTGGTATAACAGTCCTGCAGAATTTGTGGTATACGCGTAGCATACCAAAGACCGCAAAGTCGATTCCACGAAAGCGTTTCGTTCCGTCGATAAAGCAGGAAGGTCCAGCGCTCCCTCAAAAGTGAATAACAATATAGCGAAGAATTTATCTTTAAATATTGCACCGACCGACGTTCCCGATAGTCTCGCGACGCCGAGTGGCGCGTCAAGGATCGATTAGCTTTCTTCGATTCCTCTTGTATTCATTTAAGGATTCAGACGTGGTTGCACATGTGGAAGGACGTTTCCGGCGGCCGGAAACGCCGTAGTCGCCGAGAGTCCCGGATTAGCTCTCGGCATCGCTGCCGTCGAGGAAGTCGGGGGACCCTTGCGTCGCGCATAGCAATAGTAGGCTAGTAGTGCTGACCGCTGCTGTTATTTCCACCGTTTCCCCCATTCGTCTTCCCGATAGCGAGCCGGAGATTTATCGGCTGCTCGATCGAATTTAGGAAACGGAAAAAAAAAAATAAAATAAAATAAAATAAATAAAAACAAAAAAAAAAATAAAATAAATAACAATGATATTCGAGCGAGGTCTGCACAAAGATAAAGTTTTCACACAGCACAGAAAGAAGAGATAAACGATACCGACGCCGCTAGCGAAAGAAACGAAGCAACAAAAAAAAAAATAAATAAAAAAATTGATCGTGCGATTGGCGAACTTAAAATTACACTGCCGACGGTGCGGAGAGTCGAAGTCTCATCAGACGCTCGAGCGAGGCGCACAGCTGACGCGACCGGAAAAAGAAACAACAATTCTTTTTGTCTTGATGCGGACCTTTTTTTTTTGTTTACCGGCATTCTGAGAGGCACCCCCCCCCCCCCCCCCCCCCAGCACGCCGAAGATAGATGAGGCGACGCCGAGTTCCGTGAGCCGAGCGAGAGAATCTCGAAACAAAGAGTGAGCGACGCTCCCGACGCGTCTCGCTTTATTAAACTCGAATGATGAGGACTTAGGGAGACAGAGAGAGAGAGAGAGAGAGAGAGAGAGAGAGAGAGAGAGAGAGAGACACGAGGCTGTGAGAGAGGCGTGGTGCGTCTATGCTGGCGAACTCACTCGGATTGCCACGGGAACTTGACAGCTGGTTATATCATTACGTACACTTCGCTCGGTCACGTAATAATAATTCGAGTCACTGGACTCACCGCTCGGTCGAGCCGTTACCGCCTCGGCTCGGAAAGATACACCGGCGATAGGCATACGACGAACAGCGACCGGCGCGCCGTACAATTTTGGCCCGCACCGTTATGTACCTTCGCGTTGATCATCTTCATTTAAATTTCTTTCCTATCGTTGTTATTGTTTTTTTTTTTTTTTTTTTTTTTCTCTTTTGTAACTCGCAGCTTCGTAAATTATATAGCGCGTGTGGGCCAAGCGTATAGACACGAAAGCCGACGACAATTAAAAATCGTTCTCTTTCTCGAGTGTAACTCTCCTCGCGGGCTGGCGAGAGCGGGGCAAAAGGAATTCCGACAATTTGGGACGCACCGTTGGGGCATCCCAAATTGTCGGGGTCCTCGTTAGAAGTGGATCGTCCCAAAATTATTGGAATATTGCCTTAGTGAGAATATTTTTTAAAACATTATTTTTTGTTTTTTTTTTTTTTTTTTTTTTTTAAACGCAATTTTTCGATCATTTTGCTACGTTCCATTTTTTTTTTGTCCCATTTGATACATACCGATTGTCGGTTCTATTTTGCCCCACAGTCACGTTTTGCAATTCGACGATAATTTTCGGACGTTCGTTTTGCACCCGTCGGTGCGTCCCGATTGTCTGTCCCGTTTTGCCCCGCTGTCTCTCACTATCCTGTCCAAAATATAAATTTCTTGGATCTCGGGACGCGTACGAGAGAAGAATGAGAAGAGTTGTGCAAGAAAATTCGTTGTAACGAGCGGTACGAGTCTTTCTCCGCGATATATATACATACATACATACATATGTATATGTATATGTATATGTATATGTATATGTATATGTATATGTATATGTATATGTATATGTATATGTATATGTATATGTATATGTATATGTATATGTATATGTATATGTATATGTATATGTATATGTATATGTATATGTATATGTATATGTATATGTATATTTGGAGTACATCACTATATCTATACTGTGTATAGAGTAAATATGTTCTCTGGTCTCGTACCTCGACCGAGTGAGCATCGGCTGAGAGATGAGAAAAAGAGAAGAGGCGAAGAAGAGGAGATCCACGAAGCGTAGATCCAGGCGTCCGATGTAATGGCCAGCATCAGTCTCCGGTGCGTGCCGGAGCGCGCGTACCCTCCGGGCATATGTACGAGCGCGGCCTTTGGAACCAGCAGCATCGGCAGCACAGAATCTCATAGAATCCCACAGTGTGCATGAGCCGCAGGAGCGTAAGCCAGCGCAGGAGCAGAGCAAAGCGATGAGGCAGACAACACGGCAGAGAGCTCGATGTCAATGACTCGGACCCGAGAGAGCCTTGACCGGGAACTTGTGATGCTCTCACGTAGAGAGAGAGAGAGAGAGAGAGAGAGAGAGAGAGAGAGAGAGAGAGAGAGAGAGAGAGAGAGAGAGAGAGACACCAGGGAGGCGGAGAGCAGAGATACCGAGGGAAGAAGAAAATTGCGCGAGAGCGCACTGTCGAAGCTTGAGAAAATGTTGGGGGATTCGGATTGTGCAAAATCTATCGGGGGGGGGGGAGGTGGACTTCGAAGATGAATAAGAAAAGAGGAAGGGAAGGAGAACGAAAGAAGAATCAGAAGAGATGAAGAAGATATAAGGAAGATATGAGGAATATGTGAGGAAGATATGAGGAAGATATGAGGAGATGAGGAGGAGATGAGGAGGAGATGAGGAGGAGATGAGGAGGAGATGAGGAGGAGATGAGGAGATGAGGAGGAGATGAGGAGGAGATGAGGAGGAGATGAGGAGGAGATGAGGAGGAGATGAGGAGGAGATGAGGAGGAGATGAGGAGGAGATGAGGAGGAGATGAGGAGGAGATGAGGAGGAGATGAGGAGGAGATGAGGAGGAGATGAGGAGGAGATGAGGAGGAGATGAGGAGGAGATGAGGAGGAGATGAGGAGGAGATGAGGAGGAGATGAGGCGGAGATGAGGAGGAGATGAGGAGGAGATGAGGAGGAGATGAGGAGGAGATGAGGAGGAGATGAGGAGGAGATGAGGAGGAGATGAGGAGGAGATGAGGAGGAGATGAGGAGGAGATGAGGCGGAGATGAGGAGGAGATGAGGAGGAGATGAGGAGGAGATGAGGAGGAGATGAGGAGGAGATAAGGAGGAGATGAGGAGGAGATGAGGAGGAGATGAGGAAGAGATGCGGAAGAGATGAAGAAGGAATGAAGAAGAGATGAAGAAGGAATGAAGAAGAGATGAAGGAGAGATGAAGAAGGAATGAAGAAGCGGTGAAGAGAAGAAAATAAGAAGAGTTGCAAAATAGATGAAGAAGAATATGTAGAGAATAAGAAGAGGAGGAGAAGAAGAACAGAAAGCGCAGGGATCTTCTGCTTGCTTCTCTCGAAGGAGAGTAAGAAGTGGAGAGTACTTCATTAACGTTGCCGGTAATCTCGGTATCTCGGTGAGGACTCCCGCGCTCTTGGACGGTGGGGGACGGAGAGTTCATCTCTTCATGCTGGTCCCGCTGGTACCGCTGGTCCCCCTCTCGATTAAACAACGCGCCCTCCGACACGGCGAGTCGGTAGTTGATGACGCACCACGAACCCGCGTCGTGCCGGCAACGGCATAGATGATGATAGTACGTTATTTACTAAACACCTAGGTACCGGAGACGCGGTATGTGGCGTGTCTGCTGCGAGCATGCCGCGTCCCCATGTTCTTCCAGCGTTGATGCCCTCGAGGGTCGCGAGAGCGTTGCAGCTTCGAAAGGGAATAAGTCCCTTCTCGCTTCTGCACGGCCGCTACTTTCTCACGGCTCGGGCTCACGCCGGGACGCGAGTACTACGAGAGATGCCGCGCGAGTCGAGCATGAAAGTGGCATTACTCGTCTGGGGGGGGGGGGGGGGGAAATACACCAGAACCAACATTTTACAACCACTTTGAAAATGTTGTGCCATTAAAGAAATAATTAATTAATACTTAGTCGCTCCTACTGAGTATTAATCGGGAAAACTGGTACCAATTTTCGAACGCCAAATCGGGGCCTGACAAGGCCCCAAAGAATTCTCGTCAGAGCCTCTTCAAGGCCCTATTCAACGCTCTATGATATTTCTACCAGAGAAGCGATTGAATTGGCTCGGCAGAAAAAAAAATTACCGTTCGGCGACCAAAACATTTTTCGGAGTAAAAAAATAGATCACCAGCAGCCATTCATATTTCTTCATCTGCCACTGAAGACATATATATATATATATTACGCGACAAAGAATGTTTTTGAAGGGTGGCGTCGTGAAGCCAAGACGGATGCGCCAGATTGCCGATTCGCGAGAATAAAGGCTCTTACGCGCCTCCGCGTGGCCGCTGACCGGAACTCCGTGACACTCTCGAGGTCTCGGTGAGGAGCCGAGGGGATGCGTACGCATCGCACGGGTTGCGTGCCGGGTGTCCGGTCGAGTGGAGCAGCAAATTGCTAGTCTTGCGGATGGGACAAGTGCGTGCAGAGTTGCGTATCGTCGGACGGGCGGGGGGGGGGGGGGGGGGGGAGTTTCGCCTCGGAGACGCCCCTCGTAGCTTCTCATCGCGACCGGGTCCGCTCCGGACTCGAGGATTCGCGTCGGTTCCGGTGACTCCGCGGGATCGACTTTGATCTATTTTTTTGCCTCCCTATCGCCTTCGTGTTTTTCCCATTGACAAAGAGGCCTCAAATCCGGTCTCACGCAATTCCACTTTTTTTTTTTTCCACGCTATCTTTAACTCGGTAGCTTTCCAGCGCGACCGAGTCCGGCCTGGATTCAAGGATTCATGCCGGATCCGGCAACTCGGCGTGATCGACGACGATCAATTTTTTCCTCTCTATGGTCTTTGCCTTTTTTTCCCATCGGCAAAGAGAACTCAACTTTGGTCTCACGCGATTCATTTTTTTCCTCGATATCTTCGTCCCATTGCTTCGCATCGCAATCGAGTCCGGATTGGATTCAAGGATTCATGCCGGATCTACTTTTTTTCTCCCGATGGTCCTCGCTTATTTTCACATCGGCAAAGAGACTTCGATTCCGATCTCACGCGATTCCATTTTTTTTTTCTTTTTTTCTGTAATATCTTCTTCTCGTAGCTCATTGCGACCGAGTGCGGCCTGAACTTAGGGATTCATGCCGGATCCGGTAACGACGACGGTTTACTTTTTTCCCCACGATTCACGACTTGTGGCGTCCATAGACGTGAAGTGTGTATTTCCACGACAATGGCAAAATAATGGAATGAAAAATGTGTAGATTTAAGCGATTTAAAAAAAAAAAAAACGAATAATCAAACTTCCGAAGACAACTAAAAATCGGAGGTAGAGAAAAGCCAGTATTGGACCTTCCACAGTCGCAGCACAGCGAAGAAAGTCTTACTACTACTAATCGGTCACAGCCTCTCGAAAACCATATTTACTTTTTTTTTTCTCCCTATCATCTTCGCGTTTTCCCACCGACAAAGAGGTATCGATTCCGGTTTTGAGTAATTCCACTTTTGTTTCCACTGTAATCTTCCTCTCGTAGCTCATGCGCGACCGAGTCCGGCTTGGACCGAGGGATTCATGCCGGATTCGGCGATCAGCTCGATCAACGACGATCTATTTTTTTTCCTCCCAAAGTTGAGGAAGATGTCCTCAAGCTCTTTCCCCATCAACAAAGCCGCTTCAGCTGACGGTCTCACGCAATTCCATTTTTCTTTCGCGATATCTTCGCTCTTCGCTCGCGTCCCTCCTGATCGGCGATCTTCTCGGTAGCTCGTTAAGATCCGTCCACTTCGACTTCCAGGTATCGGCCGAGTTCCGAATGACCGGAGCTTCGTCGATCCCTCCAAACGATCATTCCAACCAAGAAGAACAATAGCCCGGAGATGAATCTCCGTGCGAATTCGCCGAGTGCCGCGAACGATCGAATCGGGCGTTCGGGACGTCACGAGCCTAGCGCCGAGTCCTCGCCCTCCGGAGGAATCGTCCTTCGTTAAGGAGCCGGAGATCGCCAGCCGAAAACCTGAAAGGCTCAAGTCAAATACTGAATCACTCCACTCGCGCCCTTTCGCTTCTCACCCCTCCGTATAATAATATACAGCCGCGTATGCACTCACATGTGTATATATATATATATATATATATATATATATATATATATATATATATATATGTTTATATATACCGAAAGGGCGCCACTTGCGTCCTTTCGATTTCGACCCCCCTCCATATAATACTACACAGTCATGTATGCACTCATATATATATATATATATATATATATATATATATATATATATATATATAGGGGAGAGCGTGGCAAAAGGGAACAGTGAAGCAGAACTCAATTTTCCAATAATTTTTGGATCCCCGATTTTGTCCCAACGATAACATCCGAATCTTCAACGCCGTTTTTCCCCACTCACCACCATCCAAAAGTTATTGGAAAAAATCGCTTTTTCCCCCATTATCCCGTTTTACCCCACTGTCCCTTATCCATATATATGAGTGCATAAATGCGTGTGTATTGCGACCACTCCGTATGACAATATCGGCGGGTCGGAATCGGTATACGTAGGTGAAAGCGGCGCAAAATGGGACCACGGGGCAAAACGGGATAACGAGGCAGAGCGCAATTTTCCAATAACTTTTGGATAGTGGCGATGGTAAGTGATGAAAAAAAAATGGACTTGGAAATCCGAACGTATCCAATGGACAAAAATGGGTCACTAAAAAATTATTGGAAAATTGAGTTTTGCTTCACTGTTCCGTTTTGCCCCCCTCTCCCCTATATACATATACACACATGTGTCTATATATAGTACACATATATGTAGTACAATATATTCTACGATGCCCAGAGCCGTGTGTCGTGGCTGAGAGATCGGCTTGACCACGCTCGGTGAGCTCGCTCTTCTCGGAATAGCAAAAAGAAGAAAGGACTGGCAAAGAAGAAGAGAAGAGAATACGAGTCTCGGGGGCGCCTCGGGAAAAAGCGAGCCCGCGAGAGAGCCCCACGAGGATGGGGCAAGCGAACGGTGGAGGGTGCGGGGAGGGGCGGGAGGGGGGGGGGGTGGGGTGGGTGGGTTGGCGAGGCGGAGGGAAGGCGCTTCTTGCGATCGTAAAGCAAAATCCTTGGGCAAAGAGTGAAGAAGAAGAGCAGAGAAGCGGGAGTGGAACGTAGTCGGTCTCTGATGCATGCTCCGCTCTTTCCTCGTCTCCTCTTCGCTCTCCGCGACGTCGGATCGACTCCGGGGCAACGGCGGAGGGAGTCCCGGCCGGCATCGAGAGACTTTTTATATTTCTACCAATCTTTCCTGAAAGACTGATGGATCCGCCGGGCAGCTTAACGAAGCTAGGCCGAGGAGCGACGTTCCAAGAATAGTATCTCTGAATTCGCCCGAGGGAGAGACTCACCGAGGCGAAACATCCGTTGTTCGACGCCAGGGCATGTCCGATAGATCAGCGGCTCGAGATAAATCAAGCCGATCGATCGATCGATCGATCATCGGGCTGGATCTATAGCTTCTGCGACGGGGAAGAAAAAAAAAAAAAAAACCCGGCGGGATATTTGAATCGGTTGGTTAGTTTGGTTTCGGCTTCGTATTCGGCGAGCAAGTGTTTTGATTTGTGGGTGGAAAATTTTTGAGAGGTTGACCGAGCTCCGATGAGGCTCGGCGAGACATCTTCGAGAAATCGGTCGGCTATCGGGTCTGCGAAAAATTTTGTCGGGGCAGAAAAAAGGATGATGTCGTTTTGGCAAATTTAGCTTGAAATCGAATCACGCTTCAATTGCGTATTAAATTATTCGAATCGCTGAAATGCAGCGTTACATCAGTCTCGGACGAGGCGCCGACAAGGACTTTCTAGAACTTCGTCATCCTGTCGAACCTTCAAAAAATGTTTACTACGTTAGAGGAGAAGAAGATATCATTTTCAGCAACATAACTTCGAATCGAATCACTCAATAATTATGTATTGAGTCATTCGAATCGTCGAAACACGGCTTTAACATCGTGAGTTTATCGAGACTCTGACAAGCCCTCTACGATAGTCTCTCCGGCTATCGAACCATCAAAAAATGTTACTAGGGTAGAATAGAAGAAGATACAATTTTCTGCAAATTTAGCTTCGAATCGAATCACGCTGCAATAGCGTATTAAATTATTTGAATCGTGCAAATACAGTCTTACATCGGGCTCTGACAGGATCTCCTCAAAACCTTGTCTGTCTAACGAACCCCCGAAAATCTCTACGACGACAGAAGCGAAGAAGATATAATTTTGTGCGAATTTAGCAAAAATTACCTTTAAATCGACACCAAGAGGCTATTTAAATTATTGGTAAAAATAGAGCGTTACATCAAGCCCCAACAGAGTCCTGACAGGATCTCCTCAAAACCTTGTCTGTCTAACGAAGCCCCGAAAATCTCTACGACGACAGAAGCGAAGAAGATATAATTTTGTGCAAATTTAGCAAAAATTACCTTCGAATCGACACCAACAGGCTATTTAAATTATTGGTCAAAAATAGAGCGTTACATCAAGCCCCAACAGAGTCCTGACAGGATCTCCTCAAAACCTTGTCTGTCTAACGAAGCCCCGGAAATCTCTACGACGATAGAAGCGAAGAAGATATAATTTTGTGCGAATTTAGCAAAAATTACCTTCGAATCGACACCAACAGGCTATTTAAATTATTGGTCAAAAATAGAGCGTTACATCGAGCCCCAACAGAGTCCTGACAGGATCTCCTCAAAACCTTGTCTGTCTAACGAACCTCCGAAAATCTCTACGACGACAGAAGCGAAGAAGATATAATTTTGTGCGAATTTAGCAAAAATTACCTTAGAATCGACACCAACAGGCTATTTAAATTATTGGTCAAAAATAGAGCGTTACATCGAGCCCCAACAGAGTCCTGACAGGATCTCCTCAAAACCTTGTCTGTCTAACGAACCTCCGAAAATCTCTACGACGACAGAAGCGAAGAAGATATAATTTTGTGCAAATTTAGCAAAAATTACCTTAGAATCGACACCAACAGGCTATTTAAATTATTGGTCAAAAATAGAGCGTTACATCGAGTCCCAACAGAGTCCCGACAGGGTCTCTTCAGGACTTTATCGGTCCATCGAATCCTCAACAAACGTTACCAGGATAGAAACGAAGAGGATATGCTTTATGAGAAATCAATATAGCTTCGAGATCGAAACCTGCTCCAATTGTCAAACGAGTCACTCCAATCCGGGAATTCGCCCAATAAACGGGGCGATCCCTGGTTTCGAGTGGGGTTCGCCCCTTACCAGGAAAGCCCATTAGTATAATGAGATATACGACTCCTTGGACAGGACGCACGGCCAGGACCTGTGACGAACTTGACCCTGAATAAACGAAGGTGCCTTCGAAGCGCGAGGGCCCTAAAAAAAAAAAAAATAAAATAAAAAAAATAAAATAAAATAAAAAAGAATAGTCTAAAAGAATTCCGAACCACATTGAAGCCCGTGGCCTGGAACGGCCCATTGTCCGTCCGAGGCCCTCCCTCGGTATAAATTTCGGACCGAGAGAATCAACGAAATTTTATTGCCGAACGACGTCGTCGCGCGGTACGCGGCGAGAGTCGTAAAACGCGTGCCGCGCGATTCGACTCGATCCGCTCGAGGAGAGCGCATCTCCCGGGGCAGTCGGAGCCACCCGAGATCCCGAGCGCTGTGCAACTCGAAGAGAGCAGGCCCATAATCGTTTGTACCCTACCGGTCGACCAAGGGGGGGGGGGGGGGGGAGGAGGGCGAACTGACTCGCGCGCTTATTATCCATTTCTGCGCGAGTTCTCGTTCGCTTATTACGACGAGGAGGCTCGTCCTGCAGCGGCGATTCGGAATCGGTCTCGGTGAGAATTCGCGAGGAGAAAAGCGCCGTATTATAACCGGGGATTACCGCCGGGGATAGAGAGAGGGCTGAACCATCGACAGAAATACATGCATTCGCGTACTTTACATTCCGTATAGAAAACAAAAAACAAAAAAAAAATAAAAATGTTTAAACACTCCGGGTGACCGGCTCTCGGGCAGGATACCAAGCGAGTGTTTATAGCGAGTCGGACAAAAAAATAAAATAAACTAAAGTAAATGAAAGTAAAAATAAGTAAATAGCAGAACGGGAGCCGAAGCTAATGCGGCTCGCCCGAGGGAGAATTCATTATGTGGAGCGGCTACGAGGCGCGCGCTTCGGCTCAAGTCTTCTGTAAATTCTGGAGCGAATATCGAAAGCAATATTATTTTTGCTGATTTTTTTTTGTTTTTTTTTTTTTGTTTTAAACGAGGATTGAAAATGATTCTTACGAGCGGCTCCTGGCTTCGGTCTCACGCGACCGGCGTAGCGTCATCGATGGGGCGACGATTCGAGTAATTTTGGTTTTTTGACATTTTATCTTTTTTTAAAGTATAGAATTGTTACTTGTCGCTGCGGCGACGTGCGATCGAGAGTGTGGTAGGGCTGCGAAAAACGAGCAATTATTGCACAGTTTTTGCGATGAAAATATATCGGAGATCGCCAATGATACGTCGATGAATAAGTTGATAATCGTAATTTACAAATTATAGATAATTAATTTAAATAATAATAAATAATATACGATTGATAATTAGAGGAGAGTAAAATTTTGCGAAACGATCTCGGAAGAAATAACCGGTCGAGAATCGGAGATAACCAATAAATCGTCGATAAATAAGTGAAGAATTGTAATTTATAAATTGTAGATAATTAATAAAAAAAATAAATAATAATATATTACGATTGATAATTAGAGGAGAGTAAAATTTCACGCAAAGATTTGATGAAGCGAAAACCATCGAAATAATTACTCATATTCTCTCTGAAGAAACAACCCGTCGAGCGTCGGAGATCAACAACTACACTCTCCGTAGTCGGAGAGTTGCAGTCGGTCCGAACGGAGGGTGGAGAGAGAACAGGGAGCGTGCGGGCATTCCATTTCTGCATTACAAAGCACGATCGGAAGAAAAGAGGAAACAAAAAAAAAAAAGAAGAAAACAACTTCGTCTCTAAATATAGTAACAACACGCGAGTATTCACCGAAGTAAGTAGGTATGTGAGGTAGCGTCGTCGAGCGAGCTCTAATTATAATAATGAATAATATAATCACTGAAGATATCTGCATGGGACTAAATTTCACCATGTCAGAACGGCTGTGATTTAGATTTCGCATCGCACAAACTTCGCTCGGAGAATAAAATTCCACGAGTGTGGAATTTTTTTTTTCTTCTCCCGAAAACCGTGCATCGATAGAGACTTGCCAAAGACAAAATTTTATGTCAGATATATTCGCGGTCATATTATGTCTTACTATTGATAACAAGTAGAGGAAGTGAAAAGTCGAAGAAAAGAGAACTACCGAAAAAAAAGTCCAAGAAAAGAGAACTACCGAAACAATGACTAATCCTCTCTCCGAAGAAACAACCCATCGAGCATCGGCGATCAACAACCAAAGGGTGGAGAAACATTCGAGGTGGCCGGTCCACAATCCACGATCGGAAGAAAAAGGGAAACATAAAAAAGAAGCCAAAAAAAAGAAGAAGAAAACAACCTCTCTAACAACCTCGTAAAATCTTTCCCGGAACATGGAAAAATTTTACGCAACTATCCAAAAAAAAGTCCAAGAAAAGAGAACTACCGAAACAATGACTAATCCTCTCTTCAAAGAAACAGCCCATCGAGCATCGGAGATCGACAACCAAAGGGTGGAGAGACATTCGATTACTGCACCGAGGTGGCCGGTCCACAATTCACGATCGGGAGAAAAGAGAAACATAAAAAAGAAGCCAAAAAAAAGAAGAAGAAAACAACCCCTCTAACAACCTCGTAAAATCTTTCCCGGAACATGGAAAAATTTTACGCAACTGTCCAAAAAAAAGTCCAAGAAAAGAGAACTACCGAAACAATGACTAATCCTCTCTCCGAAGAAACAACCCATCGAGCATCGGAGATCAACAACCAAAGGGTGGAGAGACATTCGATTACTGCACCGAGGTGGCCAGTCCACAATCCACGATCGGAAAAAAAAGAGAAACATAAAAAAGAAGCAAACAAAAAGAAGAAGAAAACAACCCCTCCAACAACCTCGTAGAATCTTTCCCGGAACATGGAAAAATTTTACGCAATTATCCAAAAAAAAAGTCCAAGAAAAGAGAACTACCGAAACAATGACTAAACCTCTCTACAAAGAAACAGCCCATCGAGCATCGGAGATCAACAACCAAAGGGTGGAGAGACATTCCATTACTGCACCGAGGTGGCCGGTCTACGAGCCACGATCCGAAGAAAAAAACAAACAAAAAAAAAAAAGAAGAAAACAACCCCTCTCTAAATATAGCAACAACACGCGAGTATTCGCCGTGGCAAGTAGGTACGTGAGTTAGCTGCGAGGTAGCCCCGGCGAGGGGGCGGGGGGGGGGGGGGGGGGTTCGCGGGGGCCTCCGCTGCGGCGTGGGTGGTCGCTGGCGAAGATGCATCGATGCATAGCCCCGCTTCGCGCGGTGTGCATGTAATCGAGACGTTGAAAACGAGACCGAGGGCAGAACGGGGCGGGCGAAACGAGCGAGTAGGGTAAACCGGCGAGGCCGGTGGCTCTCGGACTCGGAAGGGGACAACAATCGCCGGCGTTATGAGAGCCACTGGCCTAGAATAACTCGCGGGAAGATAAAACACGCGAGGGCTGCGCGAGCGGGAAAGAAAAGTGTGTGTAGCTTCTCCCCGAGCTGCAGACCCGTTCTTCTTCGTCTATACGACAAGTCCTAAATAAATCCCGGTCGAAACGGGGGGACCGGAGGGGGCCGGAGCGTCGTCTGTCGCTGCAAAAATTCGCTCAGCAAGGCCGCTCGGTTCTTTCGTGTTTCATATTACACACACACACACACACACATACACACAAGAAGAGAGAAGCAGACACGAAGAGGACGAGACGCGGGCCGCGGGCGCCTGTTGCGGGAGAGCAGAAAAGAAGATCATAGGGGTGGCGAAGATAGAGAGATAAGGGGGAGGGGGGGGGGAGGGGTGGAGAAGAGCACCGAGCACGAACCCCGGGCGTGTAAACGCGCGGCTCGTCGACAGGTGGTCGTTGCGTCAATGTCACCTCCCGTAGCCGGACTGCAGTCGCGGCGAGTCAACTGCACTGCGATGCAATAGAGAGACTCCGGATCGTACATCGAGATGGAGTGGGAGGCGGCGCATTCCTCGGCGGGTAACAACGTCGTTCGATTAAATTAAATATATAAACTCCGCGGAGGAAGATATAAAAAAAAAAAAAAAAAAAAAAATACGAAGGAATCCTACGATTTAAATACAATGTTTAAACGTTGGATTATTGTAACGGGCCGATTATGTTGGCTCGGTACGGGCGAGCTGGTCCGGCGGCCGATGGCGTAGATAAGAGAGCCGCAACAAAGTACACTGCGGCGGATTGTGCCGGCGGCGTTCTTCCTTGAAGATGCAGCGAAGAAATAGTGCGGCCTCGCGCGGGGAGAGCCCGAGACGAGGGTGCTCTCTCTCTCTCTCTCTCCCTGTCTCTCTGGCCGTTCGAGGAGCTTGAAATAGATCGGGACTGGAGCGAAATCCCCCTGGCCGGCTCCGACGGGCGAGTAAGCCGGAGAGTTCTTCTTCTTCTTCGCTTCTTCTGATTCCTCTTCTTGTGCGCCCCCCCGTCTGGCCGGCGGCGATCGCTCGGCAAACCTCTCCTTCTCTTACGCTCGTGGTGAAGGAATAATATGCAAAACGACAAACAAAAAAAAGGATTAAATAAAAAAAATGTTATTAAAAAAATCTCACAGACGAAGTAAAGGGCGGCGGGGGGGGGGGGGGGGGGGGTAAGACGAAGCGGCGCTCTTCACCGTTGAGAAGTTGCTTCTAGGCGAGCGGGCAGAAGCGTTTTAAAATCAAAGTGGTGGTTGTCCGTTGGTCTTTCGCTTCTGCTACCGGAGCAAGAGAAGAAGAAGATGACGAAGGGAGAAATGCGGATAGGAAGATGAGGAAATAAGAAACACAAGAGGAGGAAGATGAAGAGGGTTTCTGCCTGGTTTATCGATGAACGAGAGAGTTCGGCTGCGACTTCGCTTACGCTTCAGGATTACACGCCGTACGATGCGGCCTCTCGCGGACGAGCTCTCGCGAGTCGTTTCTCCCTCGCATTCCCACCGGACCGAGCATCGCGTGGCGGGGAATATCCGATCGATCGCTATCGAGATCCATGGGAATGCGAAGTTGACCGAATCGATCAAGGGCATCGAAGATACCATTGATCTCGAAACTTCGCCGCTACTTCGTTCGCAATACCCTCGGGCTTCGCATCCACACTCTCCCATCGGTATGCTCACGTTGCGATAATGCTGTTTTAATTATCTTACGTCCGCTGTGGTGCGCACTTTTGTGCACACGGCAAAGGAATACCGGAAATGCGTTATTACTGGTTTGAAAATCTCATTTTTTTTTTTTTTTTTTTTTATCGGAACTGACGTCATATGGAAAATACGTCACTTCCGGTCCGGAAATCTCGTTTTTCGGCCGGATGTGACGTCACGCCGGAAATACGTCACTTCCGTTTTGAAAATCACATTTTTCGACCGGGAGTGACGTTGAATTGAAAATGCATAACTTCCGGTTTGGAAATATCGTTTTTCGGCCGGAATTGGCCTCATACCGGAAATACGTCAATCCCGATTTGGAAATGTCATTTCTTCGACCCGACGTTGCGTCATATAGGAAATACGTCATTTACGGTTCGCAAATACGTCACTTCCGATTTGAAAATCATATTTTTTTTACGGGGAGTAACGTTATACCGGAAACGCGTCAATTTCGATTTGGAAATGTCATTTCTCGACTGGAAGTAATGTCGCAGCGAAGACACTTCCGTTTCCAAAATCTTATCGTCAACGATCACGATGTATTTGCGGCAAATCGTCGAGAATCCAAAGTTCCGTTCTCAAAATTCCATAGACTGGGCTCGAAGCGCCCGAGCCACAACGACTATTAATATTATACCTCATGCAAAGAAAACGTATAAAATATATACGATAAATTTTATATATCATAGCCAATTAATTTTTCACATATACAGCATACACTCGCGTGTTCTCCGTTACGAATAATTCCGAGCGGCTCCGTGTTTCTCGGTACATTATAGCACTCGCGGATCGATGCTAATTTTTGTATCCTCATTTTATAAATGATGCAGAGAGGAAGAGAGCAAAAAAAATATATATATATGGAGAGAACAGACGAAACGAAGAGGGATTCCGTTACGGAGCATCTGTCCACGGCTCGTAAACGGGAGTCGTCACGGCGGACGATCGCAAAAAGGAATTGGATATTATGCTTTCTCGCCTACGGAGATCCCTCCTCGCACGCTCATCCGCCGCGCACACATATCTTCCCTTCCTCCCTCGTTCGCCCGCCGTCGCCGCGAGCTTACCGGTTTTCCACTGCTAATCCACAGGACCCGCGCGGTGGAGAGGGACAAACGCGACGATGCAACTCTCCGGGGGGACTCGCGCTAGCGGCGAAATACACTCCCCCATGTACGTGATCACCGATTATGCGACAAGTTTGCCGCACGCCGGTGTGCGTCGCTTCTCTCCCAGGCTGACCGAGCAAACTCGCTCCACAGCGAATCCGATAAATTAACGTCGCGATTTATAATGCCCCGCGACCTGAGGCGAGCCGTAAGAGAAAAATTCTGCGGGTACGGTGTTTACGGCATCTCTGACGAATCTTCGCGAAACTATCGGCGAGCCGTCCCCGGACGCCTCGAATCACCGGTAAATTCCAAACGCGTCGATATGTTATCTAAAAAAAATAAAATAAAAAATTATTACGAGCTGGTAAAAATATTTCGATGAGGGTTTGTCTGGAAAAGTTCGAGCGGACAATTACATTGATTTAAAGAGATTTACCGAGATTTTCCTCTGGGTTTCTGCGATGTTTGGTGAATATCCTTATCATTTTCACCCCACGACATCTCTGGGGGTCACAATTGATCAGAGAAATTAAATGTGTAAATCAGCGAAAATATAGTCGGAGAATAATAATATATAGAGACACATAACAAAGTTCATAGTTGTTGAGAGAAGTCGGCAGCGAAAATCAGAGATTTTCGGAGCATTCGAACATATTTATATGAGGAAAAATCGTGGATTTTTTTTTTTAACAGTATGAAAACTTTGAGCAATTCGGAGGACTTTTCAGGGAACTTTCTGATACATTTTCCGAGACTTTCAGACAAATTTCTTATCAATTTTCCGAAACTTTCAGAGAAATTTTCAGACATATAAAAGAAATATTTTCACCAAGGCTGCTTCAGGTGAAAACTATTGAGAGGTATTTTTGATCCCGTTTATCCGTGGGTAAAACGAGAGATAGAGGATTCACTGGGAATTCGCAGATAAGCGATTCCCCCTCGGGAAACTAAGAAGAAGAAGAAGAAGAAGAAGAAGAAGAAGAAGAAGAGGCAGCGAGCTCAGAGATCCCATCGAGCATCGTCGAGGCGACGAGGCCGGACGATGCAGGAGGCATGGACGAATAATAAACGACCTAGGACTTTGGTATACGGCCTGTCGACTCGTGGGGAGCCATCATTATTAATTGCACACCACCGTCGCCGAGGATATTAATTTTAATTACATCAATAATGTCGCCTAGTCCTGAAGATCCGATCGAAGATCAGATCAAACGTGCGAAATTTCGCGTTCCTTCGAGCGAGAATAACATTTGTTTTTTTTTTCCTTCATTCCGGTTTTTATATTTTTTCTTTTTGATGATGGATTTCTTCTTTCTTCCCTTCCCATAGTCCGAGGATATTTATTTTGAACGTCAATGATGTAGCCTGGCCGTGGAGATCGCATCGAACATGCGACATTTCGCGTCCCATTGTGCGAGAGAAACATCACCTTTTTTTCTGCATTTATTTTTTCTATTTTCTCATTTTTTAACTTGGATTCCCCTTTCTTCTCTTCTCCCTTCTCCGACGATATTTATTTTAACATCAATGATGTCTTTATTTCTTTTTTTATATTTTTATTTAAAGATGGATTTCTTGTTTTCTCTTCGCCTAGCCGGAGGATATTTATTTTGAATATCAATAATGTAGCCCAGCCATCAAAATCCGATCGATCGTGCGAAATTTTTTGTTTCTTCAGACGAAAGGAACATCTACTTTTTTTTTCTTAATTTCTTGTGTCTATTTGTTCATTTTTTGAAGTTGCATATTTTCTTTCTTTTCTGCTCCTTCTCCGAACATATTTATGTTAGTGTCAATAATGTCACCTACTCGAGAAGATCCCATCAAACGTGCGAAATTTCGCGTTCCATCATGCGAGACAAACATCATGTTTTCTTCGTTTCTTAATTCTATTTATTTAATTTGCAAACGGAATTCTTCCCTCTTCTCTTTACCTCCGAAGATATTTAATTTATTATCCACAATCAATAACGATCAAACTAATCGATTATCAATGTCGCCTAGCCGTGAAGATCCCATCTAACGTGCGAAATTTCGCGTTCCATCATGCGAGAGAAACATCTATATATATATATATATATATATATATATATATATATATATATATATATATATATATATATATATATATATATATATATATATATATATATATATATATATATATATATATATTCTTTTTCCATTTTTAAAGCGGGATTTCTTCTCTCCTCGCTTCTCCTTCCCGCCGTGCACGGAGCACATCTCGGGAGCATCGGCGTACACAGAGAGCCGTCGTGTGTGCCGCGCGTGTGTCTTCCTTCGCTGTCCCTCCGTCGTTCTCTCCCCTCGCGCGGTCTCCTCCTCCGGGTGTTGGTCACAGTGAATCATCTTCAAGCGGCAACGACGACGACTCGTCCGAGTCTGACGACGAGGATGCGGCGGAGAAGAGCAGCAACAGCAGCAGCGGCGGCGGCGCGTCGCCCCTCTCCGGATTAACTGCCTGGGCCAGAAGACTCTTAAGGGGGCCCTCGACGCTCTGCGAGGCCAGTCCGAGAACGCGACCCCAACTCTAACATCCGGTTATCCGATCGGAAACGGAAATTCTGTAATACCGCTCCTGTACCGCATCTGTCGACGATTTATCCACTGTACACCCACCGGAAAAATCATCATCTTCGACATCATGAAGATCGGCGTTCTTCTCCTCGTCGCTGCGACGGCCTTCGCTTCAGGTTAGTAGTGCCGATTACATTGTTTCTCTTCATTTATGCGCCGTTCGCATTTCCGTCCGGAAGATTTCGAAAGGGCTTCTCTGGTCGGCTCGATCTGTCGGGAAGATATTCTTTTTAATTTTTATTTTCATCGCGAGAATTCGCAATCTTCGTTCGTAGAACGTATAAGAGTAATCAGTCTTAAAGTGAATTGTACGCTCGATGAACGAACCGAGGAGTTCGCGGCAGGGAAGAATCGAAGAATCGGTTAATTGTTTTCTTCATTCCTTCTCCGTTTGCATTTCTGTCCGGAAGATATCGAAAGGGCTTCTTTGGTCGGCTCGATCTGTCGGGAAGATATATATATATATATTTTTATTATTAATTTCTTCGCGGCAATTCGCACTCTTCGTTCGTCGAACATAGAAGAGTAGTCAATCTTAAAGTGAATTATTCGCTTGAATCACCAGCCGAGACGTTCTTAGGACGGAATAATTGGAGTATCTGTTAATTGTTTCCTTCATTTCTTCTCTACCTGCATTTCCATCCGGAAGATATCGAAAAGTCGTCGTTCGTCGGCTTGGTCGTTCGCGAAGATATACTTTAATAGAAGACTAATAGAATAGTAACATTCAATCTTAAAGTTGAATTATACGCTTGAACCACAAGCCACAATCGGAGAGTCTGTTAATTGTTTCTTTTTTCATTTCTTCTACCGGAATATATCAAAAGGGCTTCGTTAGTCGACTCGATCTGTCGGGAAGATATATTTTTATTTTTTACATCGACCATAGAAGATTAATCAATCTTGGAAGTGAATTATACGCTCGATGAACGAGCCGAGACCTTCTCGGGAGGAAATAATCGGAGAGTCTGTTAATTGTTTTCTTCACTTCTTCTCCGTTTGCGTTTCCGTTCTGAAGATATCGAAAGGGCTCGATCGGTAGCGAAGATATATCTTTTATTTTATCGTTTTCTACGCGAGACTTCGCACTCTTAGTTCGTCGAACGAGATGGGAGTTCGGATTGGATGCTCTCATTGAGAGGAGAGTAATCAATCTTCAAGTGAATTATACGCTTGACGTACGAGTCGAGACGTTCCCGGGACGGAAGAATCGGAGAATCTGTTTAGCCTCTCCACACTCGTTCGCTCTGAACGAGCTCCTGGGACGGATGCAACTTTTTGTCGATTAATGTGGTCTACCACATTACCGGTGGGTTCTACCTTCTGAAGCCGGTTTGGATTTAATTTTCGGATCGGGAGGGCGGCAAAAAAAAATCGGTCGAGAAAAAAAGATGTTCGGTCTCAGCGATTTTTTAAACCGAATATTCATCAGTCTTCGTTAAAAACAAAACGCGAGGGTAGTCAAGTCTCGCCTAGGCTCACGCTACGATCGGCAGGATACGACAAAATAAACCCGAAAATTAATTTGTTCGAGAGTCGAGCCGTCGAACAAATCATTTTTCTAGTTCCTTCGATACTATTCACATAATTCATTTGAAGAATCACCATCGAACGATTTTATTATATATAAAATAAATTTTCAGGTAAACCGGTTGAATAATATTTTTCAATGAAACCAATGCGGAAACATAATTCAATTGAAAACCGAGCGATCGAACAAACAATTCTTCAACTTCGTTCGCTGTCATTCGAACAATTTATTCGACAAGTTAACGTCGAACTAATTATTTATTTATTTATTAATCAACACAAAATAAATTTGCGCATAAACCGGTCGACTGAATACTTGTTAGCTTCATTTTTCTCGTAAATTTGCAAATAGTTTGGATCCGGAATGTACATTGACTAAAAAAAAAAAAAAAAAAAATCGTCTCCGAGCCTCGGAGGTGAAGTTAAACATTTCAAGGTCCCGGGGGCGTTTACCACATGCACCGCCGGTTTCACGGGCACGTCTCGTTCACGCAACGACCGGTTACATGCCTGGCCCGAGTAATAGACCGAGAGAGATAGACCGAACAAGAGAGCCAAGAAAAAGAGCAAGGGAAGAGAACGAGCGTCTTGCAATTACATTTTTTATCCCCCTCCCAGTGTTAATGATCAAGATCCGAGAGGCGAAATCGGCAACCACTGCTCTATAGAACTATCCATATATATATATATATATACATATAATAGGTACGGTAAGTCACGCTCGTCGTGTCACTCATTCGACTAACGTACGCTCGACGGTTCAATGAACTTATTTCTCCTCATCCTCCCCGCCTGGAGAACATCTCTCTGTACACCTCTGACACAGCAAAATTACACTCGCCGGCTCACGAGCCATCGATGCTCTTCGCATCGATAAATTATTATACACATATACACATATGTACGTATGTGTACAGTAGAACCTCGATTATCCGAGCCAATTCGGGGTCCGAGACCTGTTCGGATTGACGATTATTCGGATGATCGAGTTATTAATAAAAAAATATTATAATAATAACATACGTAATGAATATGAGTTTTTTAACATATAAATTCGCATACAAACATTTTATATTTATACTTTGGAACATATTATTAAACGCTATTATTAAACATTCTATTTTGATAAAGTCGTCAATTTTTTGTTGTATAAGCGCATAATACAAACATCCACAGGCCTCCAACAAAATAACGCTGGACGATATGTAACAACGAAATTTCGCGAAATGGTTCGAATAACAAAGATTCGGATAAAATAAATTCCTGTTCGGATAATCGAGGTTCGACCGTATACACATATACATATATACACACATATATATATAATTAATAAGGCAACAGTAAAAAAAAACCGTTGGGTTTATTGACTCGTAGGCTCCGAAAATCGATCGTAGAACCGGGACCATCGAATCGTTACTCCAACATTGATAGCGTCGAGGCTTTGCGCACCGTACCGGTTTTTTTTTTGTTCTTTTTTTTTGCTCTCTTCTCGATTCTTCGTCCGTTAACTCGGGCACAAAGAGGCGAGATACATCGATCGTAGATCGAAAATCGAATGTCTAGACCGTTTTGAATTCACGGAGCATTCATCGAGTTATGTTTCTTTTTTTTTTCTTGATATTTTTTTTTTCTTCCCTCTTCTCTTCGTTCTTCGCCGCTCAATCTTCGCGCACGTTTGCCGGTCGCCGGCCGGGAGAGAAGAGCCGCGAGCGTTATTCCACGAGCCCCGACGTTCGGCGGCGTCGGAAACGTACGTCGCCCAGTCGAATGGTGAACGTGCCTCGAAGAGACAATGCGGAGAATCGCCGGTTCGCCGCCTCGCGTGACTCGCTCACTTCCTTCCTACGGACGTTTCCTTCCGCCGAGACGTACGACACACCACGGCCGAATATACCGTACAACCTTCCCGGGTGTCCCGAGCGATGCGAACCCGAGACTCGTGATTCGATCCGGCGTGACCGACGAAGGCGAGACTCTTTCTTCGCGCCGTCGCGGTTCTTTATTGTATTTTATGATTGTTTTTTTTGTAATTTTATTTTTCTTACTCTGCTCTCTTGTTATTTTTCAATTTTTGTTTTCTAATTTATTTTTATTTTCATGCCGGTGTATTTCCATTATGAGCCCTCTGGCCTCGGGCCGCACGAACGCCGCGTTTGAATCACATCCTGCCGAGCGAGAGTAATTTTTTTCTTCTTTTTTCTTCGCCATTTCATTTCGTCGTTCAGGCTGCTCCGGGCCCGGAGCGGACCCTCTGGGCTTTTATAGCCCATGACGAAGCGGAGCTCCGAGCAGCCCGACAGATCGCGGTATCAACGCCTCCCTACCCGAGACTCCACTCGAATCGGCGAGAGTCGCCTCTATCGATCATACACGCCGCATATTGGATGCGATGAATATAATTGCAACTATAAACTATAAACTATAAACTATATTATATAGTTGCAACTATAAAAAAATATTAGATACATCTTTTTTCCAAGACGTACATTGAAAAAAATGTATTTGATGTATACCAAATGAATTGTTTCAACTGAAAAAAATGTATTTTTTTTTTATTTTTTGGATATGCAATATGATTATTTTCGCCGAATCCGCGGCATTCTTATATGTATATCGGTCGCGAGGCCCTCCTATCGACGATACACACCGTACAGTGGAGCGAAAGTAATTATATTGCCAATACAAAATACATTCTTTAAACGCGCATATTGAAAAAATTTCTTGGATGTATACCAGATTAATTGTTTCAAATGAAAAAATTATATTGAAAAAATGTATTCAGTGTTTTTTTTTGGATATGCAACATAATTGTTTCTGCCGCATCTCCTGCATTCTTATATGTCAGTCGCGGGTCACTTCTATCGATGATACACGCCGTACAGTGGAGCGAAAGTAATTATATTGCACGTACAAAAAAATACAAAATACATTTTTTCAACGCGTATATTAAAATAATGTATTTTTTCTATATGTAGTATAATTATTTTCGCCGCATCCAGTGTATTCTTATATATATATAATATATGAGATAATATTTTTTCGATATACGGGCAGGTATACTATTTTGTTCCCGAACATCGATACAATAGAATTTCTTTCCGTTCCATCTGGCGAAAAGAGCAACCGATCGCGTTTTCCCGCCATCGACGTACACCTAGTCAAACACGAGACGGATATATAAATAATTCATGCGGTACGCCACTGTTTCCTCCGACTGTCCAGCTCTCGAGAATCGACCGATGTCGTTTCCAAGCCCCGAATGCCTCAACCCGCCGACTAACCGAAAGGAACGAATTTTTTTTTATTTCATTTTTTTTTTTCCTTCGTTCGCAGGTCAAAGAATAACGACGATTCAGCTCGACGGAGTTCAGTACTTCGTGTCGAGAATGAATCCCTACAGTCCGGAGCTCAATTACTTCCTCGCTTATCAGTACTGCCGTTCGCTCGGTCTGCAACTGGCGTCGTTCGAGACCAAGGAGAAGGCCGACACAATGACGCAATATCTTAAGAACGCCGGTTACACGAAGTACGACTTCTGGACGTCGGGCAACAAGCTCGGCACCGACATGTTCCTGTGGATGAGCTCGGGTCTGCCATTCAACGCGACATTCGACTACATGCTCAGGAGGTCCGGCAACAGAGCCGTCGACGTTCCGCCCGGCACCGAGCCCCAGAGGGTGGCTCGCGAGAGGTAAGAAAAAATTGCCCTGCATCGAAAAAAATTGAAAACCTATTTTTATATGTCACTTCACTCGGTGCGGAAACTGCAGTTTTAGGCACGATTTTTTTAAACCCCATTTTCACCGCTTGTGAAATAAAATTTTGTATAATGCTCGTGCGAAAAAAGTTTTCTTAACTCGTATGATTGCAACACTCGTCAGAAAAGCTTTATCGCATTAGTGTTGTAATTGTAATTTACGAGACTAGTGTGACAAAACTTTTCTGATGATTGCTGCAATCACATGAGTTCGGAAGAAGTCTTTCTAACGAGCGTTGGAATGAAATTTGACTTTACAAGTTGTGGAAATGGGAGTTTTATGCGAAGCGTGTGTAAAACTGAAATTTTCGCACTGAGCGTCGTAAATTAATAATTTGTAACACATGCACAATAAGTCCCACTTTTTGCGCCTGTAACGCGTGGCGAAAGTGGCGCTTTCTTCTTGTAAGGCATGCGAGAAAAATACTGCGCATGCGCATATCCCGCTAGTTACTTTTTCACACGTTTTTTAATCAGTGATTTTTTCGCACGCTTTCGCCACGCTACAGGCATAAAAAGTGAAGTGTTTTTGTGCATTTTTTTTTTTTTTTTCAAATGTATTAATACTTGTACGAAAAGTCCTATTTCTAAAAGTTGTTCGCGAATTAATCTTATTCATCATTGATTTCGATAGCGGGGACAGCGGCAGCGCGGACGGTTGCGTGGCGATGATCGCGCCGACTCTCGCGTGGGACGCCCAGGACTGCACTCACGTTAAGGACTTCATCTGCGAGCAGACGCGATGCTACTACTACAATTACGGGAGCATACCAGTTTCGGCGACACAGGGGTAAGAGGTGAGACATTTAACCCGACCGTACAAGACAACATTGGATTAAATAAAATATAGAAAAAAAAGAAAAAAAAATAGGCAAGCGCCTAAGCTTTACGAGTCTCGGTGATTGATCTATCGGAGGCTTGGATTTATTATTTTTTCACTGTCTAAAGTAGATCGAAGTAGAGCTTTCGAAACACGACTGTGGGTTTACACACAGAAAAATAATTTATATGTCGGGCGCCTTGCAAATAAATATTTATGTGTTTTAAGTAAATATTTGTTTGACTTAAATAAATGTGTGTCCGATTAAAATAAATATTTGTTTAATTGAAATAAATATTTATTTAATAAAAATAAATATTTATTAAAACCAACTGAATATTTATTTTCGGGGCGCCCGTCAAATGAGTTATTTTTCCGTGTGTACGGAGACGAACCGAAGAACACTCTTACTAACGCAACGTGAGACCCGCACTAGCACTCGGTATCTTGCAACTTTTTTTCCCCACACCTCGAAACTAACCGGATTACAAAGAGACTTTGCGCTTGGATAAATCGATGGTAGAAATTAATAAAAACTAACACACTGACTGGCAGGACGATGGTGTTTGAATATTCTGAATAAAATTATATTTTTTCAAAATATAATTTTAATATTCCTAAAAAAAAAAGAAAAAGAAAAAAAAAGAAGTAGCGAGAGAGAATCCGCGACGTTTCTTTTGAGTTTACCCCGAGGACGACGTCGTCGCCTTGCCCTCTGATTGCAGAAACCGTAGGCCGTACCTGACGACAACAACATCGCCGACGAACGACATAGACGGAGACGCTGAGATCACCAAGGACAACGAAAAGGCGAGCGCTGAGGAAGCTGAAGAGGAATCGGAGCCTTCGAACGACGGAAGCGGCGTAACGAACAACCTCGAGGAGGGCGAGGAGGCGGCGAGCACGGGCTCGTCGGGCAGTGACGTGATGCCCGAGGATCCGGTCGTCGGTCGTTTGATGACGACGGCCGAGTCGTCGAGCGGCTCGTCCTCGGACGTCGACGAAAAATCGTCGGCTGCTCGCAGGGACGACGATGCGTCCGACAAGGAGCGCTCGGTGAGCATCGAGGCAGCGAAGGCCACGAGGCCGGACGACATACCGGACATAACGTCCCTCTTCACCGACGGTCCGGTCGTGCAGGCCCGGAAGGAGACGGCCTTCGACGGTCTCGAGACTCACGAGGTGCGCTCGAAGGCGCACAATCGTGGAAAGCTGGAGCACCGCGAAACTCCGGACAGCATCGACTACGAGGGCGGCGCGACGAGCAGCGAGACCGAGGCACCGGACAGCGCCGTCGAGGACAGTCACACCATCGGTCCGTACGACTCAGTTCAGGAGGACTACGTCAACGATCAGCCCGAGGAACCCGAAGCCGGCGGTGCAGCCTCCTCGCCGGTCGGTGCTGGAACATCGGTAAACGTTAAAGAATCATCGCAGCAACAGCAACAGGACGAGGACTCGAGCACGTTTCTCCCTGAGGCCGAGCCGGACTACAGGTACAACATGAAGTGGCGCTCAATGGGCAAAGTATTAGACCCTCCGTCCAAGTAATCGAATCGTAATGATTAATGTAATTTTTGTTCAATCGTTTTAAGTATTATTATATTGTAACGCAAGCAATATAGTTTCACACGTAGAGGCGCGCGTCGATCTGCGAAGTCGAATCGGGGCGATCGCACCGACGTGCGTAGTCGCTGAAATCATTGATTGGCTCTGTTCTTTTTTTTTTTTAGTCTTGGATCGAACTTTTTTTTTCGCACTTTCGTCACGGTGTAGAGGTACGCGTCTCGAAAGGGCATCTCTTTCCCGATTCGATATCAATGCCGTTATCCTCGTGACGATGTTCGGTGGGGGAAAAAAAAGTCGATCGAAGAGGATACAGTTAACGATCGCACGATCGAAGCCGAGAATACGCGTGCAAGACGAAAGGTTCGCGAGAGCTTGGACAACCCCGGTCTGCGTACCGAAATTAACCGGGGCGCTCTGGGAAAGTCCTCGGCGGCTCGATGAAGCCTCGAGGACTCGGTGCGAACCTTTCCGTCATCCATGCGTATTCTGGCACTCAGTTTCTGATTTTTTTTCGTTTTTTTTTTTCTGTAATGATAGAACTCGTAAAAAAAAAAAAAGAAATGTAAAAACTGACGACGCACGTTAAGCAACTTGCTCCTCGTAGCTATCTTAGCCGTTAAGCATTCCGACCAATCTCCTTTCACACACGAGACATTGTACACGCAATATCTGTTCAATAATTAATGTATCTTCGGTGCGAATGAACACGAACATGGAAACAAAAAAAAAATAACAAGTATGATCGATCATCAATAAAGTAAATTTCACGATACGAACAAGACTCACCAGCCGTTGACGACGCCCTCGAGATTTAGCATAGGCACTACCTTGAACACGTAGTCGTCGCGAAGACTGCTTGCGTATGTGGAATCGCCGAGGAGAGACTCGAGGGTGCCGTGCATCACCCACGAGGCGTTGCTCTCACCCGGATGCACCCTCGACGTCAGAAATATTATCTTACGATTCTGCGAAGCAACAGTAATCTCGTTATTTGACGCGATTAAGGTGTTTTCTTGAATGCAGATCAGCTACACGTTCTTTTATTCGTCACTGTCCACTGCTAGTGAATTATTTTTTATTGCCATCGCTACATCCGATTCTTTCCGTATCCTTTAACAATAAAAAAACGCTAATCAGAGCAAATTTGGATCAAAAATAAACCCTGAACTGAGAGCAGACTGAAATATAAAAAACGCCTATTTCTGGGGCGTATAAATGTGGATACATCGAGAATATTTCTGGATTTCTGACCGAACCGTGAAGAACTGCATTCAAGAACGCACCCTTGAGGTCGCTCGTCGCTGTAATTTTGTCCGATCTGCGATCAACGTCGAATTCACCTTTATCGGATTTATCTTGTTGTCCGTCGACGTTATAGTGAGAACAGGACTCTCGTTGGAATTGAGACTCTGGCAGAGTGGTTCGGCGCGAAAATGTATCCTCGACTCGTCGACTTTCCTCGACCACTTCCATATGTGGGTCATCAGCTGGCTGTACGTGTACGGGAAGTGATAGGCGAGGTAGCAGATGTCCTGAGCGTGCGGAAAATCGACACTGAACGAAGTCGTCAGATAATTCTTCCCTTTGCTCGGGCGTTTGTAGCAGTTTCTGTAATAGCAGATGTCGGCGCCGGTTCTGACCCAGCCGGCCCGGCCGAGCATCGCCTCTGCGACGCTGAACATGATCGGTTTCATACCGAAATTGAACTGCGAATTCGCCTTCTCGCAATTGACGATGTTGAATGTATAAGGCTGATTGGCCTCCATGCCGGACACCTCGAAGTAGAACCACTGATGACTCGACGCGCTGTTCACGTCCGGCGTCAGAATCAGGTCGTACTCTCTCGGACCTATCTGCAAAAAATTTAAGGTACAAGGTTCGTTCGTCGATGTTTGAGAGACTGCTGGACCTTCCTGTTTTACCGACGCAACGAAACGATTTCGTAGAATCGATTTTACATAATTAATATTCTACGACTGGATGTACAACAACTAAATCTGCGACGTATGGATCTAGTACAGTGGCCGAAAGTGAGAAAGGTCTCAATTTTATGCATAAAAAATCGTATTTTTGGGATTTAACTGGAAAATATTCGGCTGGGAGTAAAATAATTATTATTTTCGTGTTCAGCGGGAAAAAATACGTCGAATATAACTTTGAAACAAAAAAAAAGTCGAGTGGATAACGTTTTTTCAATTTTTGAGCCACTTTTGAAAAAACGTCGATTTTCGTGATTTTTAAAGGTCGATATCTCGGCTCCCAGTGGAACTAGGAAAAGTCCGAGGTGCTCGTCGTGTTCTACGGGAAAAAATATACAAGACAGGGTCTTGTCCGAAGTTCTAGAAGCGTTTTATCGGGCAGTTTCAGAAGTTGAAAAACGCGAAAAATGGACTCGAAAAGTAACATTGCAGTTTTTTGATGAAATTTTTTTCGTTTGTAAAAATGAACTGCCACGTATTTCGACGTATTTTTTTCCCGCTGAACACGAATCCGCCGGCCGTTTTGGGGCTAAAGTACAGTGAGACATTGCAAATCTCGAGTTTATGCATAAAAAATCGTATTTTTGTGATTTAAGTGGAAAATATTGGGTTGGGAGTAAAATAATTGTTATATTCGTGATCATTTCGACGATTTCAATTTTATGAGGCAGACATTTTTTGACGTTACAAAAGAAGTGCAAAGTAATGCACA
Source organism: Amblyjoppa proteus (assembly GCA_963922035.1). Taxonomy (NCBI): domain Eukaryota; kingdom Metazoa; phylum Arthropoda; class Insecta; order Hymenoptera; family Ichneumonidae; genus Amblyjoppa; species Amblyjoppa proteus. The sequence goes on from OY998232.1 coordinate 8,873,990, forward strand.
TGGTTTCCTCATTTATTACAACTTCGAGCATAACTTCCGCAAAGAGGAAACTATGCTCAAAATTGTACAAGTACTTTGGTCTTAGCACTCAGTAATAGTACTTAAAGTGCCAAAAAGCACTTTGATACTTTAAGTATGAAATAAGTACTGCGCAGCTCTGTCGCCTAGTCCAGTCGGTAAAAAAAGGTAAGTAAGGAGTTAAAAACGGGTCCAGCATCCCTTAAATTGCAAAGAATTGCAAACAAAACAAAACAACTGACTACCTGAATAGCTTTTCTCAAATTTCCACTCTCGAATCTCGATTCGAACTGCAGTTGCTTAGAGTCATTGTAGCGTTTGCCGACCCGTTTCTCGTCCCAATTGCCGAGTCGTCGATTCTCGGTTTCGGTCGCTGCTGCGGTAGCTCCGATTGAGGCTTCCTCGGTCGTACGATCGAATTGCCGAGGGCTCGAGGCAAGAGCGTCGAGATCGTAGACGGTTTCATGCATCATCGAACCCGGACGGAGTCCCCGATCGACGCAGGTCAGCAGCTTCGATCTGCAGACTTTCCTGTCCTTGTTGTTCAACGGCTCGACGTTGCCCTGGCAGTTTCCTCCGACGAGGTCGGGATAAGCGACTTTGGCGAAGGGAATGACGCTTCTCACTGCGCTGGCCACGAGGCAGTAAGCCAGACGGTCGTCCTCAATGTTGCCGGCAACCCGTTCGAGAATCTTCAGACGCCTGGACGGGTCGTTCCCGTTCGAATGGTCGCTGCCGAAAGTGGACGATCTCGTCTCTTTGGGTCTCGCGAGTTTCAGCGTCTTCGCTCGCGACTCCTCCTCGGCGGCGTCCAACTGTCCCGGCATCTTGTCGGCGTAGGCCGAGTAAACGATGAAGAGTTGGGAGCGCAGGTCGCCGAGCTCCCTGAAGAAAACGTTGTAATCGACGAGATCCTCCTCGGGTCTCTGCCAAGTTATCACGCCAACGAAGAACTGACCCTCCGCGTCCGCGTCGTTCACAGTCTTGCTTCTCTTTGAGCAAACCCTCCTGCGTCTCTCGCGATGGTCGTCGTCGTCGTCACCGCTGTCGAAATCGCTGCACAGTGTCTCCAGCGAATTCACACTGTTTGCCTGATGAGATGCGTTGGGAAGAAATGAAAATTAAACATTTCTCTCATTAAATGATGACCCTGAAGATAACTCATGAAATTATAATGTGTTTTGCATCGTGCAAACTTTGCTCTGGGAAGTTCACTTCGAGAATAAGAATTCTACAAGGGAACAATTATTTTCCTCTCCGAAGCAGTGCATAGGCAGACTCGCCAAAGATGAAATTCGATGTCATGCAGACATCTTCAGGTTCGTGACAACTCGGCAACGCGTGTACAACTGAGTTTCAACGATAACTAAAACTCGCCTGGCTGTCGACGTCACTCCCGCTGTCCACACTGCTCGATCTCACGCTGTTCACGTCCGGAAGAATAAATCTACAACGACGAAATCACATTCAATTCGTTAGCATGCGAATATAAACAAAATGAAATCACATTTAATTCGTTAGCATGCGAATATAAACAAAATGCTTCGCTTTAGTTTACTTCACCTGGCGGGCGACATCTCGGGTACCGGCAGCTCTTTTTTTTCGAGGCACTGGTTTATTATGCCGCAAACTCTCGACAGAAGACAATCGTAGGCCTTCTCCTCCGGGCAGTTCGTGCAGAAACGGTAGAGCAGCTGAAGACCGTTGTTCGCTTTGATCGCTTTTCTACCAGACTCTGAAAAAAAAAAATTTTTAATTAACAAAAATCATAATCGTAAACGCTTCGCGTCGAGGATTGCAAGGCGCGAGGCGGGAAGAAGCGACTCAATTACGGAGCGAGTTAAAAACCCGGAGACTCCTCGTCTCGCCGAGTATCCACTGATAGGCTGTCCCACGCAAAGATACGGCGAAACCCGCCCGTCCAGTGAATCCAACGAATAATGCGCGGAATTTATGAATAATTCAAAGGTAAAGGGAGAAGCGTGTCTGAACGCGGCGCACCCTGTAAGAGGGCTGAATAACTCTAGCTACCAACTCGGCGGATTCTCGGAAGTACCGGATAGTGTGAGGTGTCGTGGCTGGACTCACTGATAGCGCACAGATGCTGGAGAGTATTGAGAGCGTAGTTGCATATTTTCAGTCTCATCTGTCCGTCGAATCTCTCCCATCTCTCGAAGAGCCGCATAAGCAGATGCACCATTCCAATTTTTACGAACTTGGTACAGCAGAGCTCTGCGGGTAAAATATTGAAATAACTATTTTTTTTTCCTTTGTTTTTTTTTGTATGTAAATCTCCGAGATACGAAATGGCTGGCACTCACTGCTGGTAGTGAAGTGCTTGAAGCACTCGAGGAGCGTTCGAAACTTGAGGTGAGGCGAGTAGCCGATGCTAACGAAAGTCTTCTCGAGTGTCGCGACTATACCGTCCCTCACGAGAGCTTGGAGAGCAAAGGCTTGGATAAATTGAATATTATTATTAAAATGTCGATCCTGATGCGTTTTATTTATTTATTTTTTTAACCATTCACGTACGGGAGCCTCGCGCAGGCCGTACGACGTGACTACACTGTTAACAAAATTCGCTTGCGGGCTGCCGATGAAAACATTTTATATTTGAAAGAATTGAAATAATTTTTTTTTTGAATTGTAGGAATTGAAAATAGAAACTTTAAATTGATAGAGTTCCATATGTTATTAAAACAACGACGGCGAAACTGTTAAGGTGAGATGTTATCGTTGCTGTCCCGTATTGGAGTTGTAAAAATTGAAAGTTGACTTGAAATAACAATTTTTTCTTTGGCAGCCCGCAAGCGAATTTTACTCGAGTCATTGATATTTTTTTGTAATGTACGCAGGCCGGGTTAAGAACTTTTGAAATACTTTACTTTTAGTATAAAAGTACTTTAATGCGAATAATTTACTTTAATTTCACACTAAAAGTTCATTAATTTTAATGACAGTTGTACATCACATTTAATGTACCAGTTTTTGCATAAAAACGTCCAGTCCGGTAGATTAAATTTACAATTTTTTTTAACAGAGCACTGTAAAAAAATGTATGAAACTTAATATACTGGCACTGAAAGTGTTTATCGATAAACCGGTACATTAAAATGCATGTACAATGCTACTTAGCATACTTTAATTCCAGTAATTTACTTTCATGTCATTCTTAAAAAGGGCTCCTCGACCTGAAGTTTAAATATCAATTTCGAATAATTATTTATTATATTTAAAATATTATTATTAAATATAATTATTTTAAATGTACACAAATATAATATCGTGAACATTATCAAAGAGTACTTTTCCGAACATCGATATCATCGATATTTCTTTGAGATTCAACGATTTTTATAGGGCGCAATGTAAGTGCTCGCTCAGTGAGGATCCCGTACATAAAGGGTTAATGCAATAATGGATAATTCATGAGCTCACTGTTCCGCGCGAGGCTCTTGAGGATGAGCAGGAGGGGCAGGAGCGTCCTCGGATTGTTGTAATGCTGACGAATGAGCGTGTGAAAGATTTTGGCACCGTTGAGAAGCTTCACCTTGGCAGCGAACTTTTGATCCTTCTGGGCAATCTGGAAGCCGCACAATCGGCGTACGAACAACGATTATTATTCTGGCTCGATCTCCTTGATTTCGGGCCCTCGAGTCCGATTTGGCGAGCCTTGCAAATATTCTCCGAGCCATCGAGAACAATTCTCGGCGAATCTGTTCGAGGTCTCGTGACAATAATTGCGAGAGAGAGCCGCGCACTCTACACGCCCATTGCATTTGTTAACGCCGCGCACCTGACCGAGAATCCAGAGTATTTCCTGTACCAGCACTTCGGACATGATACTATCGGCGTGTTGAGAATTTGCCAGTAGCTTCATGAGGACCTGGGTGCCACCGAGATTGATCAATTGCGTGATCGCTATCCGACTGCCCTTGTCTGGAAAATTGCCAGATCATTATGTGAATTCTGAAAATTTATCTCTATCGAATGCGTGTACTCTGAGAAAAAAAATATACAATGCATTATTTCTACTGTACGGAATAATTACTCGAGGGAACGTCTGTACACATAGTCCCTGTTGTAAGCTGTTTCATCAGTTAAACTATAATTTTATTTGCTAATATCTTTGGTATTTTTGTTCTAATCTTAGATATTTTTGGAAAAATTGTGGATTTGTTTGTTGGTTTAGATGTTTGTCCTACTCCTCACCCTTCTCCCAGCCAAATCCCTTTTCCGGAGAAGCTGACGCCCCCCCAGGTTTTCATATAATATGGAATGGAATTCGAAAATCCTAAATCTATCCCACGTGTCATATTTTCAAAAATTCGGTTTTCATAGCACATGGTATGGAATTCGGAAATCCTCATAGCACATGACGTGAATTTTGAAATTTCTAAATTCCATTCCGTATGGCGTCAACTTCCACGCATGTTATGAACCATGCGAGCGCACGAGCCAACATAATCGCTAGTTATAAGACATAAGCGTTCTCGTAGAGCGTTATATTGTACAGTAGAAAGTAACGATATTCACTCTAACGATATAATTTTTTCTCGGTCTACGAGGGGGAAAAAATAATGAAAAATGTAAAATTGAGAATTGAGTGCTCCCTCACTGGGCGATGTTCTCGGTTTCGGTCCTTTGTTCTTGAGCTTGGGTACCCGGGGCGATATGCACTCGTGAAGAATCGCCGCGATGCTACAGCTCGCCACGTTGTCGCGACCTGCCTGCGATTTAAAATAAAACGTGTCGGATGTACAATGGAACACGAGAGCTTCTGTGAACGCGCCCGGCAGCGCGAGAGAGAGCGTCTTTATTGCCACAGCCGATCGACGATTACTCTAAACTATTCTCGAGTCGTACTACTGCATTACGCTGTATCCGCGAATTACATTACGTTGGAAATAGCTCTCCGCAACCAGGAAGCAAGGATACGCCGTAATAAACGTCGCTCTCGACTTTGTAACGTGCGTTGACCTCCCGTCCCGGCGAGCATAAAAGTATGATGATATGCGTAAGCGCTTCGGCTATTCTTGTATATCCCATAAACTCGACGATTCAACGTTCTCGCGAAGCGATGAAACGTGTACAGTGGAGTCTCTCGCGTTTTACTCGATACCCGGACGAGCCACTCGTACGGAACGGCCAATCACGCTCGTAAAGCAGTCCATCGCCTAATTCAATTATTACATCATTAATATTAATTATTAATATGAATTATTAATATCACTTATTATATCGATATTTACATTTATCTTCAATCTGCTGTTCGGTTACACGTGCCTAGAGGATTCTCGGCCGTGCAGTCCATTGCCCTTCATTAATGCCTGGTTTTTCCGGTCTTTCTATCTTGCTGGATATCTTGCTTACATTAACGGGATTGAACATATCAAGCAAGACATCTGGCAGGACTGGATGTCTTTCTTCGATGACTTGCTCGATGACATCGATATTGATAACATCGACATTGATATCGTCGATTTCGATATCATCGATATTTATAACACCGATATTGATAACATCGATACTGATTGTATTGATATTGATAGCATCGATATTGATAACATTGATAATGATAACATCAGACATTGATATCCAGGAAAACCGGGCATTGATGATTTGACAGTGTACAAATGTCATGAATTAATTCGTTCAGTTCAAACATTTGGGCAGTCTCGGCTGCTCGCCATCGACGAGCGAAGACGAAGATAAAATATGAGAGATTCCACTGTACTTCTTCTCTGCTTTTATATCCTTCGAATTGAAGCAATAATAACGATCCTTTTACACTGCACCGACGTGACTCTTCGCGCTGCCGTATTCGCTAGCTACCGCGCGTGTTCTCGAATACCATAAGAGAGAAGTCATTCGACTCACATCCAGGAGAACGATAAACATTTCAATGGCACCGGACTCCTTGCGCCACAATTTATCCAACATTCTCTCGCGGGTTCTCCGATCTGTGAAATAAAAGAAAAATGAACACATCAAATGGGGTGTCTTACAAAAGAAAAATATATATTTATACATATGTGTACAATAAACGAAGCGCGTCCTCCCAGCGTAAGTCTCGTGTGATTTTTTGGTAGTCGGCCAACCGGCCGCCGGGCATCAACTTGGTCCAAATTTCTTACGCAACTTCGTAAGAAGAAGAACAAGAAGAGCGTTGTCTCTCGTCTTTCCAAGAGGTAAATATTCTAGTTTATCGAAAATAGAGCGAGAGCTTGCTAACGCTCTTTCTCAAGAGATTATCGTCGTCATCGCCTACGAGATGGACCGAACACCTGTTCCCTCTCAGTAATTGATAGACCAGGAAATATTGTTTTATGACAATGATTATAAATCGAGATCCGTCGTCGCTTACGCACGGGCCGGAAACTTTGCAGCACAGTCCAGCCATACTCAAAAGATAATTGACACGTGCGTTTCTCGCAAATAAATGTTTATACTAAATAAATGCCCATTAAAAATAAATAAATATGTATTGGAAATAAGTAATTATTTATTTTTAATAAACAAGTATTTATCTTTAAATGAATGAACTTTTAGTTCTAAACGAGTACAAATTTATGTTTGCATAAATAAAAATAACGTATTATCGGTTAGTACAAATTTTTCGTAGAACAGGACTGACCGGAAGACGTGACTCTGGCGTGAATCTTGGCGATAACATTTCGGACGATGTCACTGTTCTCCTGCAGCTTCGGAAGACACGTTCTCAGCTTCTCGAGGAGCGCGGCGTTCATGACATCGTCGGCGTTCCTCGTCGATGGTGACATAGCGCTGAAACGGAAAATTCGTCGAATGTCAATGTTTTTTTTTTGCTCCACGAGATCTGAGATGGTAAAAGTCGCGAGGAGGGGAGTAAGGTTGAAAACGGAAGTTAGGGAGATGCATTAATAATAAAAATAAGAAGCGCAGTTTCAGCACAGCTAAAAGAGCAAATGTTTCTCTATCTCGTCTAGAAAAGTGGCAACGATAAGTGTGTTAATAATTTCGTTAATGGAATTAAATCGCAACGGTAAATTCGTTGATAATTCCGACGATAACGTTCGATCGAAAACGATGGAACGAAGTTTATAACGCCCGAAGTATTATGAACGAAAACACGGACGTGAGAGCGACTGGGAAGTAGAAGTACAAACAAAGCATTATTAAAACCAAAGCGGTATTAAAAATAAATAAGTATTTATGAAAAATAATAGACAGTTATTAAAAATATGCAAGTACTTTTAATAAATAAGTATTTCATCAGAGCTAAATCGGCAAATGTCTATCCTGGCTGCAAAAAAAAACGCAACGTTAAACATGCTAATAATTTCGTTAATAAAATTAAGTTAGTACGGTAAATTTGTTAATAATTTCGACGATAACGTTAAAACTGCAATGGTTGGTTTGCTGATAGTGTCGATAAAGTTCAATCGAGAACGACAGAAAGAAGGTCGGCTATTATAAACGGAAACACGGGAACGGGACCGAATGGGAAGTAGAAGTGCAGCCCATTTACATCTCTACCACTCACAACTCTACCAGAAAACGACTGTACCGAATAATAACTCTACCAAAAAAGGCAGGTGTAACAACTCTACCAGAAAACATATCTATCATATTACAACTCTTCCGTATTAGAACTCTACCAAAATCTCTACCAAAGAGTAGAAAAGGTCTACCAGAATCAAAATAAAACTCTACCGGAATACAAGACTAGAAAGTAGCCCTGTATGCCGGTAGAGTCTTATTTCAATGCCGACAGAGTTTTATTTCAATTCCGGTAGAGTTTTATTTCAAGTCCGATACAGTTTTATTTCAAGTTCCGTAAAGTTGTATTTCGATTCTGGTAGAGATTTTGGTAGAGTTGTTAGAGGTGTCTTTTTTGGTAGAGTTATTTGGGGAGAGATGTTTTCTGATAGAGTTGTTATCTGGTAGAGTTGTAAGTGGTAAATATGTAAATGTGTCGAAGTGCACATTTACATCTCTACGGGAGGATTAAGAGCAAATAGATATCTACAAAAAATAAAGAAGAATTCAATGAAATAAATAAGTATTTCAACACAACTAAATCGACAAATTTCCCTCTATCCTGTCCCCAAAAAATCACAACGCTAAACGCCTCAATAATTTAGTAAATACAATAAAATCGCAACGACAAATTTGTGAACAATAGAATCCACGACGTTCGATCGAGAACGACGGAACGAAGGTCATGCGTTATAAACGAAACCGTGGGAACGAGACGGAATGGGAAGTGGAAGGGCACACAAAGCTTGCATCAATGAGGCGAATACGGACGGGGTGTTCGCTGGCACTCAGCCAGCGGGACGCCGATATTCCCTCCTGTACAGGAGGCTTCATTCGCACTTTGCTCCACGCCCGACGATCAAAGCTCCCGATTTTCATCGTCCCTCCCCCGTCGCGAAAGTCGATCGCATTAGAGGCTCAATTTACCTCGATAAATAATCCGCTAAGCTATCGAGCCAGGCAAACGCTTTTGTTAGAGCGTGGGTGGTGACTGCGGAAATTAAGGCCAGTAGCGTGGATAAAGGCATCGGTGCGGCGATTGGTAAAAGCTCCAAAACTTATAGCTGCCGATTCTCGTGCGACGAAGCTCTATTTACGTTACTATTTTTTTTTTTTTTTTTTTCAAAGTCCCATATTTTTTTTTGTATTTACTCTTCTCCGCCACTCTCATTGTTATCCTCGTCGCCGTTGCTCTCGCCGCGAAGCTGCATCGCCACCAGCGCGCCGGCGACGTTGTTGCGCTCGGACGGAGCCGCTTGGGAACCAGAGCCAGAAGAATTATTGGAGCAAGCCGGGAACGGGACGGAGGACAAGTTCTCCTTGTTAAACTCGGCCTCCCTCCGCGCGCTGCTACCCTTCATCCTCGAGTCGGCCGACCTTGGCTCCGGGCTTCCCGCCGAGGCCACTGCACCCGAGCTTCTTCTTCTTGTTCTTCTTCTCGAGGCACGTTTTTTGCGCAGCTCGCGCTCCTCGAGAAACGGTCACTGGATGCGGAGGCTCGAGGACGGCTCCGGGCTGCTTCCGGTCTCCGCGACTCGACCTTTTAACCTTCCGGATTACCCTCCGTCGGTAAGGGCTATCGGCCGGTAAATAAAAAACAAAAATTTTTAAATTAAAATCAAAATACTTTCGAGCGGTCCTGGGTATTTTTTTTTATATTCGTATATATGTGTACATGTATGTATGTATATTTATATGTGCACTATCGGAGTATGGGAGAACGATGGATGATCCTCTCCGTTATTCTCCCTCTCCCATGGCCCGACGCGATTTCGCACTCAGATTCTATAAATACAATATATATTTCACGCACTAAACCACCTTGCGCGAACGAGACTACGCGCGGCGATGTAGGCAATTGGGCCAGATGCTGTGATCTCTGGCGCCGAGGCTTCTCGGGCGCACCTTGGCAATGCCGGATGGTCTATTCGAGCGACTCTTTTTTTTATTTATTTTTTATTTATTTTTTGTTTATCGGCCAACAGCCTATTGTTGTTTTTTTTTTTATTCACGCACCAGTGTCGACAAACTACGGAACGGTTTTTCGGATTCGATCGTCAGTGCATTTTATTCTTATCACTTAAGATGTTTAATTAAATCCTTTTTTTTTAATTATTTTTAGAGTACCTTCCGATGATAAAATCGTTTCTTTACGGAGATTTTTTGATTTTTTTTTAATTTCACGCTGTAAGAGAGGAGACGCAAAAAATCAAAGGAGCGCGAATAAGAGCGACCACGCGCACCGCCTCGCCGTGGCGGTTTGACGTTTCACGATGCCAAAACCTATGTTTAAATCCTCGGGTAGGGTGCACACACGCGGCGTGGCTATTTATACTTCGGGCACGACTCTCCTACGTTCGCTTTCCCAAAATCCCTTTATACTTCTCCCCCTCCCCCCCCCCCTCCCTCCCTCACTCGCGACTCATCCGGAGCTCCGTAACTCCACGAAGTTTCCTGCCGACCTTCGATCGTTCCCTAGGTAGATTGATAGATCCGTCGTATTCGTCGTGATGTTTGAACTGATAAGTAAAAAGAAAACAAAATTCTATTTTTTTTTTTGCGTATTTTAGATCCCTGACACACACACAACTCTACCAAATAATAAGTCTAGCAGAAAACATCACAACCCAAACAACTTTACCGGATATCAACTCTATCAGATAACAAGTTTACCGGATAAAAACTCTACCGAATGACAACTCTACCGAATGACAACTCTGCCGAATGACAACTCTGCCGATTGACAACTCTGCCGAATGACAACTCTGCCGATTGACAACTCTGCCGAATGACAACTCTGCCGAATGACAACTCTACCGTATGACAACTCTGCCGAATGACAACTCTGCCGATTGACAACTCTGCCGAATGACAACTCTGCCGAATGACAACTCTGCCGAATGACAACTCTGCCGAATGACAACTCTGCCGAATGACAACTCTACCAGATAACAACTCTATCAGATAACAAGTTTATCAGATAAAAACTCTATCAGATAACAACTCTATCAGATAACAAGTTTATCAGATAAAAACTCTATCAGATAACAAGTTTACCGGATAAAAACTCTACCGAATGACAACTCTACCGAATGACAACTCTGCCGAATGACAACTCTGCCGAATGACAACTCTGCCGAATGACAACTCTACCGAATGACAACTCTACCGAATGACAAATCTGCCGAATGACAACTCTGCCGATTGACAACTCTGCCGAATGACAACTCTGCCGATTGACAACTCTGCCGAATGACAACTCTGCCGAATGACAACTCTGCCGAATGACAACTCTGCCGAATGACAAATCTGCCGAATGACAACTCTGCCGATTGACAACTCTGCCGAATGACAACTCTGCCGATTGACAACTCTGCCGAATGACAACTCTGCCGAATGACAACTCTGCCGAATGACAACTCTACCAGATAACAACTCTATCAGATAACAAGTTTATCAGATAAAAACTCTATCAGATAACAAGTTTACCGGATAAAAACTCTACCAAATAACAATTCTACCGGATAACGACTCTACCGGATAACGACTCGACCGAATAACGACTCTACCGCAGAATGAAAAAATAAAATAAACTAACGTGAACCAATTCGAGTACAGTTTTATTTTGATTCTGGTAGTTCTTTTTCTGCTAGAGATTATCTCGGACGCCTTCATTCCGATGCCGTTCTTAGATCTGTCTCATTTCATGGAGTTGTTGCAGGGTATAGTTGTTTGGGTAGTGATCTTATCCGTTAGAGTTGTGCGCGGTAAAAAAGTAAATGTGCCATATTTTTAATACTTCGGCTACGACTCTTATACGTTCGCTTTTCCAATAACGTTTTATACTCTTCCCCCCCCCCCCCGCCGCCGCTCGCCAGCCGCAGATCATTCATAGCTCTGTAACTCTAAGAAGTTACCTATCGACTTTCAACCTTTAGTTGGTTAGATTAAATCGATCGGTCGTATTCATGTTGTGCGAACTGACAAGAGAACGACAACAACAACAAAAAGTCTATATCCCGAATGACCCCTCGCTGGACGTCCCCGGTAAAAGGCATGCTTCGGTAAGTTACGGAATTCTGCGAAGCCGACGAACGCGCGAGGCAATCGTGAGATCGGACGATTTTCGCGAAATCACGTTTTCTCATTCGTTGATTTCGCCACGTCGCAGCCTGCGCGTTTTATTATAAAAGGGGACCGAGGCAAAATGTATGCCCGACGACGTTGCGTCCGCGAACAGGTGAAAACATTATTTTCGCACGAGATTTTGTTGGCAGTCGAGGAGGCGTTATTATAGTGTCTCTCGTTCGCTGAGATTCGCGTTGATCGATTATGTTTTATTCAGCCGTAGAGAAAGACGTTGGGAGAACACGAGACTCTCGCGAGACAGACGAATGCTCGAGCGATATTTTTCTTCTCGACCAACGAGAGAGATCGAGGCGACGCAAAAGCCGTAAGGCGAAACACCTTCCCCTCCAAATCCGGTCTCGGTTGGTAACAATATTTTGTTTTTTTTTTTATCCTGTTTTTATAACTAACATGTTTTTTTTTTGTTTTCGAGACTATTAAGTAATATTTGTTAACGGAAAGAAATTGGATTTAAAAAATGTAATATGCTGTAGAACAATATTACTACAGATGATTCGCGAGACGATTTCCTTGCCGACCGAACTTACAGACGCTTGAGCCCAAGTGAAAAAAAAAAAAAAAAATTGTAAAAAAAAAAATTAAAAGAAAAACTAGACATCTCCACGAGTGTGAAAAAGGTAGGATTTTTTTACGGTACTCTCATGCGAAACTCATTCGAATAAAAAAAATGTTTGTTTATTTACTTCGAACAAAACAAGCAAAGATTCATTCGTCGAAGTTTAATCGAATAAATTTCGCGAATTCTCTTGTCCATCAACATGCCAATAAACCGAAACTAAAAGTCCTTTATATTTGCAGTACGGTAAATAAAACTTAAAGTTACACAGTAAATAAAACTTCAAATAAATTCAGTTGAACGAAAAGAAAAAAAAATATATTTTCCGATCGCTCGCTATTTGACGATCTCGCACGATCCTCCGAGTGCGATCGAATGATATTGTAAGATTAACAGTGCGTTCGGTAAGCTTAGCCGTAGACGGTATGACGAACGAAAAAACTTAATGGCAGTGTGTGTGTGTAATAAGGAGGCGAAATCGCATGCGACAGGACACAGCAGCCAGAGTGAAAAATGTGATCTACTCACGGGTAGTGTTATTATTATTCATCGTGCCATTACGTACGATATAGATATTGGGTGGATTAGCCGAGAGGCTCTTCGTGCCGTGTCCCGTTCGCGTGACGTAGCCGAACGACACTCGCCGCCGGGCGGCCGAACTGCGAGACAGACGAGATCGGGTAACGCCGACGGTGTTTTCAGTCCCGATTATACCTACCGAACTCCTCTCTGACGAAACGAACGAATCTTGGCAATCCCTGTCGCGTGTACGCGGCACTTGTTGACAAACACGCGAGGAGGCGTGAGACTTGGGGTCTCTTCGAGGAACAGAAATGTTAGCGGGAGAACGGAGAGGCGAAATGCCTTTGCTGGATTGATCAGGCCTCGTGGGGGGTCCCGAGGTGCGAAAGCGCTCCCCCCCGTCCTCCCCCCTCCGACACGAGAGAGTAGCTCGGAGTCCCGAGTCGACGCCTCTCGGGCTTCGCGTTTCTCCTTTATCGATTTCGCCAGGGCGGTCTCGTTCGAACTAACTGCGACCGGAGTGCTGCGTCGTTCCTCGGGAAGCTCTTTTACACCGTTTTATTTCCGATCGATTATTGTCCAGACGATTTGCAGCTTCGAGATGTATCGCGCACGTTTCTTTCACTCACTTTCCTTGTGTTCATTGAGGTAGCTCTGTCGGTACGCCGGAGTCATAGACATCAGCGTCTATATTTATATTCCCCTCTTAAAAAAAAAAGACATGAGACTCGATTATCGAAATAATCGAAGTCGTGAAGCCAGCTTTCGTAGCCAATCAGGATCGTCCGCTCTTTAGCAAGGTCGGCACACCTAACCCAAAAGAAATGAAATAAGCGCGAGCGAAGCGAGAGCGTTGACGCTTGTGTCATAAAAAAATAATTATATGTGGTACTTTCTCTGCATCAATAATATTATTGACAACAATAGAGTGTATGTGAAAATGTTCGTGATTAGATTGAACTTCATTTTCACGACGATTAAGTTAGGAAACGTCATTTGTCCCCAAAACCGTGCACTTTGATCGCAGTTCTATTGAATATTAGTCCGGTGACTTCACTATTTTTTTTTTTTTTTTGTTACGCATGAATTCCTGTTTGATTCGCGAGTCCGCAGTAATTTTTTTTTTTTCCCTATCTTTGATCTGAGTATGTTAATTCTCGATTTGAAGATCAATTTCACCAGCTCTCCCGTTAGTGCCGTGTAAAAAGAGCGATTATTCAAGATCTAATTATACATCGAAATGGTCGGTAAAAGCCTTCGAGATTTTGAACAAGTAAAATTTGATTGTTAAATGACAACATGCCAAAAGTTTATGCACATGACTTTGGATTGTCTTCGCGGTTTGAAAATTTTCGGTTTCAACCGGAAGTGACGTTACACAGAAACATTTGTAAAATATTGTGGCGTCACTTCCGGTATAAAATTCTTATTGTTCGACCGGAAGTGACGTCGTACCGGAAATATGTCACTACCGGTAGAAAAATGAGATTTTTAAACCGGAAGTGATATAGCTCCGATGACGTCACCTTCAGTTGGAAAATTAGATTTTCAAGCCGGAAGTGACATCACAGCGAAAGCTGTGATGTTTTTTCTTGAATGCATTTTCAATGCAGTTTGTGATGGAAACTGTGTGAATTAAGGAACAATCGATATAATTAACCCTCTCGGCCTGTCGATCGTATTTTGGGCGGCCATATTTTGTTTTTGAGGCTACGTCGACGACTTGCTGTCAAAATAAAATGGCTGCTGCCATAGATGAAAAGAAGAAACAACGGACCGCAGGACTACCTTCGGTACACGGGCACTAAAGTGCGAGCTAACATTTCCTCGACCTTGGTCCGTTTTTTTCTTTGGTTTACTCGGTGAGCGCAAAGTGTTCCTTGGTGCAAGGACTGCAAGAGCGGAGCCTCGAAAGTTGCGTCTTTAATTTATACGGCGTATCGAGATCCTTATATGGATAAGATATTGCTAATTGCTTCGAAACCTTTCCAATTTTTTTTTTTTTTTTTTTTTTTTCCTACGGCCGCTTTTCTGCAAAGAACCGAGGATATTTCCCTTGCCGATCTTTAACTCGTAGTGTCGTCGCCGCTCTCCGTCGGGATTTCGTAATTAGCTCGGTGCGAAGGTCGACTGGGAGCGAATTATCGGCGCGTGAAATTCCTCGCCGCGATAAACAAGTCTCATCAGGGGGGTTACTTAAATCTCCATCGAAAGAGTACAAAAAAAAAAAAAAACAAGTAACACAAATTCGTAACGACAAAAGAACAAAAAAATTCGAGGTTACCGGGTTCGACTTACGGGCGATGCGGTTAAGAACGGTCGGGTTGTAATGAAAGTATGCATGTTTCACCTTCCCCTTCGCGTCTCGTAGACTTGTCGCAGTGAGGCGCTAAGACCATCGCTCATTCCGACTCACCAGTGTTCCATGTGAGAACCATTTATTCGGACGATCCTTCGCTGATTCTCGATCCGGAATTTGATCTCCTCGGCTCCGAGCATCTGCAGTCTCTTCCGGGTTTTCCTTCGATTGCCGACAGAGGGCGGCTCGGTCGGCGAAGCGTCGGACGTCGAAGCGCTGGTCAGCGGGCTCATCGTCGGTCGAACGACGACGATTATAGCGGCGTCTGTCGCGGTGCTTCGACGGATTTTGGTAACATATCTTGGCGACCCGCACCCTTTTATACTTGCGCGAACCGGGGTGCATCGGCTTCCGGTAGCCGGAGCTCGCGATCGCGGAGAGCTCCGTGCCGTTTCGCCGAGGTTATCGCCCCGCCGAGATCTCCGCAATTCGGGTGCATTAACCTCAAATCGTAACGCGACGCGAAATACCGAGAGCCGAAAAAGGAATATCTATACTGGGGCGCTACTAGCGGCAATTTAGTGAGATTAAAGTTTTCGTTAATGCCGATACGACCGGGGAGTTCCGAGGCGCCGCACAACAGTTGCAGGGCTCCGTACAATGTTGCGACCAGGAAATTTACACGCTCGAAACAATGCTCGGCCGAACGAGGGCCGTCGAAAGGAGAACGATCGTGAGATTCGTCGAGGCTCCTGCACGACACCCGTAACCTCCTTTATTTTCGATCTCTCACTATAAAGCAGAGCTGGACTGTAGTTAAAGTACCGGGTAATTATTTGGTACTTTGAAGGACACAAGTATTTTTTTTTAGTACTTCCAGCACTTTTCTCTTAGCGCTTTAAGTACTTTGTACGATTTCAAGTACCAAGTACAAGTACTTTTAGTTATTTCTTTATGACAAAAGTGGAGAATAGAATAAAAATAGTCTCAAAACGACGATTTACTAACAATTCAGTTAGCGATTTTTTACAATGAGAAAGCCGTGTGTAATTTACGTTGCACCTCTTCTTTTTTTAATCCTAGATAATGCTTAACGTCTACGAACCTAATTGCGAAAAGTACTTGGAAAAGGTACTTGAGAAATACTTCAAGAACTTGTGATAGTTTGTACTTTGTGCTTGAAGTGTTTTTTGGTACTTTGACCAACTCTTTTATAAAGTAGTGAATTCAATTGTATTTATTCTTAAAGTCGCCGTCGATGACGTGCGAAAATTCTTTATTCCTCAATGTGTATCGGAACTTAAGCACCACACTCAAGTGTCCAATAATGACCTCGGGGTACAGAACCGCGCCGGTCAATACTTCTTAATACTTTTTATATTCGTGACTGGTGAGACCACTTTCAGAGTGTACAGTCCTTCTCTTTGTAGAGAGTTATTCGGTGACAGTTTGAGACGCTTGTCGCAGATGGTGCAGTCTTCCAATTACCCGAAACTAAGTAATTAGTTTCGGGTAATTGGAAGACCGGTGCAGGAACTACAATTTTACGTGGAATTCGAAACACGACAAGTGGAGGTAAACAGCCAAGGAAAAATCCTTGATTGCCGCCGGAAATCGAACCCTAATACTTGTGAGTCCCATTCCGACCCACTCCGCCACGCCTCACTGTACGTGCGAAAATTGATTGACCGACTGTTTTGCGATTGCCCTTGCCGCTTACTCTTATTCTATTCCTAGATCGACAATTAGTGGGCGAAAAGTCGAGAGAGCTAAGTCACGTGACAGCGACTCTTAAGCCTTGTCGTTAAAGGTTTTTGTTTGTCTCTCAGGAATTAACCGGTGAATTATTTCGTCTATAATTTATATGTCGAGAGACTTGCAAAGGCCAAGCTTGGCCCCCGTTTGTTTATTGCAGTGGATGACATTGGCCGTCGCCCGCTCGTTCGTCGACATTCGCTGTTATTACGGCGTGTGTTTACTGCCGATTCTTCCTCATCTCGACCGAGCCAAGTAAAATTTTCGACGTCGCCGCCTTCACTCGCTCGCCAGTAATAATTTTTTGGTCCGTGTTTTGTCGGCAATTGATTAATAAGCGAGCGTGAAATCCCTCGACAGAGGCTTTTTAATTATCGCCTTCTCTTCGGATATTCGTCTCAGTCTCGAAGTACGTAAAAAAAAAGAAAGACGTACTGCCCAAGATCGTGGCGCACGCAACGCTCGAATGCGCATGCGCCCGTCGCGTTGATACGACGACAAACACTCTTCGAGAAGCCTCGACCACCGCGATGAATTTATGCACGACAGCCGTGGCCAACGACTCTCGACTAATCGAGTGAAGCTTATTGGCAGATTGGCATAGTCGTACCTCATGGTATTTAATCTGTGTACTCACAGGCGCGCGATTCCCATCAACGCAATTCGAGCCACTCCCATAATCCGCACCCAAAGCTGCCAATGTCAACCGGTTTTGTTCGAGAGCGCTCTTAAACGCCCTATCGTTATTCACGATCCCGTATTTACCACCCGCGACAATTACTCTAGAGCTATCGTCGACCTCCTCCCTCTCTGCAGGCCTTACTTTTTACTGCCCTCTATAATTGGCGTCGACACTCGGCCGATTAATGTTCACTATAATAGGTCCGCTATAGTTAAGGTTAATGTTCACTATAATCCTCGATATTTATTCGTTCGAGTCAGCTATAAACGGCATGGGACACAGACTCGGTCGGTAACAAATCAGTTTTCCAGTTTTCTGTGCCACTATTAATAAATTTCGAACAAATTGAAATTAGATTTTCGAAGACGTATAAATCGGACGAAATTATCGGACAAATAAATTCGGCACGGAGGACTCTGTCGGTAACAAATCGGTTTCCCAATTTGCTCCTCTACTATTTTTTTTTTATTTCATAATACACGCGCAAGTCCATTCACATGAGGATTGTCAAATGAAGAGAAAATATTTATAAGACTAAAAAATAAAAATCAAATAACAGCATATAAAAATCAAGCAGAAAAGAAAACATGACAACAAGATTTAAACTAAGACGAATAATATATATATACATATATCTACAGTATATGTAGAGAAAAGTCAAGAAAAAAAATTACCAAAAATACTATTAAATATTTTTATTTAAGATTCTTAATAAAAACTATTAATATATTTCCGACCAAGTCGAACTAGGTTTTCGTATGGTATACATAGATGCATGAAGACCTAATATCCTTTTGTTCGAAACGTGGACAGTTGCGCAGAAAGTAGGGAAGCAGATATATAACGGCTATCATAGCTGGCAAATTTATACTGAGGTGTATTTTTAGTTACATTCTTGACGGCTATTGTTATTGTTTATAGCGTTATTGCTTACACTGAAATTTTATAATAGGGTAGGAGCGCAAAAAACCTTGTGAGACAATTTATTTCCATAGTCAACATTATCTTTGTTCGATATATTAATGTCGTTCTGTAAAATGCGTTATGCCCGTGAATATACAAATAAATAAATAAAATACCGACTGAGTCCGCATTGCATGCCGTTGAAGAACCGCTAAAAAAAAATGCTCTCGTTATGTTTACCCTACTTTCACGATTCCGCTCTTCGAGGAACTACAAAAATAGATAACTCCGCTCGAAGACGGACGAACGGCCAAATAAATTCGGCACGAACGAATGACCTCTGAATTGACCGTTCGGCGTTTAATTTACCGGCTCTCGTCGATAGCCTCTGCGGTTATGATGCGATTCGCACGAACCTTCGTGCCGAGTAAATTCGGTTTAGCTCGCAGGGAGAGTACGCATTACACGCGCTTATGTTTCCTCTTGTTTATTTCGACTTCTAACGGCCGAGTTCGGAAGCTCTATTAATAGGCGAATCGCCTCGGAGAGTCGTCAAACTTTCGGGACCGGTGCAAATTCATTACTCGACCCCGGATCGTTGCCCCGTCTCATCCGACATATATCGTTATATATATATAATCGTTTATTAACAAACAGTTTAGTAATTGAGGAATTAAAAAATAATAATCGTCGAGTATTTATCGAATTTATTGCCGAGGCTGTTATTGCGCCGCGACTCAAATTACTCTCGATACGCCGAAGTGAATTATCGTTCTCGGGTGCCGAAGCCGCGGCGGAGAAGAGGCGTCGGGGTTCGGTTAGTAAATCGCACTCGAGGGACGAAGCTGACGATAGTGTATGGGGCATTCCATACCAATTCGGCCAAACTCCTTGTTATGAGAGGGAAACTTTTTTCCTGTTTTTTACATGCGTTTAAACTGAAACGTAATTTTTTTTCAAAATCTTTCGAAAATCCGTCACAGAGCAATTGACAATTTAAAATTGAGAATAATTATAAGACAAATGTCTCTCATTGAAACTCTTTTTTTTTATTACTTTTTTTATTTTCAATTGCCGATTGCTCTGTGACGGACTCTTGAAAAAATCGGTACTATCGTGAAATGTCAGGTGTGCAGTGGAATCGTTTGGAATCGTACTCTAGCCAAAAATAAAGTGCGTAATTTTTCGAACACATTTGGCATGGCTAGAAATCGATTTAAAACAGAAAAAAAAAATTTTCCGATCCGTTGGACACATTTTTTAAATTGTTTTGTACATTTTTTTTCAAAAAAAATGTTAGAAGAACACCCGAAATTATGAGACGTCAGCGATTATGGTATAATTATTAGACAAATGTCTCTCGTTGAAACTCTTTTTTTTTATTACTTCTTTCATTTTCAATTGCCGATTGCTCTGTGACGGACTCTTGAAAAAATCGGGGCTATCGTGAAATGTCAGGTGTGCAGTGGAATCGTTTGGAATCGTACGTCTAGCCAAAAATAAAGTGCGTAATTTTTCGAACACATCTGGCATGGCTAGAAATCGATTTAAAACAGAAAAAAAATATTTTCCGATCCGTTGGAAACATTTTTTAAATTGTTTTGTACATTAAAAAAAAAAAAAAAAAATGTTAGAAGAACACCCGAAATTATGAGACGTCAGCGATTATGGTATTTTTCAGGGCTTAAAAGGTATACATTTTTGAAGATTTTATTTATTTCAATAACTTCACGACTATGAATATTTCGTTCTTTATCGGGATCTGCGTTGATAAGAAAAAAAATGATATAATTATCCACTATAATTTTTATTTGCTTCATTAAGTACAAATTCAGTTTACAATTCCGGCCGCGCAAAGGCGTTTCCTAATGAATTGTATCTTATGACGATAAAGCGTGTATGCCTTGTAGAACGTGTGAACATAAGGCGCACACTTGCGCAAACACTCCTTAAAAAGACGCGAACGGCCTTTCGCCGCTAATTACTTGAATAATAAAATTTCCGAAGAAATTTGAGAAACGAAAATTTCGCAATATCGAGATATCTAAAATCCACAAAATTATCAACGAAGCTAAACGAAGCCTAATGATAAAAATTCACAGAGATCAAGGGTTTAACGTCGGCGTGGCTTATCTTCGCAAAAATTTTAACAAATCATCACAAAACACATTCGCTCCAATCGAAAATGCAAACGGAATTAATACTCGAAGCAAATAAAATTCACGATAAATTGTAATATTATTTTTACTTATCAACGCAGATCCCAAAGCAAACGAATATTCATAGCGGTGAAATTATTGAAGATTGTTACGTGATGATTACGCAATGAAATGTTTAAAAAAAATTATATCATGCATACCGTAGGAGAGACCATGATCGCTGAGTTCTCATAATTTTCAGTGTTTTTCCATGATTTTGTGGAAAAATTTACACGACAAAAGAGAAATGCCCAACGGAACGAAAAATCTTTTTTTTTTTCTATTTTAGATAAATCTTTAGCATGCCAAATGTATTTGAAAAATGATGGACTATTTTTTTTTTTTTTTTTGGTAAATTTATGATTCAATAACAATGTATTGCACACCTAAAACTTAACCGATATTCCTGTCCAATGCAGAGATATCTCACATTGAAACATTTTATTTGTTTATTGTTTACCAATTTGCAATTATCGATTGCTCCATCACGGATGCTAAAAAAAAAAAAAAAAAAATCTATAAAAAATATGTTTCAATGTAAACGTATATAAAAACCGGAAAAAAATTTCTCTCGAATTAGAAAGGGGCGTAGCAGGAGGACGTCCGAATTGAGATGGATTGCCCCGTATCGACTCGCAACGCCGCTCCGTAGCAGATTTTTATCGTGCCAAATTTGTTTGAAAAATTACGGGCAATTCTTTTGGTTGAATTACGATGCAATACGAATCTATCGCACACCTAATACTTCCCACTATCCCTAAACAATGCAGAGATATCTCACATTGACACATTGTATTTTTTTATTGCTATCGATTTTCAATTATCGATTGCTCCGTCACGGATGCTCAAAAAAAAAAAAAAAAAAAAATCTAAAAAAAATATCTCTCAATTTAAACGCATAAAAACACCGGAAAAAAAAATTTTCCCCGAATTAGAAGGAGCGCAGCAGGAGGATATTCGAATTGGGATGGATCGCCCCATATCGGCTCACTCGCCGCTGCGTAGGAGCATCGTCGGAACCAGCAGCGATGAAAAATGAATTACAAAAAGATACCGGTACACATAGGTGTGTGTATATATATATATATATATATATATATATATATATATATATATATATGCACCAGGTGTATCAATATATGAAAAAGAATGTATACATGTATATATGTATATCGGGCAGGGGTGGGAGAGACTTTCGGTCTCCGGAGCCTCGAATACTATATAATCCTGGGTAGGTCGGAAATGCCCGTTAGTGAGGATTCCACTATCTTGCTGTGACTTATCAAGAGGCCTTCTCCGCGCAGACATGAAGGTGAGCCGAGTCATCCGCCGATTCTCGATACCCAGCTCGTCGATCATCGTTTGTTATTATTATTGTTGTTGTTATTATTATTATTATTATTATTATTTTATTTCTCTTTTAAGCTTTTGGTAGTGTTCCTCGCAGTTGGGGCGTCGCTCGTCTCGGCCGCACCGCTGACACTAGAGCCGAGTGTCGAAGCTCATCTATCGCCTGTTCAAGTGGCGAGCTACGTCAGACCGTCCTACTACTATCCTGCGTACTATCCCAGATATCAATACAGCTATTGGCCGAGTTACAACTACTATGGCTCATCGGCTTACGATTACGTATACCTCAATCAGGTAACGAAGAGGGCGCGTGGATTTTTTTTTTTGTCTCACGTTTTGACGAAACCAAATCCTAAAAAGATGTTTCTTTTTTTTTTCTTTAGTAACATTTTGTAAAAAAAAAAAAAAAGAAAAGAGGATTGATCGAGGGAAGTCAGTTCGGTGAACGATAAAGATCGAAAACGACGTTTTGTAACGTTCTGGCGCGATTTTCTCGTTTGGGGACTTTTAAGCTGGGGCAAAATAAATTGCAGACTCGCGATTGGAAATTAAAAAAATTTCTCGCGTACAGCGACGAGTGACGGGAGTTTGTTTGTGCGAGCCGTTTTGCTAAACAGCAAAACGTGCCGTTTTCCCAAAGCAGGTTGTCTGTACGAGGCGTTTTGCTTAAAGCAGAGATTTTCGGTAGTTTTTCTGAAAGCCGCACCTTGGCTCGAGGGAACTTGAGGGAAAATTTCGCTGTCTGTAGTGTTTCACGGGAAAAACACACACACAAAATAGACATAAACATTTTTTTTTTTTTTTTTTTATAAAAAAATTTATATAAAAAATTCGAATATATTGTAGATAGATAAATAGATTCGTTTATTTCGTGTACCGACGAGCCGTGCAATTTATACCCGGATAGACAGGAACGGCGAAATGGCAGCAGTTGGGCCCAATATTTGCGACACGCGAGACACATCTCGCAAATATTCCTCCAACTGCCTCCGTTCGTGGCGCTTCGCTGTATTGGTAGAAATACTCTGGATTTCCAGGAACTCTGGGGAAAACCCGAGCGTCCATCGTGTGACCAAAAAACCCACAAAATAGTCATGCAAATTTTTTTCCTTATAAAAATTTATATATATATATATATATATATATATATATATATATATATATATATATATATATACATATATATATATATATATATATATATATATATATATATATATATATATATATATATATATATATATATATATATACATATATATATATATATATATATATATATATATATATATATATATATATATATATATATATATATATATATATATATATATATATATATATATATATGTATATATATATATGTACATACATATATATTAGGCAATTGAAGTGGAACAAGGTTATTGTGGCGAAAGTATACGTGAAAGGGTGAAAAATTTTGCGAAAAAAATATATATATACATATAAAGCGGTAAATGCAATATTTTTGTTCGTCAAATTGTAATTATATTGTAACGTGCCTTCCAATTTGCAGCTGTACCCTGCATACCTGGGTTACCCGACTCTGATAGGAGGCCATCGACCAGTTCGCCCGGCGAGCACTCAGAAGCCTATCTTAGAAGTGGACGACGGTATCGAGAAGCTTGACGAGAAAGTCGAGCCCAGTCAGGAGAGCACTCCCCATCCGAACGACGACGACGACACGGTCACCATAGACGCCGTTTAGATTGACCCTTCGCGTACCGAATGCTCTTTCACCGAGGACCATGAACTCGCCAATGCCCAACATTCGAGCGATTCGAGTAACAAGTTAATGTGCTAAAAGAAAAAAAAAAAACAAAAAACAAAAAAATCTCTAAAAATTCAGAGACCCACCCTTGAATCTGTTGTTTCTCTTTGCAACACGGAAGAACATTAATCGCGAACATTCGCACAGTATGCTTGCTCAAAGGAAGGCATGATCGCCGGTACTCGAAGTCTTTGATATAAACGTAGATAATAAATTTGTTTTGTTTTGTTTTTTTTGTTTTGTTTTTGTTTCTCCAAACTTGCACTCAACAGCGAGTCAAGTGTTTACAAATAAACTGAGTGTAAAACGTGAGACGTTCGATCGTCGTTGAATCGATGGTGCGGCCCGCATCGTTTTCCCCCAGTCGGGAGTCAACGAGCCGTCGATTTTATCCGGCGTTCGTTGCTCTACGCCCCCAATCAGGCGAAGATAAAGCGAGGTCGGGTCTCTATCTTTGCGGAGCGATGAATTTGCGAGTGCAAGTTCGCCTCAGTTGTTCGTACGAAAGGGAAGGCCGTGACTGTCCAAGTTCCGTGACTTGTTTCAACGAAACACCGGCGAAATGATAATTTTCATTGGTCTCCTGTTGATCGGCGAATGTGCGACGAAGGACGCGTCGTCCTCGCCGATCGAGTCGGAGAGCACCGACCCGAGCGCCCGAGTGACCTACGACAGAGCGATAGATCGGACGGTATCGGCGTACCATGCGCAGCGAAAGGCTGTCATGGATCGTTACTACGCGAGGCAGCGAGAGATCGTGGAAAAATTTTCGGGTCGGGACGACGAGCCTCGGGCGGCCTTCAACGTCACGGCGAGTCCACCGACGAGCGGAAATGAGACGACGCCGACGGGAGACTCGAAGAGCGTTAACGGGTCGGTAGCGAGTCACGAGGGTGGGGAAAAAATCGTGAAGGCGACGGCGAACGAGGCCGGAAGTGATCGAGGGGGGGAGAACGGCAATTCGTCGGTCTCGTGGATCTACAGATCGAGCAATTGGAACCCAAGGGAACTCGAGAACGCCTCGGACGTGGATCTGCAGTCGGCGACCTCGAACAACCTGGAGCGGAGCGTCGTTGGCACGGTTGAGTCTAGATCGTTCGTGGTAGTTTGCGATACTGGTGCGGTAAAGCGAACTTTATACGCGGTCTGTGTTACGAGGTAGAGTCACTTCACAGACCGCGTACGATGTTCGCTTGACCGCACTAGTGTGGCGTAATAATTTGTTTGTAACGCATGCCGAAGAAGTGCCGTTTCGTGCCTGCTGATTGTGGCGCTGTACAGCCAGCGTGCGTAAAGTACGATGAGCGTACGTAAAGTACTAAAGGTGTGCGTAAAGCACTAAAAGCGTGCGTGAAGTACTAAAAGCGTGCGTAAAGTACGAGAAGCGTGCGTAAAGTAGTTGAAGCGTGCGTAAAGTACGAGAGGCGTGCGTAAAGTACGAGAAGCGTGCGTAAAGTACGAGAGGCGTGCGTAAAGTAGTAGAAGCGTGCGTAAAGTACGAGAAGCGTCCGTAAAGTACTAGAAGCGAGCGTAAAGTACTAAAAGCATGCGTAAAGTTAATTAAATCAGTTTAGTTTTAATTAAATCAGCCCGATGTGCGCATGCGCAGGGTATTTACAGTACACTTGGCTGTAAAGCGCCACTTTCGCCACTCTCAGCAGGCACCCGAAAAGTAGCACTTTTCATGCATTAGTTACATAAAGTTTTTTGATTAATTGATTTTTTACGTAAATCACTTTTGGAGTATTTTAATTTTAATTACATAAAAAAAAAATGTCCAAACAGAAAGTCGCCGGCTATTACAAACTGGGCGAATTCAAGGGCAGCGAAGACGAGAAGGTACTCTACCAGCACAACTTGGGAGTCGGCCTGAAGGGATCGTCCCAGCTGGACGCAACGTTCGAGGTCGTGCTCGAGGGTTCGTTCGCGATAACGGTCGTAGAGGCTTTTCCGTACGCGAACACGAGAGCGAATTTATCGTGGGTCGACGGCGGTCCCGGCTCGGACTACGTAAAACTAAAACTCGGGGGATACGAGAACGAGGGGTTCTCGTACACGGTCAAAGTCTGGGGTGTCCCGAAATAGACTGGAGAGAAAAAAAAATTAAAAGAAGAAACGACGCGCGAGATGGCGATTTTTTTTTTTTTATACTCAGACAAGACTGGTCTCTCGCTCGACTGGTCAACGTACTCGATACAGTACAACTTCTTATTTTTACTGTTTCAACGGACCCGCAACACCACCCCAACGGCAAACCACTCTGGCCACAAAGAACACAACTCAACGATAAGGAATAAAAAGTGTCTTCGGTGTAAAGATTGAAATAAACAAATTTCATTGAGTAGATTCGGGGGGGCTTTCTTTCGCATGGTGGTGTCGGTAGGTCAGCAATCTTTTGGAGAGTCCCGAAAGTCTGCATCCCAGAATAGATACGAAAAAAAAAAGATGAGAAAAATATATTTTGAGAATAAACACCAGAGCCCAGACTGAACGCTCGCGCGACTGATCTACGTTCGAAGAATAAAAAGTGTCTTAGGCACAGAGATCGTAATAAACGAATTGCATTGGTTAGATTGACGAGGCTTTCTTTCGCACGACAGCGGAAATCTACTCTGCCGGTACGTCAGAGTAGATTGCTTCTCGTTCCGAAGATCGAGTTTTTGTCGGGGCGACTGAAAGGTCCGATCGTCCCTCGGGTATCGGATTGCCGATCGATGGGTAAAAAAAAAAAAAAAAAAAAGAAGCCCGAGATGACGAAATGTGTGTGTTTTTTTTTTTTAATAATCACAGAGCCCATACTGGTCTCTCGCTCGACTGTTCTACGTTCTCGATACAGCACACCAATATAAAGAATAAAAAGTGCCTTAGGCATAGGGATTGAGATAAACGAATAGCATTGGTTAGATTCAGGAGGCTTTCTTTCGCATGGCGGTGGGCAGCGGCGGTGCCGGTACGTCAGGGATCTTCTCGCGGGCCTCGGCCGGTCGCGCTCTCTGTTTCTCGTTGCGAGGACTCGAGTCTTTGTCGGGGCGAGTGGGTCCCTCCGGTGGTCCCTCCGGTCGTCCCGCGGGTAACGGATAGCCGGGCGGCGGCAGAGGTCCCAGAGGTCCGAGTATGCCCGGATGCTGTGGATAGTCGACGTAGTAGTTTCCCGGAGCGGCGATGTGCGGCGGAAAGGCGTTGTACGGATAAAAGTACGGATCGTAATAGAGCGACTGGTAGTTCGGATAAAAGCTCAGCGTTGCTCCGTCATTCTTTCCCTTCTTGTTGGTCCCGTCCTGATTGGAGGATTCCTCGGAGCTTTCCGCAGCCAGTTCTCGGGACGAGTCGTCGTTGGCGGACTTCGAAGTTTTGTTCCCCGAGGAACCGTCGGTCGCCTCGACGCTCTCGGCGTCGTCGGGCCGGGTCGGAGGGGGCGCTCGAGGCCCGATCGAGCCGGGCTGGAGCGGCAAAGCGGGTCCCCCGAAACTCGGCGGTATCGGAGGATAGTAAAAAGGCGGCGGAACGTAACCGATCGCCGTTCTGTGCACGACTGGCTGGATCACCGGATATGCTCGGGACGGGGCGAGATTCTGGTTACTCGTTATCACGGCGTTGTAGACCTTCGGCACTCGAAGCAGTCCGGGCTCCGCTGAGGCCCGGAGGCTCGCTGCCAGCAGCACGGTCGGTAACAACGATCGCAGCCACATCTGCAAAGGAAAAAAATGGATCCAATTAAAAAGAGGGCCTGAAATTATTATTATTATTATTTTTAATATATATTTTGTATCATTGCGTAAGAAAATATTGTCGGGTGTCGATTGGAAGTGCGTCTTCGCTGTCCGTCCGTTTGTTCGTGTGATTATCGTTACGACACGGTAAATCGTCGAGGCGTAACGACGATGCGACGATGCATCACTGACAAGGATCGTGCGACACTGACAAGGACCGTCGGGTGTGTTACCCTGTGATTTTCACGCTGCATCCGGTCTGGCGACATTGAGGCCATACACGAGTAGGCGATGGAAACTACGCACGGACGAACTACAATAGCGCCCGACCTCGTGCTCCACACGTTGCACTTATCTCGCGGCTTTTTTTTTTTTACCCCGGTCGGTAAGGTAGATTCGAGCTGTTGAGGAAATCGTCGAGGAAGAAACTGTGACTGCGACGTCGAAGCCCGCGCCGAGTGATTTAGTTTGTTGAGACGTGTTTCAAGAACTTAGGAATATTGGTGAGCTAGTTTAGTTTGTTGAGACGTTTATATATTGGTGAGCTGATTTAGTTTGTTGAGACGTGTTTCAAAAACTTAGGAATATTGTTCGTTCTTCCTTGAAGAGGGAGCAAAAAAGTAACTCGATTGGTGTTTTTTTTTTACATTATGAATCAGAGACGCGACACGATTTATCATGATATATATTAGTCTCGAGTGTGTACGTTGCAATCGCAAAAAAACAATTGAGTGTGCAAGGATCTGTTCAAAATTTTTGGGAAAACGAGACGGACGCTCGTTTTTTCCTGAAACGAGTTCAGTTGCATATTGTGACCGATGGAGTTTGTTGCCGCGCGTCCGGAGAGAATGAAGCTCCCGGCTAATGTGGTCGTTCAAGTATGCCGAGAGGCGGATGCACGTGGAGGTAGTGCGTTGGACGAAGGGGCTGCCGGACCTTCCTGTTTTACCGACGGAACGGGGCAATTTCGTGGAATCGACTTAAGGACATGTGAAACGACTCAGTCGGTAACCAAAATCTGTAATGAATGCGATTCAGAGACCGCAGACTTTTCGGGCAAAAGCAAAGCATTAGCGGATGCACAATTTAATACCGCGTCCGATGATGCTTTCGTTTTATCCGAAACGTCAACCGATTTTAAATGGCATCGATTCGAAAAATGCGTCTATCTCTCTCGCACTCATGTGTCACGTGGTACATCTTTCACATAGCCTTAACATCATTAATATGCTGCGCATATGTTTCACATTTTTACAGGACTGCAATACTAGTGGACATAAACTTTCGGGCGTGAATTTGAATTTTGGCTGAGAACGTCCAAGAAACGAAGAAAATAAAATATGTATTACAGATTGACGCAAAAACCAATGGTCGATCAAAATTTCAAGAGCATCTTTTTTTTTTTTTTTGTCGAATAACAAATATTCTGGAATTCTCATATGTAAAACGAGAGTGCACGCCGATTGTCCGAAACTCTCCGAATATTCCAGAATCGTCACAATATCTATTACACAAAAGCAATCGATGTAAAGTGTATTCAACATTTGCGTTTGCTGTTCACTCGTGACAAGTGATCAGAACCGATAAAAAGCGGACGAATGTATAGTGTTGGGCACGATGTGGACCTATCGATGGGTCAATTCCGACACTACGTTGTTAACTGTAATATTCGATTTTCTTAATTCCTTGTATGTTTAACGAAAAGTCGACCGCACATCGAAGCGTTTATGTCAATATTATAGTCCTGCACCATTTGACGAATATGCGTAGCATACTAACAATTCCAAATTGAAACTAAGAAATCACCTAGTTCCGTCGGCAAAAAAAAAAGCTAAGTAAAGAGTTAAAAACAGCTTCCGTAAGGAAGTTCGAATGATCGATATTTCATGTTATTCGTGCACGATTTGAGGGGATATTGGCATCCCCTCAAATAGTGCACAAACAACATGAAATATCGATCGTTCGAACTTCCTTACGGAGGGAGCACAAAAAAAAAACAACTAGATCGATTTTTCAAATATTTTGAATTAGACACGCTCACGAATTACTATTAAAAAAAAAAAAAAAAAGTTACAATCGTAAAGAAAAACAGTACAGGAATCCGTTAAAAATTTTTGGGGAAAGTCTACTCGTCCGAAAGTGTCCGTCCGTCTCGTTTGCGTAACGTTCCGTTCCATTGTGACCGATCGAGTTTGTTGCCCCGCAACGTGAGAGAAAGAAGCTCCCCGACCACCACGGGATCCTCCGAGTATGCCGAGCCACGGATGCACGTGGCCGTAGCGTGTCGGATCAAAAAAAAAAATAAATAAATAAAATAAACAAAATAAAAAATAAAAATCGACTTACCTCACCGCGGAGTCGGCTGGCCAGTTGCGACAAAGTATGCACGATATAGTACAGGACGCTTCTATTCGGCCGGGCAGAGAATCGGTGAGTAACCGAAGAACGAGTAGCAACAGGCTCGGCTCGACTCCCGAGTATATATGTGGCTATAGGGGGGCCCAGAGTTCAAGTCCCACTACTCCCACTGTCCTCCGCGAGCCGCCCGGCGAAAGTACTCGCCTCCGTTCGACGCACCGTTAATGTTTGATCTCGTCGTTTTCGCACAGTCGTCACATTCGCCCACTTAGTTTTTTCCTCGTCGACAGACAAAAAAAAAAAAAAACAACAACAAAAAGTAAAACTCCGCCGTCGATGATTCGATCATCCCCGATCGTGTCCTTAATCGTCGATCGCTGTCTCGCAATAGGAATTATGCACCGCGGAATAACATAGTTACTAACAGTTATCTTGAATAATCTTAATTGCCGCACTCGTACAGGTTACAATTATCGACATAGTCGAAGATGTTTTTTTTCTTTTTTTTTTCATGCTCGATCGGTAATCTTGTTCATCCGGTGCATTATATTGATTAAACAGATCTAGTCCGGTGAGTCGCGCGCGGCCGATCGTCGTCCCGAACGAGTAATTTCTATATACCGCGATACCAAGAGTGGCCTTGACCCGAATGGTTTCTCGATTGGCACAACAACACTGCGCCTACCACAAGCGAGAAAAGCTTCCGTGCGCCACCGCGTCTCCAGTCACTTTCGTTCGCCGCACGAACGCTCGCGCGTAACTCCCTTGGGGCATAACCTAACTCGACAATTGGATCATTCGAAGGCCCGATACAATTCGAAGGACCCCTTCAAAATTGGCCGCGGTTCCGAATTGACATTTTGAACGTGACACGAAGTTGCGATTGCCCCTCGTGCATTTATATCGGCTCGATCGGTATGTAGCACATCCTGCGCAGCAGGAGCATCGGAAAATTTGGCAGAAATATCGCCATTACGAGAACTAGAGGCGAGAGCATGAGGAGCAATCCAGCGTAGGCCACCAACCACCATACCGGCGATATGCCGAATATCGGATAGAGCATGGTAGTTGCCTTTGTGCAGACGAGCTCAATCGATAGATTTATGTCGGTATCATCGGGCGATCCGCTCGAGCAGATGGAGGCATCTTCATCGGATGTCCGAGACGCTCGACGGTCTGGGAGTCATTTTGACTCTGCGCGTCACGTGACCTTTGGCTTGGCCGGACGGAGGTCCCCTGTGAGACGGATCTGCAACGAAGCGCAAGTTTCGATTATTCGCTGAATCACTTCGACTACCGCGTAGTAACAGTACCAACGCTCGGTCACGTTCCATTCGTCGAACATTACTATGCAGATTTTATTTATTCCGAATTTAAGTATTAGAAATTCAATTTCAAACGCACAATCGTGTTTGTAAACATTACATGATGCATGGAAAAACGTTATAAGTGGCTTTAAGGCCTAAGTTACTTTCTATCGGATTTTGTTAATGGGGGCGGACGATATAATGTTCGGAAATTTATTGAACAGTTCGAATTTAGGTTTGCTAGCTTTCGTAAATATAATTTTTTCATTCAT
The DNA here is from genome assembly GCA_963922035.1 of Amblyjoppa proteus. Classification (NCBI taxonomy): domain Eukaryota; kingdom Metazoa; phylum Arthropoda; class Insecta; order Hymenoptera; family Ichneumonidae; genus Amblyjoppa; species Amblyjoppa proteus. The sequence goes on from OY998232.1 coordinate 8,905,382, forward strand.
TTAATTAATAAATGGGCTAAAGAAATTCTTTCAGTTAATATGAACTAGTTGAGTTAGTGCATAAAAATCTTCGAAGTCTGTGATTGGGACACACGGTGTCCAATTATATGGAAAAATCTGTGTGCTGAAAAGCCGCGTTCGTATACCGGTACATTTTGATTGTAATTAAAAAATATTTATCCTTTTGCAATTAACCGATGTGTTTTGAAAACTTGAAACCATCAGCTTGACATTGGTTTCAGTTACTTTCACAAAAAATGTGTTCTCGACCAAACAACTGCCGGAGTCTGTGAATGCACTTGACCATCCGGGAATTGATACCTTTGCCTTAATCGTATCGACTACTCGCGCGAGTGCTTTTACTTTCCACGCGGGAATTAAATTGTTCGATAGAAGAAAAAAAAATGTACTCTGCGTCGATCGAGTAGAATAAACGACGGCGCGGACGTCGTTTATCGTATCGAGCAGAGTAAATGTTTCCTCTGCTCGACGCGAGATGGAAAGGTATGTGCAAGATGCGGTCGTCCTTGTACGCCTCACATTGCCTTATATATATATATATACGAAACCGGACGAAGAAGAAAAAAAACACAATGGCATCGAGCAGTCGCGTGCGGTGCAAAGTTCGACCGGATTTTCGTTACGCTCGAACGGTGTTATTGCATATTCTTTTTTTTTTTATATTTACCGGCGACCCGACCCGTGCAACGCTCGGCGATGAGCGCGTTACACATCTGCCATTATAACACCGAGCCAAGTGTGGCGTCCCTCGCTATTGCACAGCGGAAAGAGAAATTTCCCGACGATTGCGCAAGAGAGCACGAGGGCATTAATACATAATATAGAAGATATTATTCAACGGTTACGTTTCGTGTAACGAAACGCAACGGTGCCGGACCAGGATTAAGGTCGGCCGGGCGGAAGACGAGCAATTATCGTCGGTGTGTCGACGCGACCGCACGACAAGACTTTTGCCGATAAATTTATTCATCTATAATAAACGTATCGACCTCGGATGTTATGTTCGTGGAAATAATTTCCAAACAAAAAATTGAGAGTAATGTTGCTTCGCGGATGTGCAGAAAAACAAAACGCCCTTGCATCGACGGACCAACGACGGTTTTCTTGTTCGCACCTTACAGGTTGCAGCGGTTAATTAAATTCCTCCCTAGCGTTTACACGTTCACGTAACGATCGAATATTTTACTGGCAAATAAAAAAAAAACTAAATATTTGTATAGGATACGTAAAATGTTTTTGAACGTTATACTAACTTGTTGGACGTAGAGACGCACACGATTACAGCATGAAAAGTTGACGACTGTTGCGACGAACGCGCATGCTAGACTGAGTTAAACTTCGACCGGCGGCCGGAGAACGCTTTCCCTTTCTTTCGGACTTTTGGCGCGGTTGCGTTTGCTCGTGCTTCGGCTCGGCCGCGTTGCCTGCGCCGTGTCGCTGTTGAGTCACCTGTTTGTAGACAACGAACGAGCGGCTGTACTGAAGGCGGTGCTCGCGAGTCACGCAATAATTGGGAGACGATCGGCGACGATTGCAGCGCCAGCGAAGTTCTGCTATTTACAAATTTTATTTCGTGCGGGAAAATAAAAATACGTTAATTAAAAATTATGTAAGAGAAGAAATCTTAAAAAAAAAAAAAGATTATCGTGGAAAGATTACCAAATTTTCTTCGGCACGAAGCAATGATCAGTCAAGTGGTAAAATAAAAATTTGAATTAGCTAATGACGAAAAAATTACAATGAAATAAACTGTATAAAGATTGATTTATTCAAAAGAGCAACGTTATATAAAAAGAGATCCGTATTTATTTTTTCAATGATTTCTATGCTCGTAACAGTCTATAAATCTGTATAAAATTATTGGGATTTTGTGGAAGCGATCGTTTCAGCGCCGCATCGTTTTACGCTCGTCTTGGACGAGTCTCGCATATTTATATCTTTTCGGTCAGCTCGGGCACGGCTTTGAAGAGATCGGCGACTAAGCCGTAATCGGCGACCTGAAAGATCGGCGCCTCGGGATCTTTGTTGATCGCGACGATAGTTTTTGAATCTTTCATTCCGGCGAGATGCTGAATCGCTCCGGATATTCCAACTGCTATGTAGAGTTCCTGAAATTAACGGACGACCTCGAATTAGAATCGATCTTCCAACCTCGCATGATAAGTTAAGTTAGTGATAAGTTAAGTGATAAGTTCAATTCATGATAAAGTAAGTTATAATTAAGTTAGTGATAAACTAAGTGATAAGTTAAGTTAATGATAAGCGAGATAACGGCGTAAATCGTGAACGTACTCGTCCTTTAGTCATCACATTCAAATCGAGATCCGATACTCTTTTGGATACCCAAGAATCGTCATAAACGTAAGTTGGGTATTAGTTCATCCACGTTAAGTGATCAGCCTCTTATGCAGTATAAACAACTTTTAGAATAGACTTGGAAGATCGGAAGCAGAGGAGTGAAACTCACTGGACGATTTAATTTGAACATGGCGTTCCGCGAGTGGTGGAAATTCACGGCAATCCGGCATAGATCGTTATATATACTTATTTTTGCTATTTTGTATGTTTCTATCGAGTCGGTTCTTAAAAATCCGTAATGAGATGTATTTTTGTTATTTTTTTTTCTTTTCTCTGTTATCGTATGATAGAATGTATTTACTTATTTTTGCGCGTACTTTTTCAACATACTATTGCTCGATTACCGATGCGTTTACGTATCGCGTTTGAAAATGTACTAATAAATAAATAAATAATTTTTACTAACGGGAGCGACGATTTTTCCGGTCTGTCCGACCTGCAGGTCGTTCGGCACGAAGCCCGCATCGACCGCAGCTCGGGAGGCTCCGACAGCGGCGTTCAGCTTGTCCGCCAGGGTGTAAAGGAGCTGGAAATTCTCGCCGGACTTCATTCCTCGACCGCCCGATATGACGACCTTCGCCGACGTCAATTCCGGTCTATCCGATTTGCTGAGCTCCTGTTTGACGAATTCGATGAGATCGGTCTTGTAATCGCCGGCCGGTGCAGCCTCGCTGCTCGCCGCACCGCCCTCCAACGCCACCGGCTCGAAAGACGTTCCTCGAACCGTTACGATTTTCACCGCATCCTTCACCTTTATCGTCTGAGTCGCGTTTCCCGCGTATATCGTACGAACAAATGTGTCTGCTGATTTTACACCTATTATGTCGCTCACCGGCGATACGTCGAGCTTCGCTGCAACCTGGTAATTGGAAGAAAATGATTCGAAATAATACAAAACAAAAAATAATATTTAAAAGTAGAAAATAGTATTAAAAAATGAATCGTAATATTCAGAAATAAAATGTAATATTGAAAAATAAAAAATATTTTTATAAATTGAAATTTTCACATGGCTTTCTCATAATGTTCCTTTAATGGCAAAGCTTCTTCTATGAGAAAGCATTTTCGGTCTTGCCGGGTTCCTCACAGAGGAATCTTAACGAATGAAGGTTTCAAAAATGAACGATATCATTTAAAAAATAAATAACAAATACTTAAAATTGAACGAAAATATTTAGAAATCAATAATAATGTTTAAAAATGTTATTAATTATTAACTCAGTATTATTAGTCTGTTATGGGTAGATGCAGGGATACGTACTCTTGGCAACAGGGCTTTTCCAAAGGCGCTCGACCCAGCGAGTATGTGACTAAAGTTATATTGTTTCTGCGTAGCCAAGATCAGCGGAGTCAGAGCCTCTGGCAGGAATCCCTTGAAAGCGTCGCTCTCTGCCACAAGAACCTTGCTCACTCCGCTGACTTTGCTCACAGCATCAGCAGCTGGACCACACTTTGTCCCGGCAACGAGTACAGTTATGTCCCCGCCAATTTTTTTTGCTGCGGTGAGGGTGGCCTGCGTTATACTGGCCAGACTTTCGTTATTGTGCTCCGCAATCACCAGAGTAGACTCGTATCTTGAGAGCGTACTCAACTGAAAATAAAAATGTGTTTTTATTGAAAAATAATCAAATAAATAAAAAAACAAAAATCTCCTAAATTAGACTAATATCGATAAAGGGCAAACTACTTGTCTCTAAATTATTTAGTTTTTGCAAAGTTATGTAATTCGCATGATCTCGATAACAACGAGAGCTCAACAATTGCAACACGGTTCGTTCTTAAAGTTTTAATTACGAGACACTTACCTTCGCTCGGCTCCTGACGGTTTTGTAGAACGTAGGGAACATTTTTTTTCTCCAAATATCTTCGTCGTCGAGCGATTTATCGAATCACTGATAAATTTCACTGGTCGATGAATCGGCTTAACAAAATACCAACCAAGGATACACCAAGTCTGTTCTAGTACATTAGGATAGTTGCGTACGAGAGTCCAAAGAGTAACTTCGAGCAGATTAGAGCGGTTTTCGGTGCGAGACTCGGCGAGTGCTCGAGGCGCCGTTCGATCAGCTGCTCGTCGACGGGGCGAAGCGCGGGGAGGGCGAACCGAGCTCGGTTCCACGTACTGGTGTGCGTGGAGTCACGTGACCCAGTCGTACAATCGAAAATCCAGCTCATGTACAGAGCCACGGTACCGGTGTTAGTGCGGGCTCGTGGAGGGAGATGCGTCAGCTGGCAATGGAACGGAGAGGGGGAGCGGATATATTTTTTCCTTTAAAAAATTAAAAAATAATATCTTTGAAAAATCGTCCGAACGATCGTTTATGCCAAATTATGAAAATCAAGCTTAAAAAGGTACATTCAATTTTCGAGTGTAAATAACTTCAGACAATTCGGATTATATTCTTCAAATATGTAAACGAGATATTTTTCTTAAAAGAAAAAAAAGAAAGAAATTGTATGTTTGAAAAATCATCCGAACGATCGTTTATGCTGAATATGAAACTTAAACATAAAAAGATACGTTCAATTTTCGACTGTAAATATAGTTTCACACAATTCCTATTATGTTTTCAAATGTATAAGCGTTATGAAACTAAATACACATAACGCAAAATCGATAAATCGGTACAGATTTATCGTTTTAGCGATTTGCTAAAGGTCGTTCTTTGCCTGAAAAAAAGAAGTTCGATCGTCTCTCAAAAATCTCGCAGATTGCAGAGGAACGGGAAACGATAAAAAATTTCGGTCAAAGTCGGCGCGACGTACCGCGAGCTGGCTACATAATGAGATGGCACGGTATTCGTACAAGCATCGAATCATCGAGGAACGATCTTGACGGTGCGATCTGCCAACGTTTACACAATCTGGCGATTACTCGCGAGGTGTAAAATATCGTGAGCAGGAAATCGTGCCAGGAAACGAAAAACATCCCGTCAAAAAAAAAATCTCGCTGGAAAAGTGTGTCCATCGGTGTGTGCGTGTCTGTGTGCGCTCGCTGGCTGACGTCGGGAAGCCAACAATTGTTGGAGCCGCGACACACGCAGCCAGCATTGTCGGACGGGGATTCCTTATCGCTCGTCGCCCGGAGGCCTTGTGCATTTAATGTCAAAAAATTGCCAATTCTCAACGATCCCCTCGCATCCTCGGAACCCTCGAGAGTTGAGTGGAAACGCGCGAGTAAAAAAAAATGGAGTCGTCAAAGTGAAATGAAAATTTGGCGTTTAGGGTCGAGTAAGATATTTCACGTATGCGGAACGTGACGAGGGTTATGAAGTTCCAATCGCTCCGCGTCACCGATCGAACATATTTAACCGTTATTTTTCATTGTTTCGACGAGATAATCGACAATGGCCGGAATATGTGAGGTGAGTGGGAATTTCGCTCGAGAGGAATCTTTACTGTCGAGGTACGATCGATTTGCAGGTTATGTGCGGTCCGCGCTCGGACAATCCGCAAATTTTCGCCACGACGAGACTCTCCATATGATTAGACTTGGCGATTAAATTTTAATATTGATTGTAATCACCGGCGGATAAATTTTTAGTAGTAGCATTACTTGTATTTACTTATTTGGGTGTTTATTAGTAGATGGGAAGCGAATACCTTTTATGTTTTACAATAACATGATAAATGTTTGTTGTTTCTATATAAAGAAGGAAAGAACAGAATCAATATTTCATACTTTGTGCATTAAGAAAATAATTACTCAAAGTATCAAACGAACGGTAAGCAATCGACTGGTAAACTACTCGAAACGAACAATTTTGTTTGACGTCACTGAGTTGAAGTTCTGAATGTTTTGAAGAAAACTGTACAGTCGAGGCCGATAGCTTTATTGGTGATATGATAAAATTCCGATCTTGCCACAAAGTGCTCCTCGCCTTTGGAAACTCAAACATTCCTTTGCTCTGTACCGTCGGTCTTGAATACAAAACCACTGGCTTAAGTATCGGCAATCAATCTTTCCCAGAACAATCTTTATTCATTTATTCATTTATTTACTTATCTTAATGGGGAGAAGATCCTTGGTACAAATAATATACACATCTAACATTAGTATAGATATTATAAAATATAGAGGTTATTATTTAAAAAACAATTGCTAATTTTCTCTCTGGTAGTTCTCTAGTAAATTGATTTAAATAGTCACTTGTAACAAAAGATCTTATTTATTTAATTTACTTATTTGTTTATTTATTTACTTACTGGACAAACCCTTTTAAATTTTCAATTCTTAGAGTGTAGGTAAAAATTCCACAGCGCTAGTGTGCATCAGCATATAGCTTGAAGCTTGTGTGACAGTATATAATATTAAAAAATTCATTATTATTCATTATTTCTGTTTTTTATCTTGAAGTATTTATTGCAATTTAGTAACAAATAGCAACGAAACGTAATAACTTTTATGTACATTATGTGTTTCGTATGATGTAAAAAAAAATAGTAAAAAGGCAAACGAGCCATGGAATGGAGTACTTTGGAGCAGAAGTACATTTTTGTTTTTTTTTTTTTTGCAGGAATGCGGCTGTATCTGCGCTCAGTGCACGAAGAACGAGGAGAAGCACAGCGACATGCATCTTCACGCAGAGATTGAGAATCTAAGGCAGCGGCTCATGGAGCGGGACAGTCACATCGTGACGATGGAGACGCAGTTTCTTAACGAGGCGGATAAATTTCCCAACGGCCAGGTCGCCTCGATGAAGGAGGACATACGAATATGGCAGGAGAAGTACTCGAGGCTGTGCGAGGCTCACAAGAGAGTCCAAAAAGTAAATCAAAACTTGGAGGATAAACTGCTGAGGATTGTCGACAAATGTGAGACTGAAAAAGGTGCCTTCGCTAAAGACATAGCGACTCTATCGCATAGATTAGCAGACGCCAATTACACGATACACCGTCTGACGCAGGATAACGTGAGTTGTCCATATAAAAACAGCTGCTGTGCAATTTTCACTTGCGCGCATGTGGCAAATATTTTACAGACAGTTCTCTGTTCGCAGGAGAAATACAGAAACGATGTTAATCTGGCTATACAGCTGCTCCAGTGCAAGCCGTCCAATTTCGTTGGACAAAAATACGACTCCGTAAGAATCGCCAGATATTAATCGATCGAGGTCGTCGCGGCGTCGCGACAAATTAGAGATCGGATGACAAAAGTTGCCCAGGCAGTTACAATCGAGAAGCTGGAATTAAAAAATTGTTTGCACACGTTTTAGAGGAGAAATTTTTGCGAACTAAGGGGAATCTGGATCAAAGAGTTTCTACTTTATCTAAAAAAAAGTTGGACAATAATGAATTTACAAAAAAAAAATAACGCAGTTACGCCGATAAATTCACGTGTATATTTTTACATAATTTTTGTGAAGTCAAGTTTGCAATTTTGGTTCGAGAGCTTATTTTGTTTGTTGAAGTATGTTTTACGAATTCACCGAGTAATTTACTTCGTTTAGATACTCTATCAGGGGAAACGTTGAGTCAACGTCGGAGCTCTGCTTTTTTTCATAAACAAATTACCAATTTGCAGCCGATGAATATTAATATTATCATTAACGTTTTCCGCTGAATTTGTAGAGTGTCTATCGAGAAATAAAATGAGTTTTCACTCGTCAAAATCGAACGAAAATGACAAATGTGTCTTCACGAAAACTGCGTACAAATATTCCCGTTGATTTATTGGCATAATCTGAATTATTTTTCTGTAAATTCATTGTTGTCCATGTTTCAATGCATAAAGTAAGAACTCTTTCATCCAGATCCACCTTTACTCGCACTAATTATCCCTTTAAAATGTGTACAAACGATTTTCGAAACCTTGGTACTCGACTGACTTGACTGTCATCACAAAAATAGTTGTTTTTTTTTTTTATTCGATAGCTCATGCGTCCAGAAACGTCGCGACTTCCTTGAGAGCAGGTTAAATACCGCAGTCGGTAATAAAAACTGTAATCAACTGTTTCTACGGACGGTGGCATCCGAGGTTACAAGAAAAGTGTCATCGAGGACGGATTCCATGTCAGCTATCGACGACACTTTTCCTTTGACCGTAGATGCTGACACCCGTGAAAAAAGTTGCTTAGTTTTTGATACCAAGCGGGAAAGGGAGTTTCACGCGCTCTTAAGGGGATGTTGAACCCGTTTTTAATTTCTTATCTACCTTCTTCACCGACGGAACCAGGCAATTTCTTACTTTCAATTTAGAATTATTATCATGCTACTTTATGCTACATTAAACGCTTCAATGGCTAGTATAACAGTCCTGCAAAATTTGAACTATATGCGTAGCAAATTAATGATCTTAAGTCGATGCTACGAAATCGCCTCGTTCCGTCGATAAACCAGGAATATTCAGCAGCCCCTCAAACGGTATTCGGGAAAACGAAAAAAAAAAAAAAAAAACGAAAAGAAAATTCCCATCTACGACGCATTGCGTTTGATTTTCAGTTGCCATCGGAGGTCCAGGCGAAGGTGCGAACGTACGTGGCGCAGAAGCGGCGATCGAGCGACGCCTCTCCGCCGGACGTGAAGAGCATAACGGTGCCGATATCGACATTCCCACCGACCGCCATGGTCTACAACATAACGAAGGCGAACGTCGAGAAGCATAGCGACGACGAGAGCGACGACTCCAAGCCGCCGGTCGACATAGTCTCCGCCGCGATAATGGCGAAGGTGCTCGAGGATCGCGAGCGAGAGAGAATTTTCGCCAAGCACTGCAACACCTGCACGTGTCACCGCACGATCTTGATGGTCGACTCCGAGACGCAAACCTCCCTGGACAGGCTGGACGCGCGAGTGTGCGATCGCTGCGACTCGCCGGAACTCAGAAACGACACTACCGCTTACGAGAGTCTGAACGGCACGAGCCGCAACTCGGAGACTTCCGGCGACCCCACGATGTTCGTTAATTTTCGCCGGTTGAACGAGACGAAACTGGGACTGAACCGCGGTCGGGTCGAGAACGCTCATCTGCACGGAAGCTCGAACAACCCCGACGGCCAGTCGCGTCTCGCTCGTCAAACTCCCTCATTGCCGAAGCACGTCCAGCATCCGGCGAAGCTGAAGTCCGGCCAGGGTTGCATAAACGACAGGGCCGCGATCTCCAAGAACATCAACAAGCTGAAGCAGTCCCGACTGAGCAAGCGACTCGAGTCCGGCGCTGAGACTCGAACGCCCGAAACGTCGGAGCACTGGAGCAAGTACGAGAACGACGCGCCCAAGAATCACGCGACCGAGAAAGAGAGCGACGCCAAGATCAGCCAGAAGGAGCCCAGTCCGATGGAGATAATAAACGACAGAATATGGAAGAGCGGATGGTCGAGCGGAAAGTCTCACCTGAACACGGTCAACGAGAGAACGGACGGCAGGAAGCGTGGCTCGAGTTCGGACACCCAGATAGACGTCATCAACGACAGAGTCTGGAAGAACGACACGACGACGAATCTGAACAAGACCCTGACGCAGATGACTCTGATTGAGGTGACGAACGCCGTGAACGTGACGAGTCCGAAGGATTCGGCTAACACGGAAACTGCCGTGAGTCCGAGCTTCAGCAGCGACAGCGTCGTTATATCGACATCGAACCAGTCGAGCAGCTCGAGCGATGCCCTCCACACGATGAACGAGGGCGCGAAGCGTCTAAACAACAACGGGACGAAGTCGAGCTGGAAGGAGCGCTCAGTCGGACCGAGGAACTGCTTCATGAGGGTGACGCCCGGCTCGAAGAACATTCTTCTCGACAACGTCGGCCAGTACCAGACGGTGCTCTACACGAGCGGTACGAACAGGCCAAACACGGCCCTCGTTCACGTTGCGAAGTCGACCCGCTCCGGTAGATCGATGTCGACGAGCAGCGAAGAAAATTCGCCGGTCGTGACGACGAACGACAACACCCAGCTGCAGAGAGTCGCCGAGTGGGTGCAGTCGTCGGTCGGGGCGGCGAAGACACCACCGGCGACTCTCAATTCCAGGGAGAAGATGTCGAGGCAAGGCGCGCCGCTCGTACCGACCGTCGGTAAAAATTCCGAAGACACTCTCGTGAAGATCGACATGGACGAGAACGCCGAGTCGACGAGCGCCCTCCTCGCCGTCGAGGACAACGCCAATCTGCAAGAGATCGTCGTTCAACCCATTTGCCAGAAACTCCTCGACAATCCGTTCTCGGATAGCGCACGAAACGCTGATAATTCAAACGTTGCACGCAACGAACTCGCCGGCGATCTCATCACTTTCGAGAGCTGCAACAGCGACAAGAATCGCGACGTCTCGGCCGTTAGCGCTGAGAAAATTGACTCGAAGTACGAGGTCAAGATTACCAAAGAGATGGAGGAGATTTATCTTAAGCTGACGGCCAGCCTCGATCCTGTTTCAATGCGTTTGGCCAATCCTACCGGCGCCGATCTTACGATCGAGAACTATCGTAAGGATCATCGCAAAATTAACATACAAAAGTTACATGAAAAACCCAAACAATAGACGCGGAACGGTGCTTCCCCCTCCTAAAGTATCTCGCTTTTTTTTCTTCTTTTTTTTTCACGGGGATATTCGTTTTCCTTCTCGTGTTACCTCGAAACTTACGGTCGTGTCAAGCTTAACGGGATGCTGGGGCCGTTTTTGACTCCTTATTTGCCGTTTTTACTGACTGAACTAGGCGATTTCTTAGTTTCAATTTAGAATTGTTAATGCGCTACGCATATGCTTCAAATCTTGCAGGACTATAATATTGACATAAACGCGTCGGCGTGCTGTCGTATTTTCATTGAAAACGCACGAGGTATTAAGAAAATAGAATATTATAGATTGCCAAAAGCATGAACGCAGTGTCGCGATTGACCCATATTTATGCGCTCTTTATCGGCTCTAATCACTTGTCACAAGTGAACGCTAAACGTAAACGTAGAATACACTTCTGTGGATTTCTTTTGTGTAAGACTTTTCCCATCGCTTTCCGTTCCTGTGAAGTGTCCGTAGAATGGCATTTTTTCGCATCACGTGCAGGAAAAATACTGCGCATGCGTAGAAGCGCAATATGATATTTTTTCTCGCACTAGTGCGAGAAAGTACATTTCTGCGCGCACTTCCCAAAAACGAAAAACGTGGTTTTCGTGAATTTGTTAGGAAAAATTATGTGAATGGGATGAACGTAGAAAAGGGAGACCTGACTCGTGTGTATGCCGCACTCGCCGTCGGTTCGGGCGACATTTTCACACTCACCAAGAACTCCTTTTTTACGCCCTTGCCATGCAAATAATGATTGTGACTTGGAATATTCGAAGAATCTCAGAGTATCGGCATGCAGTCTCGTTTTACGTACGTGCATGCCGTAGTGTTTATGGGTAGTATTAGAGCCTTGCAAAATTTGAAGTATACGCGAAGCGTATTCATTATTTAAAATCGATTCTACGGAAGCCCCTCGTTCCGTCGGTAAAACAGGAAGGTCCAGCAACTCTTTAATGGCAATCGATCGAGAGAGGAGCGGGCTATTCAAATCGTCATTGTTCGGTGTTAAAACGCGTCTCGCAGAGTTAAATTTTCACAATCCACCGTCTTGCCAATGACGAATATCGTTCGAATTAAAATGAAGAATAATAAAAAAAATAAAAAGAAATTCGTTGGACGATAAATCTAACGGAAAAAAAATAATAATTGACGAAACTACGGTCTTATCGGAGACGATATTATATTGTTGTTATTATTGGAAACGCAAAGATGTACGTGCTTCGCGATAATAAGCTCTAAGAGCTGCTAAAACTATATATACAGGTCGGCTGTGTGGATATTAATCCGATAACGAGATGCAAAGTCGCTAAATTGACGAGCTACTTTAATCCATGCGATAGTTAACGCGGCCTACGAGAATCTTGTGCTCAGCGACGATGAAAAAAAGAAAAAAGAAACCATACACAGTATATCATTATCGTTTTCTAACGTTAAGCCGCCGCTGTATTTTCGCGGAAAACGACGCGAGATAAAAATCCGTTGAACGAGAAAAAAAATATTAATATACCTCTCTGCTACAAAGATAATTAACAAACTTGAGTGTAAAGCAATTTTCGCATTTAAAAAAAATGGTTAAAAAAGAGCGGTCGGGGTGTTAGACGGAATGGACGAGTAGTTATTCTAGGAGGGGATATTCGCGTCCGACGCCGCTAAGGATGAGCCGATGTGTCCTATTCTATTTGTGTATTCATCAAAGTAATGACAATACTACGCTCGACTAACTCTATATATATATATATATCACACGTGCCGTGCAATGTGCACGAGTACACAAAAAATGCCTGTAAATATATATACTATATATATATATATATATTCAACTATACATGTATAGTTTCGACAGTGTTTGCAGAGTCAATTCTCACGCGTTAGAGGAAGCTAGACAAAGCGAGAGAGCGAGACAAAAGTGTGTGAGAGTCGGTTTTAGTTACTTCGTTTCATCGCGTTAAAAAAAAAAAAAAAAGAAAACCCCGTATAAAAACGATCTCGCGCGACGATCGTTTCTCCAAGTACCAAAGTCCGTATATTTGTGATCGTTAAAGTAATCCCCGATCGTCGAAGGTTCGTTCCATGTAATCCCGAGACAAAATACGCTAGGAGAAAGACGTATTGTGTAATGTGACAAAAAAAAGAAAAAAAAAAAGTGTGCAACGGATGCAGCACGGCCGTAGATTTCGAAGACTGCATCCCGAGTGGCGCAAACGTAATTGAACGCGGTATTTATAGCTGTAAGACGATAATGTAATTTGTCGTCCGACGACGCCTATCATAACTGTATATACGAAGGGAAATAAATTTAAAAAAAAAAATATATTTAAAAGTGGCTCTCATTTGAACAATGTTGAATAAGTACTTGGAGAAAAAAAAAAAAAAAAAAAAAAAAAAAGAACAAAAAAAGAATGGCTCGGTATCGTCTCATCGCAGTCGGGCTAAGGTCGAATGGCCGATATCTGTCGAAAGTACGGTGCATAAGGGAGTAATATCGAAGCCGTGCCCATTTCTGTTCAATCAAGCTAATGTTCCAATAATTCGGAGCCCGTTAGCCTTCGACGGCTTAATGAACGAACTAACGGTACGAACGGATGGCCTCGCCTACGATGCCTCCTTCCCTCGGCTCGTTAGTCTCGTGTGTCTGCACACGAGAAACATTGGTAAAGAGTAAGCACCTATCTCAGGAGCGAGTACTCGATAGCTCACGGAGCTTCCCCCTTATCCCCCCCCCCTCCCCACCCCATCACCGAGACTGACTTAATATCCGGTGACTTGGACTTGGGCCAATACGTATAGCTTGCCGGTATGCGCTTACAGTAAATCGTCGGTACAACGTGCTATTTGCACATGTTTTCTAAAATACATTGTAACGTATAAGTTTCGCCTTGACAGTGAACTCTGAATGAACTACGTCGGAGGGACTTCTGTGAGCAGTCCTGCAACTTATTTTGTGTCACGAGAACTTGTCGTACTCGCGTTCAACCGGAAGCTACATAAACTGTACCAAGGAGGCTTACGAGTTTCGGAAAAACGTCACTTCCGCTTTGACAATCGCTGTTTTCCACCTGAACCGACGTCACATTGGAAAACGTCACTGGCAGCTTAAAGATGTTAGCTTTTAACCGGAAGTGAAACGTCATAAGAGAAAACGCCACTTCCGGTTTGAAGATCTCAGTTTTAGATCAGAAGCGACGTCCAATGGGATAAGGTCACTTACGGTTTGAAACACTTTAGCTTTTAAGCGGAAGTGACTTTATACGAGAAGACATCACTTCCGGTTTGAAAATCTCGTCTTTAGACCGGAAGCGACGTCACATGGGCAAAAATCATGTCCAGCTTGAAAATCTTTATTTTTGTCGGATGTGACGTTTTCCCCTATGTCGTTCACATCCGATCAAAAGCCGAGAGTTTCAAAACCTGAAGTAACGCTCACAAACATAAACATACTTTGTTTATTCAACCCGGACGGAAGTTAGTCGCGAGCAGCGTCCAGCTTCGGCTCTATACAACAAGTGAATCATCGAACGAACAAAACGAACAAAAACACCCTTCGATTATTTGCCATGAATTTCGTGCCATGGATTTTTTTTTTTGTTCGTCGATAGGAATCGCAATATTCCCAACGACCTGAATTCGCGAGAACTATAGATGCTCTATCGAGGTCGTCGGTAGGGCTGCGAATACCACCTCTCGATCAGCCGTATCTATATTAAAAATCTCAGGCGTGTTTTTATTTTCCGTTACGCCCGTTAGTTTACACTCTTCCCCCCTGTCTCATCCTCCGGCTCCCTGTCTTGTTTACGTGTCATCCGGAGGCGTATCGCTCGGGAACAGAGGGCCACTCGAACAACCGGCAAATATTTACCATCGCAGATCGCAAGTCCGAAGTTTCTTTGTCGACCGAGCAACGCGCGACCCGTCGAGAGAACGGGACACCATTATTAAGTCCGATGAAACTACGCTCGTACTACTTGTACAGCGATTTCGCGGCCTCACGCAGCGAGCCCGGTGTTATTCAGCATCGCGACGGGACTATGCGATCGAAGGTCGTGATACGCACGTACATATACATACATTTTTTCCTACGACCCAGATCCCTTTGTTAACGTCAGCCTAAATTACGCCGTTCCACTGTACCGCAAAATCACCAAACCGTCAAACTAATTCCTTGGCGTACTCTCGGGTTCCCTATAGTCAACGACTTTTTATCATTCCGCTACTTTGCGTTCCGTCTCTTGGACACACACACACACTCTCAGGAAACTTCGCTACAAACTGTAGTCGTCTTCGCACGTAATTCCTCAAACTTATTTAGTCCCGTGTTTTCTATGCGCCATTTCTCCTTTTTCCATTTTTTATGGTTATACCATATATATATATATATATATATATATATATACATATATATATACCCTACGACTGAAATTCCTTTGTTAACGGCAGCCTAAATTACGCCGTTCTACTGTACTGCAAAATCACCAAACCGTCAAACTAATTCCTTAGCGTACTCTTGAGTTCCCTATAGTTAACTTTATTTTATCATACCGTTGGTTTGCGTTCCAAGTTTCGTACACAAGACTCTTAGGAAACTTCGCTGCAAACCGCAGTCGTCTCCGCACGTAATTCCGCAAATCTATTTAAAGCCACGTTTTCTATCCACCAGTTTATGTTTATACCATAAATGATATAACGCACGTATTAGGTTTTGGGGCTGATATTATTAAGTACAATCGCAGGTAAATATCTCGAACTATCACACGTCCGTTCTCTCAGAAAGTCCGATCAATTATTATTATTAATGTGGTTGGGGCCGGCGCCGGAAGTCGATACAACGACTGAACCATACGGCCATGCGGTGAAAGGTCCGATCAAGCCTGTCGTCATCGGGTCAATCGATGATCCGTCCGTTTGTCATTTGTCATATCGAGCTATTCCGATAATCTATGTAATAATACCGTGTGTTTAATCCATCCTCGTCTCCATATTCGTTACAGTATATATATTTTATTTCACTCGGTGCGTAAAGTGCAGTTTTACGCACGCTTCGCGCGCGCAAAACTCCCCTTTCGCACCTCGTGAAATAAAATTTCTTACGATACTCGTGCGAAAAACGTTTTCCTAACTCGTGTGATTGCAACGAAAAAGTTTTTTCGCACTAGTGTCGTAATGTACTATTATGTTTTTTCCTACAAACCAGAGCCTTTGTTAACGGCAGCCCAAATTACGCCGTTCTACTGTACCGCAATAACACCAAACCGTCAAACTAATTATTTTGCATACTCTTCGTATCCAGTTTTCAAAACGTTGACTTCCGTCGTTTCTTTCATCGTTTTCTTTTATATGTTTATACCGTTCTTTACGTTCTACGCATCGTACAAAACACTCATAAAACATCGCTACAAACCATCGTCGTCTCCGCACATAATTCCTCAAATCTATCTAATCCCAAGATATTCCATCCGCCTTTTTTTTCATTTTTATGATTATACCATATACTATATATATATATATATATATATATATATATATATTTTCCTGCGACCCAAAGCCCTTGGTTAACGGCGGCCTAAATCACGCCATTCCACTGTGCCGTAAAGTCACCAAACCGTCATACAAATTCCTTCGCTCGCTCTCCTTATCCAGTTTCCATATCGCTGACTCGTTTGTTAAATACGTCATTCCACTCTTTGCGTTCCGTCTATCGTCCAAAACACTCAGAAAACATCGCCGCAAACGAGTCATCTCCACGCGTAATTCCGCAAATCTATCCTGATTCCATGTTTTCCAATCCGCCATGTTTTCTTATTTTTCCATTGTTTTTTTTTTTTTTTTCCTCTCTTCGTACTTACATACCGCACAACTAATATCGAATTCGTCGGGCTTTCCCTTCGGTGCGCAACGCAGCGTCCGCGACGCACCGCCCAGATTACACGGTATCACATTGTGCACGGAGAAAGTATATACTATGTCCAGCAATGCAGGGGGGTGTTATTGCCCGAGTGCGTGGAGGAGGCACGAACGAAACTGGCGTTATAGCACAGTTCCGATCGGCGGCGGCTCGTGTGCTGCAGTAGCGCTCGTGCGGGCCGGACTGACCGTTCTTCGGCGATCCGTTCGCTCGCCCTCACGGCCGGCACACACAACACGAAAGAGTGGAAGCGTCCGCTTGAACACACAGTAGCAGCAGCGGCAGCGGGCAGCAGTGTCGGCGCGGTCGAGCGGCCCTTGGGTCAGTCAGTAAGAAAGCGTTCGCGCTCACGCGAAGACGTTAGGCCTCTCCGTTATCGAGGAACCCCGGTGTGCACGGTGTTTTCCTGCGGCGGTGACTCTTAGTCCCGAGACGAGCTCGACGCCCAAGTTCCATTTGTTTTACGTCGCCCCTCCGTCGGCCCGAGGGACAAGCGGCACGGGGAGTATCAACCAGTGTGCGAACCGAGCGATCGGCACTTCCGGTAAGAAACAACGTCGACGAGAATCATTTACATTTAATTAAAAGAAAACAGAGAAGAAAAAACAAAAACGAACGAACTGGCAGCCGAGGTGAGAGATCGATGGAGAGACTTCGCGGCCGGTGCGAAAAATCACTCGAGGCACTCGAGGCATTGTCTTGTTTCGAGGAACAAATCATTAATGATAATAAGAAAATATCGCTGATATATTCGTCTGGCTCGTTCGATCGTTCCGACCGTTTCAGAACTCGGCAACTATTCGTGAAGCGTTCGCTGCGCACGCGACTTTTACACGTGCGGTCGGTAAAAGTGCCCTTTGCATGCATATAACTATGCATGTAGGTGCACTTTTAGTGTGCGATGTACAAATCGCACGGCAATTCGACCCGTGACTGTAGCCATCGGCGCGGAAAAACATATAAAATATAATTGAAAAAAGAAAGAAAGAAAAAAAAAAACTTGTACCGATTATCGTTACGGACCGGCGATCGGCTTCGCACCGCCCTCGTACCATCCGAATGTGCAATAAATTTAACCGTAACGCTTGATGCGGATCTGATAGGATCGCATGAGTTATCGCAACACGTTCTTACGTAGATGAAAAAAAAAAGGAAACAGCAAAAAAAAAAAAAGAAACATAAAAAATTATGTGTAACCCCATCGTCTCGCGGAAAGCACATAGAAATCATATTGCATGCCTCCCCCGATTGAATATTATTAGTAAACCCATTAATTACCCGACGAATAGCATTAACTCTTCGTTGCCATATATATATTTTTTTTTCTTCGCTCCCTCACTTTCCCCCCTTCTTTTGTTACTCCTCTCGTTCCTACCGATTTGCCGTAGTTACTTGGCTCGTGCGAAACGACTCTCTTTCCTCGCTCGAATTCACAACCGGAGGGTGGCAATCTCGTGTACACTTACCGAGAGGCTATCGTCGGGCAGTCTCGTGTTTATGCACGGCGAGTCTCGTGTACGGGATTTTACGGGCCATTCGTGCTCGTCTCGCGGGGCGCTGCTGTCTCCCGGTGTACACACTCGGAACTAGCCTCTGTGTTCCGCGTTGATTCGTCGGTTAAACGACAGTCGTAAATCAGTTGGGGAGACTGTTTGTGTGTGGCTCGGACGATGGAGAGAGCCGGCAAAGGTGGCAGTTCAGTAACGACGCCGCCTTTGACTATCACTCTTTGACGCCGAGGTCAATTCGACGGCTCAAATCTATTATCCACAATGTAGCAAAATGTGGCGCTTACGGACTCGTCCTCCCGAGTGTTCTCTCGCTCACATTGCGGGAGGATGGACGAGGCTGTTGCGGTTTTTCTTCTTTTTTTTTTCTGCGGACACCGACACGTACACGGTAAAATAGGTACAGTGGAGCATTGATTGTCCGAGGTAATGCGGCGTTGCTTGGATAAGTGAAATCTCGAATGGGACGGATAACATAATCATTTCAAGCTTGTACTACTGTTATGTCTTTTTAAAAATAACTCACCGCTTCATATAAACACTAACTCTGTTAGTTAATGTAGTTTTTCTTTTCTTTTTTTTTTGCCCGACGCCATAAAATGTGCACCGTAAAGTAGGAACAGTGCAACCTCGATTATTCGAGGTTACATTTATATGAAGTTGTAATGTGGGGAGAGCGTAAGTCGGATAAGACGGATAACACACTCGATCCAAACTTGTACTATTACTTTTTTTTTTTTTTTTTTTTTTTTTTATGTAACGCACCGCTTCATATTAACGTTAACTTTGTTAGTTAATGTTCTTTTTGCTTTTCTTTTTTTTGTTCCGATGTCTGCATCGTCCATTTCTAATTGCCGCTTTGAAGGAACGCTAGCCACATGCTTTTCAGTAAATAAATCTTGAAGAGTCTTCAGTGGTATGTTTATGTAAGGCGATTCAAACTGTTTGATATTGATTCTAGTTTTTTTATGCGCGCTGTCCGACTCTTCTGAGGGTGGGTAAAACTGCTCGGGAAAGCCTTGCCGGGGGGCGAGCAACAATGTGTAATGTTTTGTTCTAACGTTCGGATAAACCGAGCGTTCGAATGAACAGAGTCGCGATTCGGATAATTGAGCGTTTGAATGATCGAGCTTTGGATAATCGAGGTTCTACTGTAACGACGTTTCTTGTCCGCAATTCATTTCTCCTTACATTACAAACAAATGTGTTTGTTAATTCCATTAAAAAAATCTTTGTTAGAGGCTGAAGGACTTCGGTCGATGGCCCATTGACATTATATGTATTATATGTATTCCATCTCGTTCGTAAATGTCTTAACCACCATCGTTGTAAACACCGATGTCAATAAATACATTCACCACTACTACCAGTCCTCTTTGTTTGTATTAGAAAACTCTTTGTTAAATTTATATCCACAGTAGGCACCTAATCTATAGTTTATATTTAGCTTATCTATAGATTATATATTGTCCACATTACGGAGAGGACGGACAAGGCTACTTGTTGTTTTTTTTTTTTTTTATTATTTTGTCCCGCGATTCGTTTCTCGTTAATCTAGCAAATATGCACTTTGCAAAATTAACCGAGGAAAGAATTGTGGAAGTTTGTCGAGAAAAAAAAAGTTTGTTTAAAGTACGCATCTTATTTTTTTTTTTTTTTGCTTTGTAGAGTTCACCAGAGCGCGGCGCTAGTGGCGCGTTTACGGACGCGTTGCAGCGATGCTGATAAAAATGAAACGGTCACCGGTTTGTTTTGGTTTATTGCAGAGGGAATATCGAGGAAAAGATTTTTCGTAGGAGATGCGAGAGGATGCGGAAGGTGGGATTTCGGGTCGAAACGATTGAGGACAACGCCACTGGGACGAGGAAAACGACGGAGGAGATTTACAACGATAAATATCGCTGGATTAGCCGAAGACTCTTTGGCTCTCGATGAGCCGTCTCTTCGGCTTATGAGAGCGTGAATAGAGAATGTAGACGCGGAAAGGATAGCCGGACGCAGACACGCACACTCGAATAGTGAGTACAGCGCACATACTGTAGCAATTAGCTCGGTTATTACAGTTAAGCAGCAACAGCAATTATACGACCGCTCGCCTCGCCGTCTCGCGCAGACTGACTAATTGTTATCGTTGGACTAACGCGTCGAGATTTTCTTATCGGTCTGTTCGTTGGAGTGGCTGGAAGTCGGCTCGGATTTTCCGGCTAAATTTAAACAACTATTCGAGCCGCAACTTTTTCCACTTTTTTAAGTGCATCGCCTATTTTTAAAATAAAAAAACGTCTATGTCACGAACAAAAAAAAAAATCAAGCCTGAAGCTAGACTAATTGTTATCGGTGGACTACGCGCCGAGATTTTCTTATCCGTCTCTTCGCTACAGTCGGCTTGGATTTCCTGGCTAAATTTAAACAACTATAAGAGCCTCAACTTTATCCACTTTTTGTTGTAGTATATCGCTTATTTTTTTAATAAAGAAAATCTAAGTTACCGAAAAAAATAAATCTGGAAAATATCGAAGAAAATTGTCTGTTGTGCGAGTCTGAAGCTGACTAATTGTAATCGGTGGACTACGCGCACCGAGATTTTCTTATCGGTCTGTTCACTGCGGTCGGTTTGAGCTTCTCGGCTAAACTTAAAGAACCATTCGAGGCAAAACTTTTATCCACTCTTTTAAATCGATCGCCTTTTTTTTTAAACAAAAAAAAGTCCAAGTTGCGAAAAAAAATCTCGAAAATATCGAAAAAAGTGTCTGCTTTACTAGGCTGAAGCTGGGTAATGGTTATTGGTGAACTACACGCTTAGGTTTTTTTTGCGGTCTGGTCGCTGAAGTGGTCGGAAGTCGGTTTTGCACGTCCCGGCTAAATTTAAACAACTGTTCGAACTTTAACTTTTCTCTACGGTTAAATCTATAGCCTATTTCTTCTATGAAAAAAAATCGAAGTTACAAAAAAAAAAAACATCTCGATAACATCGTAGAGAATTGTCTGTTATACGAGGCTGAAGGTGGAAACTACTCACGAGAGACTGGTGGTCAAATATTAAGAAATATATATATATATACCTATATATTTCTTTTACTGATAAAAACAAAATATTGATTTTCCTTTTTCGTCGACAATGTACCGAGAACTAAGGAATCGTGTAACAAAAGAACGTTAATTGGACTTTCGCGCAGTTGCCGTTGAATGATAGGGCACCAGATAGGATCTCGCGAATCGAATAAAACTCGGACGTTGTCCGAGCGCGCGGGTGGTTGTGCGCCTAGCATCGTCCGATTGCTGGAAGGCTCCGGCTCCGTCCGAATTACCGTGACGAGCGGTGCTCACTCCTCGCAAGTTTGTTCCTCGCAAGTTTGCTCCGCAATCGCGCACGGTAGCATACACCTTGCATCTGTTAAGGCTCGCGAAAGCGTAAAAAAAAAAGAAGAAATGGTAAAAAGACTATCGCGGAACTGACGGCAGCCGGTGCAGCGTTACACGCAGAGTATCCAGAGGAATTCCTCTTGCGACGTGGGCGTCGTTATTATACTCTCTCGCTAAAATGGCGCTAATCAGCGAAAGACGAGGGACTTTTTCCCGTGGCTTTAACGATAATGACGAGTCTCATTTCTCCTTGCACTTTCGAATAATCGCCTGGCAATTAGCGCCCGTGCCGAGATGAACGACCTTGCGTTAATAACGTTATCTCCGACCACTGAGATCGACTCCCCCTCGTGAGTCACGACATTCTCGTTTTCAACAGTGTGAAATGATTCTTTTCTGTTATGTCGAAAATTCTGTCGAATATTCCAATTTTTTTCTTGCATAGTATTAAATGTTTTTTTTTTTTTGCAAAATATTAGAAATTTTGTACGAAGAATATTATAAAATTTGTATGAAGAGTATTAGAAATTTCGTATAAAGAATATTAGAAACTTCGTATGAAGTATATTAGAAATTTCGTATGAAGTATATTAGAAATTTTGTATGAAGTATATTAGAAATTTTGTATGAAGTATATTAGAAATTTCGTATGAAGAACATCAGAAATTTCGTATGAAGAATATTAGAATTTTTGTATGAAGAATATTAGAAATTTTGTACGAAGAGTATTAGAAATATTGTATGAAAAATCTATTTTTTTTTTTAAATAAAAAAATTGAATCTAAATCTAAATGCTTTAAAAATTGAAATTTACGTTTAATGTAATTTTTTTTTCTTTGTGCAGAAATCGACGTTGAATGCGCGAGAAGATTTAACGGACGACCGACTGCCGATGTCTGCAAGGAGTGCAAGCGCTTTTTGATCGGCCAGATGAGGAGACGCTGAAGACCCGGAGGATTCGCCGTGCGGCGGCAGTTGAACGGCTGCAGCTTGTCTCCCGAGGATGAGGCGTGTGGACAGGGAGAGAAACGACGCCGGAGGTGGCAGGGGCTTCCGGGTGCTGGAGGCCGGTGGACGCTACCTGGAGCCGCTCTCGCCGC
Organism: Amblyjoppa proteus; assembly: GCA_963922035.1. Taxonomy (NCBI): domain Eukaryota; kingdom Metazoa; phylum Arthropoda; class Insecta; order Hymenoptera; family Ichneumonidae; genus Amblyjoppa; species Amblyjoppa proteus. Next base: position 8,928,127 of record OY998232.1, read on the forward strand.
CACCTCCTCCGAGAGCTCCGGAGCCCTACAAGGTCGCGCCCCCGTCCTCGTCGCTCGGTCGCGCTCACAGACGCTCCAGTTTCGTTATAATTGCGGAAACGAGGCCGGCGACACCGAACTCGCCGAGTCCTTCGCCAACCCTCCTCGCCACGGGTAGAGTCTCGCCATTTCGAGGTCGCGGCTTCAAGGGACCTCTGCCGCACGCGCAGTCCAGGCCCGAGAGTCCGGAGAACCATCAGCAGAGCGGACATAGACAAGGTCGTCTCGACCGGAGAGGTAAGAACGATCTTCCCCGATTTTCCAAAAAAAAAACGTTTCACTTACCTGTAACAGAAAAAAATAAAAAGTCATGTTAAATCGTCGGTCACGAGTACATCGATAATTAGTCTGTGTCTCTATCTACGTATTAGTAACACAAATTTCAAGTACGAACGGTGTTGTTATTAACGTTTATATTTTTATTTTTATTAATAATAAAAATTCAAAATCTTTAAATTTTTGTTAGTAATTTATATGGGGCGATTCCCTAGCATTTTTACTTGGGTCCCAAGCGTTCACATCTTGGAATGGGGCGGCGATTTTTTGTACGATTGAATTTAACTCTCAAAAGGACGCAGATTGTTTATCAGATTTTTAAAAAGTGTTTCTAATTATTTACGATTGAGAAAACGAACTTTTTATGTGATCGCCACAGTTGAAAAATTTGAGAGAATTCTGAAAAATCTTGCGTATTATATGAAAAATTGAAAAGAATAAGAAGAAAAAACCAGTCGATTATAGATTTTCGTTTGATCATTTTTATATGCAACACCGCATTTTTTTTGGGAACTTTTTCACAATTTTGTTCGGCCCAGGTTGAAATGCCATTGAATGACCCACATATAAAAACAACCTACATTATTAAGATATTATGTTGATTACTAATTTAATAGTAATCATAAACTACAAAAATTACAAATTGTAATTCAGAGTTACGTGAAATTTCAACGCTCTTCTATCCTTCGAATCTCGCGAAGCGTCTCGACGCGATCTACCAATTAATAATAAAAATTAAAAGTATTTTTATTATTATTATTATCAGACTATTATCATATCATTTTAACGATTAATTTTATAGTAACAATTAATTGCTACAAAAATTACAACAAAAAATGCAGAGTTACGTGAAATTTCAACGCTCTTCTCTCTTTTGTCTCTCCCGAAGCGTCGGTGTCTCAGCAGAGCAGTCCGAAGAGGAGCCTAATACCGCAGCCGACGAGACGAAGATCCGTGTCGCTGACGAAGACAGGCGAGAAGAAGCCATCGCCGAAGTTCGGCAGACGCGCGCCGGTGGCGAGAAATAATGGCAGCGCGACGAGCGTTCACCCGAACGGAGGTGGAAATTTGTCGAGGAGGCCGTCCTTGAAGGCTCCGGACCTCTCGCCGATCCAGGGAACACCTACGAAGCCGGTCGAGGTAGCGGGCCGTGTCAGGGGTGGAAATTCGCTCGGGGTGAAAGTCTCTCCGGCAAAGACGAGGAATTCCCTGGCCGTGCCGAAAACGACGGTGAAAGCGAGGCGAACAGCTCAGGACAAATCGCCGTTCAAGGCGTCGTCGCAGCCAAAGAGGTTCGTCGAGGAAAAACGACCCAAGGCCGAGGTCGAGTCGCCGACGAAGATCCCCGTAAGACGCGGCTCCATCGTGAACAAGAACGGATCGACTCAGTCTCTGTCCTCGGGCAGATTCGCAGGCAAAGCCGTTAAGTCCGTGGACAAAGCCGCGAAGGCGAAGAACGAGCCATCGAAGCAGGAAGCCAGCTCGACGAACGTCGAGAAGCGCGTGCCGGGTGTATCCGGAATTCGGGACGACCGCAAGGAGGACGAGAGACCAAATAATCCACCTGGTTCGAGATTCATCGAGATCGAATCGTCGCCGGAGCCGAAAAAGCGCGGCGACGATCTGGGTCTGATAGATCTGCTGAAGCAGTCATCGGGAGCGACGGGGACGTCGAGCGTGGTGAACACGACGACGACGACCGCAGTTCAGCCTCTGCAGATCGAGGCGGCGGCGATATTGCTGGAAAACGATCGAGCCAGTAAATCGGATGCGGCGAGCAGCAAGAGTGGAAGCGGATCGCCTTCGCCGGCGAATCCGGACGTCTCGCCGAAAGCCGCAGCGTCACCGAAGCTCAACATCGAGGCCGCTTCATCGAAGATTCCCAGAGTCACGAACGGAGGTCAAGAGAGCCAAACGGGGACCGGTGAGAAGAGGATCGAAAGCAGAACGAACGAAAACGGAAGTTCGTCCACGACGGTGGGATCGAGCAACTCTATGCAGAAAAATCCTGCCAAAGCGAACGCCGAAGAACCGGATGGAGCTGTTGGAAACCCCACGAAAAAAGAGCCAATCGTCGGCTCCGGCAGCGGTCAGAGTTTGAAAGAGAAAGCTTCTGGCAAGGACCAAGGAGCGGCCGGAGTTCCGACCGGCGCGAAGAAGAGTGTCTTAACGAGAAACGGTATTCAGGATGGCAGCCGAGGCGAGATGAGACTCAGCTCGGCGAAACCCGGCTCGAGAACGGCCAACACTATGAACAACGGCAACAACACCGGAACCGAGCGAGTCGGAAGTGGAAGAGCCGAGTCCTCGTCGGACAATGTCGAAACTTCCGGTAAGCTGTTGGGCGGAAAGCCGGCCGAGGGTCTCCCGAGTCCGACTTCCGGTCATCGGAAGACGGACAGCAAGGGAAGCGTGCGAAGCGCGGTTGGCTCGCTCAACACCGCCAGCAACGACGCCAAGAGGACACTCTCGAGGAGCGTCGCTGCCGCGAATCCGGAGAAGGCGGAGCCCGCCGGAAACCCGGAAAGCCGCGCTACCGAAAACGGCGAGGGCAACAAATTTCTGACGAATCACGGTAGCGAAACGTCCCTCAAGTCGTCGAACGGCTTGTCGACGGTCTCGGTCGATAGCACGAGATCCACCGACACGGGCGTCAGTGTAAACACCGTGAGGGGTGTGTCCTCCGCCAGGGAGAAGAAGGGAATGCACATGATGAAGAATTCCGACGAGATAGAGACTCTGAGCGGGAATGTGATGCATCTCGAGAGGAACGGCGAACCAGCGTGAGTATTGAGACGCTTCTCTATGTCGTCCCTGTTATACGACTGTCACTCGCATCGATTCGATGAAAAATCGAACTTACGGTTTTCGACCGTACTTAGCGATTGACTTGTTGGGGTCTGAACATTCGAACATTTGAAACCTGTGTCATTCGTAAGGCGAAATGTCATGAAACGTGGGCATTTCATCGTCCCGGTCCGTTCCGGACACTTTTTCGCAATCGACTATTTTTAGTGCACTGACGCGGGGTCTCGAGGGGTCTTCGTTGATGGCGGGACATATCGAGCCCTGGAAGTTTGAGCTTTGGAGCTTGTCCCACCGTCAGTATTGAGACGCTTCTTGATGCTGTCTCTCTTTACGAATCCCTCGCATCGACCAGTGAAAAACGGACTTCCGAATTCCGACTGTACTTTCCCACTGACTTGTTGGGATCTGAACATTCGAAAATTTAAAACCTGTTTCATTCGTTCAGAAATGTCACATGAAACGTGGACACTTCGTCGTCCCGGTCCGTTCCGGCCATTTTTTTTGTTTTTCCTAATAGACAATTTTTACGTTTCAAGCCAGGGTCTTTGTGTTTCAGAGCTGGTCCCAGCTTAAGTATTGAGACACTTCTCGATGCCGTCCCTTCTACGAGAGTCCCCCTCATCGATCAATGAAAGACGGACTTCCGGTTTCCGACTCAACTGACCGCGGGTTCGCGAGTAGTCTTCGTCGATCGCCGAGCGTATCGAACTCGGAGTGTTTGAGTTTCGGAGCTGATTCCAGCCGCATGAGGGTGCGTTGACCAATAGCCGCATGCACGGCTCCTCCCATGGTCTTCCTCGATGGAACAATACGGTCGCGGTGATAGGAAGCGAGCGTGACGGAACGCTGCGCAAAGCACGTTTCGTACGCGACGGCCAACCAACGTTCTCTGTGTAACGCTACCGGTATCACTGTAGCTTCGTTACCCGTAAGGTCCAGAGTTCGTTGACCTCAAGGCTCGTGAGACTCCGCTATAAAGCTACGGTCACTACGACGTCGGTAGCCATAGCGCTCGCGGGGGGCGCCTTCACACCGACGTGACTCTTATCGATCGGGAAACGACGATTTACATCTCGGTGGAAGCTCCTCGGTAACAACCCCGGGGCTTTGATAAATTGTAATGCAGAAACACACGGTTTTCTCTGCGTTGTGCAAAGTCGAAGCTCCCCGGGACTCTTTTCGTCCTTCAAACTGGAAACTGCAAGCTGCAACTTATCTAGCAGCTTAATTAAGCAGATCCAAGTGGGCAAAGTGGAGAGAGCTCTTGGGAATGATTGGGTGAGCGAGGAATTAATTTTGAGGAGCATCGCGAGAGATGGGGTCGATTCTTGGAGGCCAAACGAATTCCCCTGAAAGATTTCCAAGGCGAGGGCGTGACGCATGTCGCTTGTGCTTGATCGCCGGACAAGCCTAAAATCGACATAGCGAAGCAGGGGCAACCAGGCATAGTCCCGATGGTCGCGTGCGGCCAAGGTCAACGAATAGTCACACTGACGTATTTCTACTCCGGTGTAATTCACCGGTAAGTAAGTCCGCCCTGGGCTCGCGAGTTTTTCTTTCTTTTTTTTTTTTTTTTTTTTGTCATAGCTCGGCTCTTGTGCTTGATAAGCGAGCGAGGCTTTGGTCCCCGAGCTTCAATTTGGGGAAGGAAGGTTGGATGGGCAGATGGGAAATGGGCGTTCCTCTTTACCTTGTAGAAAATCCATTTCGGATTATAAATTTCACGGTTTATTATAATTCGATAAATTAACGGTTCGCAGAAAAAAAAAAAAAGATTTGTACATTCAACAAACTTTTTTGTCCACGAACGTTCACAATTATTTCCGTGGTTAATTATAGAAAAAAAAAATGGTAACATTAACACACATTTTTTTTTTTCTTTTAAGAGAAGAAAATTGCGGACGTTTTGTGGATAAGAATCTTTGCTATCTATTTTACTGTGTTAATGTATATTTCAAGCCCCTCGGTACCACATCGGGCATTATTTCCGCTCCTTACGCACGGAACTTTCTTTGAAAGTTCTGCATGACGTTCAGCAGCTCGTTAAATTCGTTGTTGGCTCGGCGGCTTCGATACCGATTTATCGAACGTTGGATGGACGAAAATCAAATGGGCCTCTCTATTCACCTTACAAAGAAACTCGATAAATTAACACTTCACAGTAAAAAAAAAAGATTTGTACATTTATCAAAGATGTTTTGTCCACAAACGTCCACAATTCTTTCCTCGGTTAATTATACCGAAAAAAAAGTGGTAAAATAAGCATATATATATATATATAAAGTTTGCCCATCCGTATCACTTTGTACATTATTGCCGCGCCTTACGCACAGAACTTTCTTCGAAAGTCCTGCAGGACGGTCAGTCAGTTAAATTCATTGTTGGCTCGGCGGCTACAAGTTAAAACTCCGTGGTAAATTATCGATCGATTCTCGGTGGAATTGTGCCTAAGGCGAATGTACGTGTCTCGTACGGCTGCGACCAATGGAGCGGTTTGCTGGTAGGTGTGCAAGGGGGCAAATCTTTGCGTGACCCAAGTTGACTCCCCCTTCGTCCCCTTGGACTGACCAACCGCCGTCTCGGGCCACCCGCAATCTCTAAGTAGCCGGACGACCGCGACGAGGACGATGTTCATTTGCGGACTCTTGTTTCGACCGATCGCTTCTCAGTTTAACTGAAACCGTTCTAATCGTGTAAAAAAAAAAAGAAAAAAAAAAAAAACAACCCTCAAACGACGCAACGAACATATCGCCACGTCGAGCGACGGAAATATTTTCTTCGGGGAAAATCTAGTCCAGGGTACGTAATAAATCAAATTGGATAACTCCGGGAGTCGCTCGTTTCTGCGTTTCGCGTTCGCCGCTCGAATTATCCTTGATTACACACAGTGGTCGCGGCTCGGCAGAGCCGTTATAGATTTTCCGAACAGCCTGCGCGAAAACTGCAACGGCGATCAGCGACGCATTCCGGGAATTCATGAGAATGAAAAGCGCTCAGGACTATTCGGAGTTTCGGTACCAAAGCTTTTCTGCCTTTCGTTCGCCGCTCGTATTTATCCTCGATTATAACACACGTCGCGGCGGCTCGCGAGGGTCGTTATAGATTTTCCGATTAACCTCCGCTAAAACTGCAAAACCACTCGGCGATGTCTTCTGGGAATTTATGAGGAACAGAATATGTACGAGATAATAATATAATTAATCGTACGAGATAACTCGAAGTTTTCGATACTATATAAGCGTCAAATTCACGGGGGAGGTTTGCAAAGTTCATGGAAATCGGTATTTTTAATTACAAAAAAAAAGTACACTAATGTCCAATTGATGTAAGTAACGAAAACAATTTTCAAGCTCCCTTATATTAAATTTGCAATCTGTTCTTACAACCTACCGATTTTATAGTGTCATTAATATAAGCAAAAATCGCTCACTCGTGCCAAATCTTACATTACTGCCGTCTACGCGAAAAATGCAACAACTCTCGACGACGTATTCGAAATTTCGAAACTCTATAGGTGTTAAAATACGGGGAGTTGCAAAGTTATAGGAAACGGCATTTTTATTTTACAAAAAAGTAAACTAATATTCAACTGATGTAACTAACGGAAGCAAATTTTAAGCTCCAGTACATTCAATTTGCAATCTATTTTTAAAGTGCATCTATTTTATAGTCTTAATATCTGAGAAAAAAAAACTGCTCATTCGTACCACATCTTCGATTACTGCTGCCAACGCTAAAACTGCAACTGTCCTCGGCGACGTATTCCGGGAATTTAGATAAAACGAAATTGTGCGATTTAATTCGAAATTTCCAAAACTGTATAAGTATTAAATTTACCGGGATTTGTTGCAAACTTTATGGAAATCGGCATTTAAATTTTGCAAAAAAAAAAAAAAAGTACATTGATATTCATTTGATGTAACTAACGGAGGCAAATTTCAAGCTCCGGTACATTAAATTTGCGATCTATTGTTAAAGTGCACCTAATTTATAGTGTTGTTAATATCTGAAAAAAAAACTGCTCATTTGTACCACATCTTACATTACGGCCGCCAACGCGAAAACTGCAACTGTCCTCGGCGACGTATTCCGGGAATTTAGATAAAACGAAAGCGTACGAGTTAATTCGAAATTTCCGAAACTCTATAAGTGTTAAAATACGGGGAGTTGCAAAGTTTACAGGAAACGGCATTTTTATTTTACAAAAAAAGTAAACTAATATTCAACTGATGTAACTAACGGAGGCAAATTTCAAGCTCCGGTACATTAAATTTGCAATCTATTTTTAAAGTGCATCTAATTTATAGTGTTGTTAATATCTGAAAAAAACTGCTCATTTGTACCACATCTTACATTACCGGCGCCAACGCGATAACTGCAACAACTCTCGGCGACGTATTCCGGGAATTTAGATAAAACGAAATTGTACGAGTTAATTCGAAATTTCCAAAACTGTATAAGTATTAAATTTACCGGGATTTGTTGCAAAGTTTATGGAAATCGGCATTTAAATTTTGCAAAAAAAAAGTACATTGATATTCATTTGATGTAACTAACGGAGGCAAATTTCAAGCTCCGGTACATTAAATTTGCGATCTATTTTTAAAGTGCACCTAATTTATAGTGTTGTTAATATCTAAAAAAAAACTGCTCATTTGTACCACATCTTACATTACCGGCGCCAACACGATAACTGCAACAACTCTCGGCGACGTATTCCGGGAATTTAGATAAAACGAAATTGTACGAGTTAATTCGAAATTTCCAAAACTGTATAAGTATTAAATTTATCGGGATTTGTTGCAAACTTTATGGAAATCGGCATTTAAATTTTGCAAAAAAAAAAAAGTACATTGATATTCATTTGATGTAACTAACGGAAGCAAATTTCAAGCTCCAGTACATTAAATTTGCGATCTATTTTTAAAGTGCACCTAATTTATAGTGTTGTTAATATCTAAAAAAAAACTGCTCATTCATGCCACGTCTTACATTACCGCCGCCAACGCGAAAACTGCAACAGTCCTCGGCGACGTATTCCGGAAATTTACGCGGAACGAAATCCTGCGAGATAATTCGAAGTTTCGTAAACTATATAAGTCTTAAATTTACGGCGAAGAGCGGGGAGGGGGGTGAGGGTAGCAAAGTTTATGGAAATCGGCAAAGATAGTGGGGCTCGAGTAATTACCGGATTTGATGCGTTCCGCGAAATGCCACTTCGGGAAGCCAGAGGTGGTGAGGGGGAGTTCAACGATTAATATCGCATGGTAATAGCGAGACCTCGACGGCCGGGCCGAAACTCATGATTTATTAGCGATAGTCGATGAGGGGCGAATGTCGATCGACGGTGCTTTCCCGGCGCACCGCTCCCTCGGGCACGTGAGGCGTTTAATAACGCTAACGTGGCCGCGCCGCGATTTCTCGGAGTCCCCGATAGCTCTCGGGCGCACCCTCTCTCTAACGTTCGATTTTTTATTTATTTATTTATTTATTTTTTTTTTTTTATTACAGTGTTCTGGAGATCGCTGAGGGTGCCGGCGAGACGCAGGATCAGACGAGGCTCGGGAGACTGAAGAGATCCCTCGGACGGATTAACGATCGGTTGCCGAGCATGCGATGCCTGGGGTGCAGAAGAGGCCGGAAGGGTCACGCCTGGCTCGGAGAACAACGAGACGAGGTGACTCGAACTGCTCCACCGGCTGCTTCGGCGATTGCCGATTCGTCGGACCCGACCGGAAACGGAATGTGGAGTAACTTTAAGAAGGCTTGCAGGTAATCTTTTCGTTTTTTTTTCGTCAGTTTTTTTTTTTTTTTTTTTTTTTTTTATCTGTTTGCCGATATTCAAGAACACCGGAGGTCCGTCGAGGGTTTCCCTCGAAGACGCTGACTAATCGGTCGCCGCAAGGGACGACACAGGTCCTGATCGACATTCATAATATCATTGATTCTTGTGTTATGCGATTATGGGGGTGTCGTCGGTGAGTCGTGGACTATAATGCGGTTCACAAAGGCGTTGTGCACTATCGTTGTGTGCAAAAAAAAAAAAAAAAAAAAAACATACACTGTAAAAAAAATTTGTTTGAAAATCACTGAACAGTATTGGAAGCTTTTTTTTTTTTTTAGCATAAACTGCTTCGGAAATTTCAAATACATATGCGTTGCAATTTTAGTGTAAGATTAGTATATTCGATTGGAAATTTTTTGTAAATTTCAGGCGAAAGATTTGTAATCTTAGTATCTCGTATTGTAATATTACAGTAAGAGTACTTTAATGTTTGATTGATGTGAATAATGTAAGGAAATTTTAATTTTCCGTAAATTAAATTTACAATTTTTTTTTTTTTTTTTTTTTTTTTTTTTTTTTTACAGTGTAACGTATTTGCCGCCCGAAAATACATTGTTTCCCGTTTGAAAATCTCATCTTTCGACCGGAAGTGACATCACACCGGAAATACGGCACTTCCGGTCTGAAAAAAATCTCATTTTCCCGACGAGAAGTGACGTCATACCGGAAGTGCGTCAATTCCAGTTTGAAAATCTAACTTTTTTTTTTCGACCGGAAGTGACGTCTTACGGGAAATACATCATTTTCAGTTTGAAAATCTTACTTTTCGACCGGAAGTGCGTCAATTCCAGTTTGAAAATCTAACTTTTTTTTTTCGACCGGAAGTGACGTCATACGGGAAATACATCACTTTCAGTTTGAAAATCTTACTTTTCGACCGGAAGTAACGTGTCCTCCTGGAAATACATCATTTCCGGTTTGTAAATCTAATTTGTTTGTTTCGACCGGAAGTGACGTCATACCGGAACTACATCACTTCCGGTTTTTTAATGTAATTTTTCAACCCAGAAGTGGCGTATGTGCGGCGAATGCCCGATTCGCATGTCCGTAGCTCGTAGTGAGGGAGCGAAGTTGCCGAGTCACAAAAATCTACTAATATATATATATATATATATTTTTTTTCTTTCTCAGGTGCATACGATTGCGCGAGTGCAAGTGTTGCCGTCGCGCAGCCCGAGTCGCTCCAGCGGAGAGCACGCCGTGCTGCCCGCCTGAGAGAAGATGCGGCGCACTATGTCGAAGGCTCTTCTCTCGCTGCAAGTGCGGCAAGTCCGAGGCTGAACGTACGAGGAGTATACGTGCCAAACATAGCCTTACGAGCGTGGCTCCGCCGCCTCTGTCGGAGGTGATTATTTGGTACCTCAACGCAGCATCTCAACGCCCAGATGAATTGTCCAAGAGATTCTAACCGATTTTTATAATTCTCTTTTTTGCAGGAGCAAAGGTCTAAAATACCCGAAGTTCTCGTCGAGCACAACTCCGTAATGCGCGGAGCAATTCCCTGCCTTCCGACGCCTCTAGCGTGGTTCTGTCTCATTTGGAACGTTCTCATTCCCGGAACGGGTAATCAAATTATTCGATATATTCGACACTTGATCGGTAAAAACAATTCGGTAATTAAAAAAAAAAAAAACAATTTTTTAAGGGACCATCTGGAGCGGACTCTTCAATCTGTGCGTCGGACAACCGAGATTCTCAATATCCGCGAGTCCGAGAGCGAGATTCGGCGCTTTGGTTGTTAATCTAATAGTCGGAGTCAGTCAATTCTTCACGGTGCTGTTCTGTCTCGTCGGATGGGGTTGGAGCATCTGGTGGGGTGTCACGATGATTCGCCTTGCTCGTGAGTCTTAGTTTAAAAAATATATATATATATAAATTATTTAACCCTTCAAGTAACGGGCACCTTTTTGCCGGTGGCAAACGACCATGGCTTCTTTTAAGTACAAAAACAATAGGGATTTTAAGTTCGTAAACAATTGTTTTCTACTTTATCAACAAAAAAAAAAAAAAAAGAACACTTCAAGGTACGTCTGTGAATTTTTGCAGATTTTTTCTAGCGCCTCAACTTGTTCGAGTCGTTCGGACGTCGCCTCTTGAAAAATTTTAGAGGGGTTAATTTCGCTCCGAATATGGAAGAACTATGGAGCGATCGGTCATCCATAATAATCGTAAAATTCACGGTGACTCTTTAATCGAAATTGCATCGATGTTTGTCGACAGGAAAGTACAAGAGATTCAGGGCTTCCGAGGCGGCGAACAGCGACCTCGAAGCTCGCGCTGGAGAATCCACGGGCTTACCGCCAGGAGTGCCCAGTCAAGCTCTGAGAGGGATGGAACGCGCTCGTTAAATTACTTCCGCTCCCTCCCCGATAAAAAAAGAAGTTATTTACGGTCCATCTTCAACCTTCATTTCGTTCCGATTGCGGTACGGAAAAAAAAAAAAAACGATATTGCGAAGAAGAGGAGTCTCTTGAAAAGCATATATTCGCTTTCAATGAAAGCATCTATATTGGTATTCCGAGCCAAGCGTTATTAGGAAAACCCATCGTTGCATCGCCGATGTTATCGGAAAGCGATAGCTACATTATTATTTTCCTATGTGGTACTTTTTGCGCCTCGAGCAAATGAGCTTTTTACCCCCTCCCCCCTTCCTCCCCCTCCTCCCGTTAAATTTTTCCTACGAGGATAAGGATAGCAACGATGTCGTTCCTTAATAACGCACTTTATATTTTTACATTCACCTTGTACGTATACAAATGCAGATTACCATGTAGTATACTTACGCTAGTTCTTTGAATAAACGAGAGATTAAAGATACGCGATCGAGTTTTGGCCTTTATTTTTTTTATTCCCTGCAATCCTAACTCCGGTCTGTAATGAGGTCGAGTAGATTTTTACGCGACTGTCGAAGAAACGAATTTTGTTGGAGGAAAGTTTTAAAAGTTCGCACTATAATTCTACTTAGCATACTTAGGCTGGTTGTTCGAACAAACGAGAGGTTAAAGATACGCTATAGTTATTAGGGTTTTTGTTTAATACATGTAATCATAAACCGCTTTGAAATTGAAATTTGTAAATTGTTAATTTGCACGGGAGCGGTGCGGAGAAACGAATATTTTGGTTTCTCGTCAGAAAAGTCGATTAACGAATTTAATGCACGGGTCTTGAAGTCTTTATGCAAACACTTGATACATCAAATTTAATGTACAATTCCGATGAAAAATTAGTGCATGTTTACAGTGGAATTAAACTAAATTATTGGATTCGAAGTACTTTTACAGTAAAAATTTAAGTAAATGACTTCTAAAGTCTTTAATATACTGTACGTTAATATTTCATCACAATTGTACATGAAATTTAATACACCAGCTTTTGTGCATAAAAACTACCAGCGCATTAAATTCCATACGAATTTTTTTACAGTCCAGTTGTTTAAATTAACGATGTATCAAAGATACGTGATCGCAATTTAATTATTATTTTTTATTCCCCGTAATAATAACCCCGCTCTAAGATCGAGTTCTGGCTAAATTTTCGCACGTGCTTTTTCGAAGAAACGAATAATTTCCTTTCTCGTTAGAAAATTCGGTTGGCCGATCGAAGAAAGTTTTAAGAGTTTTTACTATAATTCTTTTTAGTATTACTTACGCTACACTTCTAAACGAATTTAATGCACGGGTCTTGAAGTTTTTATGCAAACACTGAGTACATTAAATTTAATGTACAATTCCGATGAAAAATTAGTGCATGTTTACAGTGGAATTAAACTAAATTATTGGATTTGAAGTACTTTTACAGTAAAAATTTAAGTAAATGACTTCTAAAGTCTTTAATATACTGTACGTTAATATTTCATCACGATTGTACATGAAATTTAATACACCAGCTTTTGTGCATAAAAACTACCAGCGCATTAAATTCCATACGAATTTTTTTACAGTCCAGTTGTTTAAATTAACGATGTATCAAAGATACGTGATCGCAATTTAATTATTATTTTTTATTCCCCGTAATAATAACCCCGCTCTAAGATCGAGTTCTGGCTAAATTTTCGCACGTGCTTTTTCGAAGAAAGTTTTAAGAGTTTTTACTATAATTCTTTTTAGTATTACTTACGCTACGCTTCTAAACGAATTTAATGCACGGGTCTTGAAGTTTTTATGCAAACACTGAGTACATTAAATTTAATGTACAATTCCGATGAAAAATTGGTGCATGTTTACAGTGGAATTAAACTAAATTATTGGATTTGAAGTACTTTTACAGTAAAAATTTAAGTAAATGACTTCTAAAGTCTTTAATATACTGTACGTTAATATTTCATCACAATTGTACATGAAATTTAGTACAGCATTTTTTGTCCATAAAAACTACCAGCGCATTAAATTCCATACGAATTTTCTTACAGTCCACTTGTTTGAATTAACGATGTATCAAAGATACGTGATCGCAATTTGATTATTTTTTTTTTTATTCTCCGTAATAATAACCCCGCTCTAAGATCGAGTTCTGGTAAAATTTTCGCACGTGCTTTTTCGAAGAAACGAATAATTTCCTTTCTCGTTAGAAAATTCGGTTGGCCGATCGAAGAAACTCTCGAGAATTCTCGGACGCCGACTGTTCGATAGTGGATGCACGAGCGCGCGGCACACGGTCGTGCTCGCAATGTGCTCGTTTTTTTTTTTTTTTTTAACTTCCAACTACCGCACGAATCAACCCATTAAACCTTCAACTCGACGAGGATTTGAAGTAAAATGTTGTTCAATAGCCGCACTGAGTAGTGGCATTTCTAAGACACTCGATGGCGGACGAACCGGGTCACGTGACGGTCGTGCCTGCGGCGGTTATTTTTTTTTTTTAATGCGTACCGCGCATGCGCAGCTAAATATTACCGAACGAACGCTTCGCTTAAGTGCTTGCACTTGCAACTGAAATTATTCTACTGCTCAGAGGCTCGCGCTACAATCGATCGGGTGAAAATGCTCCTGCCTCACCGAGCTTCTATTTCGGGCTTTAGTTTTCTTTTTTTTTTTTTATCAGATTTCGTTATTTTCAAATGAAACGCCGAGCCACCAAGGCCCGATAACGTTCGCTCTCTGACACGGGAAATCCGCCATTGAATTTCACGACCGTGGCCGATCGCGATCCTGAGATTAAGCGTTTAATTTTGTCGTTTACACTCGATCGGTGCTCGAGGCGATTAGCCTCTCGAATGATACACGAAGAGCTGAAAAATAGCGTGACTGTGTGACGATGAGAAAATAAAAAAAAAAAAAAAACATTCAAACCTGAACGCATATTGCGACGATTCTGTCCATAAAGATGAAGATTCCAAGGATCGCCGCAGCGCGGATGTCATTTCGACGCCTCGGTGCGAAATTACACTGACCGGGCTAACGTTCTCGACGTTTCTCGACAGCCTCCTTTTAATGAGAGAGAATTTTTCACAACCGGAAGGCTTTACACTTTTTCTTCGCGATGAAAACGCGTTGCCAACAAGTGGGGGGCCCGCGACGATGAAAGAACGTGATGGGCCTCTTCGGCATCCCACTAAACAGACTACAGCTGCGAGACGCTAGCGCCAATCGGCGGATGCGCGCGCATGCACACTTTCGTCTTTGTTTGAGATTTTTAGTAAACCGACGATGCGCGCGCATCCAAATTTTCGTCTTTGAGACTTAGTAAACCGATGATGCGCGCACATGCACACTTTCGTCTTCGTTCGAGATTTTTAGTAAACCGATGATGCGCGCGCATGCAAACTTTCGTCTTCGTTCGAGATTTTTAGTAAACCGATGATGCGCGCGCATGCACACTTTCGTCTTCGTTCGAGATTTTTAGTAAACCGATGATGCGCGCGCATGCACACTTTCGTCTTTGTTCGAGATTTTTAGTAAACCGATGATGCGCGCGCATGCACACTTTCGTCTTTGTTTGAGATTTTTAGTAAACCGACGATGCGCGCGCATCCAAATTTTCGTCTTTGAGACTTTTAGTAAACCGATGATGCGCGCGCATGCACACTTTCGTCTTCGTTCGAGATTTTTAGTAAACCGATGATGGGCGGGCATCCAAATTTTCGTCATTGAGATTCTTAGTAAACAGATGATGCGCGCGCATGCACACTTTCGTCTTCGTTCGAGATTTTTAGTAAACCGATGATGCGGGCGCATCCAAATTTTCGTCATTGAGATTTTTAGTAAACCGATGATGCGCACGCATGCACACTTTCGTCTTTGTTCGAGATTTTTAGTAAACCGATGATGCGTGCGCATGCAAACTTTCGTCTTCGTTCGAGATTTTTAGTAAACCGATGATGCGCGCGCATCCAAAAGTTCGTCTTTGAGATTTTTAGTGAGTCGATAATGCGCACACACGTAAAATATCGTACGGTGACACCCTAACTTTTCAATACTCGATGGCGTTATTTTTATTTCGCGTGTACTGCGCATGCCCTTATTAAGGTCGGACTAAAGATCAACATTACTTCAAAATATTTAAAACTCATTTTCCTCCTAAACGTTTTTTTCGTTTTTTCTTTCCTCCTAAAAGTTTTTTCGACTCGTTTCGGAGGAAAATTGATTAAAAATTTCAACTCCATATCTCTCGCACTCGTGCGTGGTTTGTCCTCCCCCTTGAACATTTCGTGGGACAACTATCACCGAAATGACGCTATTGTTTCGAGGTTCGCGGTAGTTTCGCTAGCGTCGAACTGCTCTTCGCTAGTCGCGCTTGCTATTTCAGGCTGTATTATTTTTAAATCGCATTTCGTTATTTTCATACGAGATTTCGAGGCACAGAGCCCGATAACGTTGCGTCCGGTCCGCCATTATAATTGACGACCGAAGCCGACACCGGATTGAGTGTCGCTTTACCGAGATTAACGGCTTGTTTTTCTCTTCATCCGCTCGGAGCCCGAGGCGATTATTGTCCCGAATGATGGCATGCAGATTCGGAGAATGACTGGACAGCAGAGACATGGACCATGACATACCGATAAAAAAGGAAGCACAAACCTTAACGCCCGTTGTGCCGACTCCATCCATGCGGAAGACCATTCCAGACGACTGCCGGCTGACGTGTCCTTTCGATGCCTCAGTGCGAAAGTACATCGGCCGATTCCCCGCTCTCGACGTTGCTCCGCAGCTTCGTTCGAATGTACAAGAATTTTCAATACCGGAAGACTCGACACTGACTTCTTGCCGATAAAATCGCGAGAAAAACGTGCCCAGGACGACGAACCAACGCAACGGAGCTCTCGCCACCGACTAAGCAAACAACCGCGAGAAACCGACGCTGCGCGGCGCTCGCGTCGACCGCAGGATGCGCGCGCACGCGAGCTTTAGTCCTTCGATCGAGATTCTAGCAAAGTCGATGATGCGCGCGCACGTCTCGCAGCAGATCATATGGAAATTTCGGGGTCATTGGCCTTTGTTTACTGGATTATCATCGACTGTGGCGTCAATGATCAATGAGCAATCAATTCTTTTACACAAGTCAACCTCGCTACCCGTTTTTTTTTTTTTTTTTATGTTTGAAAAAGCGTCTCTGTTCTGTATAGCATTGTTGTCTCGCCTTTGATCTCTTACCGTCGTGCGTGACTTTCATGATGAATTCTTGGGTCGTTTTGCGCCAGAGTATAGTATACATGCGGGTTACAGTATAAGTATAGTATATATGGTGTGGGTGTCAATGAATCGAGTCGAGTTTGAATATATCGAGTATTATGTTTTTTTTTTTTTTTTTTTTTTTTTTTTTTTAATGATGTGACTCCATAATAATGTCAATGCACAAGTTAATATTGTTATTATAATAGTAGTATAGTATAGTATAAGTGTTACAGTGTATGTATATGTGACGAGGTCGGTAAACCTCTCGTCTACAGTATAAGTCGTTATAGTATAATTAAGTGCCTTAGTTGTTTAAGTCTACGGAGTATGACTACTTTTTGTTGTCTTCTCTTTTTTTATTTATTTATTTTGTTGCTCGTTATCGCTAGCAACTATAACAGTAACCTAGCATGTCTTCTTGTTTTTTTTTTTTTTTTTTTTTTCTTCCGATACTTTTGTTTCAGTGTCGTGATCTTATTTTTTTTTTTTTTTTTTTTTTCCACTGTACAATCGTCCGCATCTCCTCTCGATCCTTCGTGCCTCTCTCGAGGCAACGGAGGAGCGAGAGTCGAGCTGATAAAAAAAAAAAAAAAAAAAAAAAAAAAAAAAAAAAAACGCAAGCATCCCCCACACTCCAGAGTGTATCGAGTCAATGACGTTAAAAACATCATGAGAAACCGATGGATTTTTTTTTTTTCCCGAACGAAATTTACGTGTACTATTCGCTATGTTATACACTATATGCAATAATTGTTTTGGTATATTGGATAATAATCGTGTCTGTGTTGGGGCTGTGTGTATATAAGTATAAATGGATCTACATAATAGAGACGATGTGCTGTTGTGTTCAGTGTTGTTTTGACGGATGTGGAGCGAATTTGTGTCGCCGTACAAGTTGAGTTACATGCGAATTAGGGTGTTTGTTAGTCGATTACGCTGGAGAACGAGGATCAACTCTTGTTCGCCGAGTTATCCTTTCGTCATCGAGTTATCCTACTCGGCACGCTGCCGAACGCGTCTTACACGGGTCGACAATTATTACGAGTATATATATATATATATATATATATATATATATATGGTCGGGTTGGGTAGTTCGCCTACAATCGAGATATGCGCGGTCCAACGATAATTCGCAGAGAGAATGATTTTGAGAGTCGCACGATCTTACATGTCCCTTTTCGTTCGCACGCCGAAACGAGCCTTCTGCGGATCGTGAATGTAAACAAACAAAAAATAAAAAATAAAAAATAATAATGTTTCTTTTTATTAAATAAATACAATCGGACTCGCATACCAATATATTATACTACAGTCGCGTAGAAAGCGCAGTGGGAAAACCGGACAATTTCCTCTACCGTCTCGACCTTATCCTTGAATCGCTGAGATAAATAAATAAATGGAATTCCGGTCAAAATAGGGTGTTAACAATCGAGAGTGCTGATTTCAATTTTTTTTTTTTTTTTTCTTTTATATTTCATACTTAGCTCCTAAACCAGTAGATATACATTATTATTATTTTGTTGTTGTTGTTGTTGTTGTTGTTGTTCTGTTTATTATTATTATTATTATTATTTTTATTTATATATATATTTTTTTTTTTTGGCAAATCCGAAAAAACTGATTCCAAAATAGGAACGGATCATTGTGCGAACTATGTATACAGGGTGCAATTTGTGAGACACGCGTTCGAATATGGTTATCATTGTTTTTAGTTCTCATTTTTTTTTTTTTTTTTTTTTTCTTCTATTCGTCTCTTAATCTCTCGCGCTCTCATTCTTTCTCTCGCATTTTCTCTCTCTCTCTCGCTCGCAATATATCGTTATTCTCTCACTCTTTCTCACGTTTATCGTTTAAATCTTCATCGTCAGTTCTCGTCTAAACGGTGGTACATACACTTGGTAGGGTGCTCAGGACTGCTAGGCACAGATAATTGACTCGCAAATAACTCTTCAAACAACATTAGAGCGTACGACATACAGTACATTGTATAGAGATTTTTTTTTTTTTTTTTTTTTATATATATATTACAGATTTAAGAGTTAACCATTATTAGTGTTTATATATCGGTGTAATTTGTATGTGTCTCGTGTGTGTCGTGTGTGTCTGTGTGTCTGTGTGTGTGTATCTTTTCTTTTCTCCGTGTTTTTAATATCGTGTCGCTTTACCGGATATAGCTCTATATATATATACCAATAAAATACATTTAGATTTATCGGACGATCGCTGGTCCCGCGCAACGTTCGACGGCCGATGGACCGAAAGCAAAGTTCGTCGACGATTCTTCGGTAGAAATTAACAGGTGTACGAATTTCGATCGCAAACATATATTTTTTTTTACAATTTTCTTTTTTTCGCGATTTTGTTGTTGTTTTTTTTTTTTTAATCCGAGGAATCGATCCGCGAGACGAGCGTCCGGCGTCGAGAGAGTCGCGTGTATCAGTGTGATAATTGTATACAGTCAACAAATCTTATTACATCTAATTTGTCTTTTGACGCAGCGATGGGAAGACAGAGCGCGGAGACCCTTCTGGTCCAGGTTTTTGGGAGACGGGGAGAGGGCCGGAGGGGGGCACGAGGAACGGGATAAATATCGACGTTACAAGACACGTTTTTTTTTTTTTTTTTTTTATACAATGATTGCTTCATCTTTCGTGCAACTCAATCCTTTCGCGATTTGCTGTCTCGTCTCGTTAGTTTTTTTTTTGTTTGTTTTTTTTTCGTTTAAACGTCGATCGGGAGTCGGAAGGGGGGGGGGGCTGAGGGGGGGGGGGCGCATATATTATAATGCTACGAACGTTGATATGACACATGGTAGTTAGGGATGCCGACAACCTGATATGTGGAGCAGGTATGTCACCGGTAATACTTGGGATCTTGCTAAAGGCTACTGCGTTTCGGTTTGTCTCGTGCATGCCGTGCCCGATGTGGTTTATTTATAAAGTTGCACGAATTTCGTTCGGGAGTCGCAAAAGGTATGCGACGGGGGCCGCTCCGTTCGTCGAACGGAGAATCGCAATTATTTCCCGTGGCCCCCGGCCAAAAACCCCAGGCTTGGCATTTCCCTCCATAAAGACTCGTCATTCTCGTTGAGAGCAAATTTTGTCTTGTAATTGTTTTTTTTTTTTTTTATTCTTCTCTCTTTTTTTTTTTTTTTTTTTGAAAAAATCACGACGACACTAACTGCTAAGACTCGGCGTCGACGACGAGCGAGAGAAACCGAAGCGCATCGGCAGTATTACCCCTTAGCAAATACTAACATTTAGTATTAGTAATAATCAATAATAGTAATCAATAACGATATGTATCTACTTTCTACCTAACTACAAACATTAAAATCTAGTGCCTTAAACGCAATCGTTCATTATTAATTATTATTATTTTTCTTGTCAACTTTTTTTTTTTTGTTTGCTTTTCTTTCTTTTTTTTCTTTTTTGTTGCTGAGTTCTTTTTTTTTTTCAATACAATAATATAAGTTCGCGATTTTTTAAATCGAAAAACTGTTAAATAACATATTGTGTATCAATAATTACAATATCAATTCGATAAATCGTATCTCCCCCTCGTGTTTCCATTGCAAATATATACATACAGTTGGGATATGTATTAGTAAAATTTCATTAAACGAATAATTCTTTTTCTTATTCTTCACTTTTTTTTCTTTTTTTTTTTTTTTTTACTTCATTTTGTTCTTCTTTCACTCTCTTTATGAATTAATTATCGACACATAGTAGTATATTCTTTCTTTACAACCTCGAGTTTGGTGTTTAGGTGTAATTTTTTTTTTTTTTTCTTTTTTTTCACTTAATTTTCCCTCCCACCCCTCTACACTCGTCATTTGTGTTTGCACAGTGCTACCGTCGTACAGCCTACCCGCGATACCGTAATTTATTACAGTATTACAATAGATTGTTCCTACTACGATTACGATTTGATTTTGTACACATTTTTTCACGTCGTTCATCGGCAGATGAAAACGAATGATAAACCCGCCGCCCGTCGAACAATTTAATTTTCCCGTCGGAGGATCGTTTTAGTCGTGGAGCCTCGCAACATCTTCTACCGATGAGGGACGTAGAACTTTTACATTAGCATTAATTATTACGTTTTCACTTTTTTTATTTTTTTACCCTTAACGCATTTAATTGTCCTGCACGGGTTGTGTTCGCGCATTTAATTTCTCGCTTGAGATTGAAAAAGAAATTTAAAAAAAAAAAAAAAATGGGAAAGAAATAAAAAATGTTTACGAATGTCGCTCATCGTTGTGTGGAAGCATTTATTATTTGTTTATTTTTGTAAACGGCATCGTTCTTGATTTATCAATCGACGATATACCGCTCTAGAGGGGTATTATCCGATACTGAAGCTAATATAATCTATAGACGCACCTCGCGTCTTAATGTCTTTCATTTCCAACTACGTACTACTCGTTAGTGAGAGCAAAAATGCAGATTCAATTATTATTATTATTATTATTATTATTTTATTATTCAGCAAGCGTACGGCGCAACGACGAAATTCGTAAGGGACACTGTTTAAACTGCGCTTTTTTCAATACTATTTTTTATATCCAATAATGATGATAATGACAATATCGTCGCGATATAATATAATTATTATTCTCTATTCGACGAACCTAAATACGTTTTGAAATTATTGTATATAGTACAGAGGGTGAGTGAGTGAGTGTTCGTTGTAATACACGCTATACACGATTTCTTCTTTTTTTTTTTTTTTTTTTCTTTTTCTTTCTTTATAAGTTTACCGCAAGTACAATGTACAAGTAATGTATCAGAAAATAAGCGACAGTCTGGCGTGCGTGTTTTTTTTGTTTGTTTGTTTGTATTTTTTTTTGTTTTTTTTTTTTTTTCATTTATCATTTTTCTTTTCTTTAAATATATATAATATGCGCATCATAAAGACGTACCTAACGTACATCGCACACACGTTTGGAGAGCGTGCTCTGATCAGGAGGGTATCGTTGAATTGACAATGCGAGCTGTTGTTTGTTAGAAATTTTTTTCTCGTTCAGGAACCGCGCGTAACTCTGCATGTTGCGTATTCAGTGTTGTGTATCTTATGTGTCTCGTGTTAGTCGTGATCAATAAATAATATGTCGTGATAAACAAACGAGGAAACGACTTTTTGGCGAATGACATTAATTGAAAAAATAAAAATAACAAAAAATACATATTTAAATTGAAAAAAGGAAACGTTATGAATTTTGGGAGACGAGCAAACGCCGAGCCCACGAGCAGTGACCGTTCGTCGAGCGAGTCGCCTACGGGGGGCCCGAATAATTCACAGCCATAACCGAACGGTACAATTCTGCTACTCGATAGATCATTTTACACTCAGGCTTCTCGAAAGCGGTCGACGAAACGCATAAGTACACGAAAAAAAAAAAAAAAAATGAAAAGAAGTCTGGATATTCGATAGTTTAAAAATCCGTAATCCAATGCGACGATACTCTCCTTGATTGAATTCCCGTACTCCTCATCGTCATCATCATCACATATATATCTACAAATATTTTATCGTATATGATATGATTATGCGGCCTAACTTGCTTTATGCCCTACCTGTCTCTTAACCTCCTTTTTTTTTTTCGTTTCCCCCAGTGCAACGAGCGGTTCGTCGAGCGGAAAAATTCCCCGGAGGAATTCCGCTCGTATCAAACAAATCATTCTTGTTTTTTTTTTTTTACACTGTAGATCTTAGACGAAAAATTTGTTTTACAATTGATATCGATGACGACGATAGCAAAAATTACACGATGGCAATAATGATATCGTGAGAATGTGATGTGAAAACGAATTAAAAAAAAAAAAAAAAATGAAAAGTGAAACGAAAGGGGGGAAACACTCAATGGAGTTGTACAAAATAGTAAGTCATTACAAACGCAAAAAAAAAAAAGTATTTACGAGCGGCGATGTCGCCTTCGACGAATGACGATAGGACGTTTCTCGTAACGAAGGATACAAGCGGGGCTCGTCTACGTAATTATTTAATGAATATTAGGCTGTCTATTTACCACTTTGCGAATAAATTTTCAACTACCGTCTAACGTCGCGCGAATCGTGAATTTTACAGTGAAAACTGTTTCTATATACATCGAAACACGATGGGATGTGTGTATTAGTGTAGTAGCCTTTTCTTCTTTGTCACGGTGCTTTCAGCGATCATCAATCGGCTTCCACGCGCCTCGTACGATGGAGCTCCTAAACGGTGTACACACCTTATCCTCTAGACGTATTGTAACAAATATTGCCTCGAATATAAACTTTTGTGTTTTCTTCATTATTTTTTCTCATTTTTTTTTCTTCGTTATTATTATTGGTTTTTTTTTCCTTATTTAAAATGTTAAACTTGATTTGTTAGGTCTGCCTCTCGCGATGAATGGACAAAAAATTGGCGGATACCTTCACGCGCGTACGGAGGGTATAATGCCCTCGGTTTTTACATCTTACACGTTAAGTATGGCCGAGTGTCAAGTCTATATTTATAAGTAGTCATTTGGTTCGCTTCAAAATTGTTATTTGTTTTTTTTTTGTATTCTTCGGAGTTCTAAAACCATTCTTATAAAAACATCCCTCGGCCCGACAAAATATTGCCGAGGGACACTAATATATTGTTTCGTCAATGTCATTAGTTTTGTTTTGTGATTTTTTTTGTTTCTTATTTGTTTTTTTTTTCATATAAAATTCAATTCACAGTCCTCGATCGGATCAGGCGATGCAATCTAGCGGTTTTTTTTTTTTTTTTTTCATTCTGTTCATTCGTCTCCCGATTCGTCGCAAACCCTGAACACTACAGCTCTCGGGGACAGTCGCTCTGGATAGGTGGGGAGGAGTGGATAGACGATCTCTATCTCTTCTATATTATTGTTCTTACATATAGCAGTCGAGTCGATTTTTTTTATCTTGACTTCCTTCATTTTTTTTCTTTTTTTTTTTTACGTCAATTAAATTAGAAAAAAAATCGCGACAAGCTTTGGCACAGAGTCCCTCTTCACTCGCTTCGTCATGAGGAAAATTTTACATGCGTTCCGACACCATCGCGCTGACAGAATGCAGCGTACCGCGCGGCTCTCCCTTTTGTAATCGCAGAGGTCCGACATCCAAGCGCGCGACAATGTTCGCATAGATTCATTTTTTCTTTTTTTTTTTTTTGTTACATGAACGGTATCAAAAAGACTTTTGTGTAAAAAGCATCTGCGGGTAAAGCTCGTCGCGATAAGCGCGCGCGATTCGCTTTGGCCTTGCAGTAGATGAAAAAATATAGTTGAGTTGATGCACACGGATTGATATATCGGATATAGAGATCTCGGCAGTGAGATTCTCGAATAATTGCGTGACTTTGGTCCAATAAATCATCATCGTTATTGGTTTATTTTTTTTGTTTTATTCATCATCGTCCTCGCTCTTCCTCGGCGGTTGAACGACGCGCGACGATCCTTCGGAGGTCCCTCGAATAGAATTCCGTCGAGCGGTCGTTTCTTCTTCGGTCCGTCGTACTCTTCGATCCCCAAACACGAGCGATAGTTGCAAGCATAAAAAAAATAACCCAGCTCGATAATCCTCCGTCGTGATGCGAGGGGAGACGAGAGAGAGTCGTCTCGCGCCTGTTCAGCCATCGTCCGCGATCGCTCTCAAAATAAAAAAAAAAATAAAATAAAAAAAATCTCCCGATCCGCGGAAAAAAATTATCCGCCGTTTTCTCGTCTGATATGTATTCGTCGATGGTTGAAACGAAGATGATCGTCCGCTCGGATGCCTCGTGCGGCCCGTTGTCTTTTTTTTTTTTTTTTTTTTTTTTCAATCCACGAACTGCTATGTATAAGAAGCCTCAAGATTGTTCGACGTGTCCTCGATTCCGGGCGGGTTCGAAGACCCCTGTGAAAAAGCTGCCCGCACCCCCGCCTCGGTCTCTCCTCGGCGGGCGGCGAGAGAGCGGGCTCACGGATAATTTTTTTGGTCCTGTCGATTCGTCGGGCCCGAGACCGCGACTTCATCATTTTTGTCTCTATCCCTATTTTCATTTTTCTCCTTTCCTATCTCCGTGTATTTCTTTTTAGTCTGTCTTTTTTTTCTAATTTTTCTTTTTTTTTTCTCTTCAGATATTCGTAATTCTGTCTTCGTCGCTTTCGTCTCTAGACTTCGGTGTGCGGACACGCCGATTCGTCAGGGTGCGCACGACGATTATCGTTGATCAGTAGGGCCAGAAGGTGGAGAGCGGCGGGGCCGGCGGCGGCTGCGGTACGGTGGGATAAAGGGCCGGTCCGGCGATGAGGAGACACGCAGGTGGAAGCGGAGGAGGCACGGGAGGTAATACCGGGGACAGTGCTATCGCCGCTGCCGCGGCCGCTGCCGCCGCTGCCGCCGCTGGGTGCAGGGCCGGGGCTGACGCTGCGCCCGTGCCCGTCGTACCGGCGCATAACGAGTGCAGGGCGAATGATGGCCGCTGACGGTGACGCTGGCCCTGGACCTCGCCGTTCTATTCCGAGTCCTGTTGCATTTTGGCGTGGCCGTTACCGGACGAGTTGCTCGCCGGTCCGCTTCCAGTGCTCGGTGGAAAGTTGGTCGGTATAGTGCGCGACGAAGAGAAACACAGCTTCATGATGTACGGGAACTTGCCGTCTGAAACGGAACCACCTTTTTGTTTCTCTCTGTTCCAGCCTCGATGATGAGTCTCGGGTAAACGAGAGCGGCCCTCGACGGCACTCATGTCCCGGGACGAATTTACATCCGCTACGATTATACTCTTTAATCGGTGAGAAAACACACACACAAGTATCTCGGCCGGTACGGACGAGATCGATCTTTTCGCGATTTGGTTTTTTTTTTTTTTAATTGAGGGTGAAGGCAGGTTTGCAAGAACGAAAACTCAGTCGGGTTTGTTTTTGTGTGACGAGGCCACGACACTGGGAAGTGTGCTCCTCATAGGAGGGTTTATGGCAATATTGCTATGTAGGAAATTTTTTTTTTTAATTGTGATGTTAATAATAACGATCCTGTTATTGCGGTTTGGAGTAATGAAGCACTTTTCAGTTATTACAATGATTTCGGTAAAACGACCGAAAATAGGTTTAGTAACTGCAAGATAAAAGATTTTCTCAATACACTCCTTCATCGATTGAACGTAAAAAAACATTATTCGAACACAATTCATACGATGGCGAGCTAAAAAAACAATCAAAATTTGAACAATATTGTCTTTTAGCTTGACATTGTGTGAATTTCGTTTCAATACATCTTTTCCATCGATAAAGGAGGGTGAACAACTTTTGTCTTATAGTTACTAAAGCTATTTTCGGTCGTTGTACCGAAATCGCGGTAATAAGTGAAAAGTGCCTGTTTAGTACAAACGGCAATAACGAGATGGTTATAAATAATATCAGAATTTTTCATGTATTTTCATACTTAACAATGTTTATATTTACATTTTGTCGTAGCATTGTTCGACACAATCTAAAGTGATGGAATTTTCGGTCAGCAAAACCTTCCTGGTTCCCTTAAGGGAATACGTCACATGGTCGCCATTTCTTAATGGAGGGGTCGATGAAGAGCACGTTGCTAGCAGTGATTGAGGACTATCTATCTATTGATATACTGTTTCGAAGCTCCCTCAACTCGTCATATCTTTGAAAATCTACGAGCACAGCGCGATTTTTTTGTGTCCCTTATAATATTGCAGTGTTAATTTTAAAAAAATCTAATACAGTACTCTGGAAATACATATAAAAAAGACGAATGTTGCTCTTCACACGGGCCATATGCAGCTCATGCTAATTGACACAACTTTAACCCTTCAAGTACCGGGGACTTTTTGCAGTACCCAAACGATCATAACTTCTATTAAAAATGTGTCCGAAATGCATTTCCAACCATTGTTTGCCAAGACTCGAGGTCTTCTCGGTCTAGGTCTTCGTTGAACAAGGATCCGGTACCTGAAGGGTTGTGCTCATGTATCTTAGAATCCATGTGGTGAAAAAATTATTAGAAATTCTTTAAAAAAAAAGTCTCATTCATTGCTGTACAACGCTTGTGACCTTTAGTTCCGAAAGTAGAAGTCTTGCTGTATGACGTATTCCCTCAATCATGAAACAAAAATAAAAATTCAAAAAGATGTTTAAATAATTATCATTCTACTCACTGCTGTTCTCGAGAGCGGTATGATTGCACTCCATTATCGCCGCGACGGCGACGCCGACGCTGCTGAATTCGATGAGTCCCGACGACGATCTTTCGGACTTCAGTGGGAACAGCTTTACGGTTATCGGCGCCTCGATTCCTCGCTCGACGAAGACGCAGTTGACCGTGTCCTCGGTTAGATCGGGCGGCGTGTTGAAGAAATGTACGATCTTCGAGGGTGGTTGTATTCTATTCTTGTTGGCCATCGCTGGATTGAGGAATCTGGAAGACACAAAGGACGATTGAGCATAGGCTGTTTGCTGAGAGAGTTGGCAAGCGGAAGTGAGAGACGGTCGAACATCGACGACGAATGCGGCTCGCGCCCGACTCTCATACACTCACCTGTTGTTCTTGCTGCCGGTGAAGTCTTTGAAGCTCGCCGTTTTGTCGGGCAGTATGTAAGGATTTGTCACGTCGGCGAGAAAGGCCTGTTTCGAGAAGCCCAGCTGAAGCTTTCCCTCGGTGCCGATCGTCACGTTGTTGAGGTTCTGCAAACACCTCTCGACTCCTATGCTGTCGCCCATCTGGATCATCGCGCAGCCCTCCTTCGTCTTCAGGAATTTAACCTGCGAAAACGAGACGACGAACAACGTTAAGGATGCTTCGCAATATGAAAAAAATCAAATGTATTAAAGGTACCAACATTCATTTTGCACAATAATGTCAAAAAGTTATTAAGAAAATGATAAAAAAAAAAATGGTTGAACAAATACTAGGTAAAGCTTTCTTTTTTCTTCTTTCAAATGACTTTATTGATTTTCTAGAAGCCACGTGAACTTTTTTTGGTTTTCCAATCATTTTTGACATTTTTTTAAGGCCACAACTACGGAACTGTTGGTCAAAACGCCTCGAAACTGTTTGTGCGTGTTGCAGAATCCCGATACTGATACTTCTATCATGCTTCTACATAGATTTTTCAAATCGATGAGAGGAGAAATTATGAAATGATAGAAAATTCTGCAAAAATTCATATGAATTCTAAAAAATAATTCAGTACATTTAAAACGACAACATAAAAAAAGTTGTCTGATTTTTTTTTCAAGAACTTATTTTTCTAATAATTTATTAATAACTTCTTGACATTATTATTAAGCAAAATGAAAGATCCCGACAATTCTGGCGGGTTTTCTTTCGATTTTTAGCATCTCGCGAAGTACTGAAATGTTGATCACGAATGTATGCGTGATGCATGCTTAAATTTCGTTTGCCCAGCAGTAACGACAAGTCATCGTAATTTCCATAATGATTTTCGTACTGGAGGTTTCCTCCGAGCCAAGATAGTGCACGAGACTTGGAGGGTCTCGCACAGCTACCGGGTTGCACAACAGCGGAGCTTTAACGCGTTAAGAACTACTTTGCACGCTCCGGCAAGTTTCTCATGACGGAGCAAAGGGCGCTTCAGCGTAGGAGGCTTTCTAACTCCGGTTAATGTTCCGGCGTGTGTGCAACGGCGGTGTTCTACCTTGGTGACGTTGCCGTAGAGACAAAACAGGTTGAAGAGCTTGTCGGTGTTGACTTTGTCGGGCTGTAGGCCGTATACCATCATGACCGAGCCCTGTGTACTCGAAGGCGGTGTCTGACCGAGAGTCGGCACGTATCCTGGCCGAGGTGGCGTTGGGTGTAACGGCTCCCGACCGGCGAAGTCGCTCTTGATCCCGTACCTCTCCACGTACGGCTCGGCGTACGACGTCGGACCGTTGTAATTCTCCTCGTAACGATCGTGGCCCGCGCCCGGCGGGAAACCGACTTGTGGAGTCGATCCTGAGGAACAAAATGAAATATCGTGTGACGATTAAAACATCTCAACGGTGTTTCTTAATTCTATACGGATCAAAAATGAAAAAGAAGAAAATGAAGAAATATAAGAGAAAATGAAATAAAATTGAATAACCGTTTGACAATGCTACGGTGTTTTAACTCTATCCAGAAAACAAATGAATTAAGGAAAAACAATCGTGTAATGAATAAAGTAAAAATAAAATGATTGGACATTTCAACGGTGTTCCGTAATTCGCTAGAAAAAAAATTGAAAAAATTAATAGAAAAGAAAAATAAACATAAGAATGAAGTTTTTAACCGGCTTGAAAGGTAATTTCGTGCTCCGAGTGGGTCGCATAAAATCTACCTTGAGCCGGTGTCCTCGTAAACAGTCGAGAAAATTTATTACCCACGGCGGGAAGCGACGGAAGCGAGAGAGGTGATCGCAAACGGACGGGAGGGAGAGCACCCGTGTAAAAAGAGCTTTGATAGCGTAATGAGCAGCGTATTAAGCTCGACCTATTCTTCGGGCAACATGTAACACCCCGAGGCGAAATATGGGGTAACGAGATTTTCCATCTACAATGAAGGGTAATGATAGATACTCGGTCGGGGATTAACTCACCGTAGGGCTGAGGTGCGGCGCCGTATCTCGGCTCTGCCAGAAGCGGGGCCGGTCTTCCGTTACCGGTCGTGTCATTTTTGTGTGCGCTCGCCACTGGAACACATTAAATAAATCAAATTAACAACAAATAATCAATTATTGTAATAACAATTATTATTATTAATAATAATGATTATTATTAATATTTCAAGAAAGGAAGTTTACAACTTATAATATTTGCATCTTGTATAATGTATTAAGTAGACAAGTGTTTATCTAGTCTGTTTTTGTAATTGATTAATTCACTCCGATTCAATTCAATAATCATGCGTAATTATTAATAATTTCATGATAAATAAATAATACCGAAGCGAATCGTTATATTCTTCACGGTTTTCCGCTAGCCTACGAGCTTCGTGTTATTTCCTAGCGAAGAAAGTGCCTTCGGGCACTTTCGCGAGGACGCTCGGCTCGCATAACTCAGCGTGCTAGCCATCGTCCCGGATATTGATCCGACGAAGAGAGCACAGCGTGGCTGCACTCCCGTCGCCAACCGGAAACGTACGATACATCGGTACTCTCGGGGGCGTGCATACACGCTCATATACCCCGTTTGTCACACTCCCTTAACCGTTTCACCGCGGTTCTCTCGGGGCGCTTTCATCCGCTATCTTAACCGCGCGTTCGCGCCTTCGCGCGCCTCTCTCCGCTTCTCTGTCCGACGTGCGAAATTATCGCATGCGCCTTCACTGCGCGTTATCTACTTTATATCGCGCGGCGAACAATCGGAACAAACGTCTGCGTGCGCGCGAAAGGGGCGACACAGTAACGACGAGATAAATTTTCTTCTCTCGGGGGCTGACTGTAACCGATCGGAAAATCGCTCGAGGCCCCATTCATATAATGCGTCGTCGCACCGGGAAGGTGACATTGCGCTCGACTGATATTCGCATCGACAGAGACTCAACGAACACTCCGAATGTTGTTGACAAAATTTTTAATTAAAATTTTTATCGATATTAATAATTATTTTTATTATCGATATAAATTGTCAGTAATTGTTACTATTGCAATTATAAAATTATAATAATGAATGCTTCTTGCGACAAAATAATTATTATTGATGAAAATTATTAATAGCAATCATTATCGATGTAATCGGTCAATAATTGTTATTATCAATATAAATTGTCAATAATAATAATTATCGACATAAATTGTCGATAATCATTATTGTCGACATAAATTATTGATAATTATTATTATTGATATAAATTGTCAGTAATTGTTACTAATGCAATTATAAAATTATAATAATGAATGCTTCTTGAGACAAAATAATAATTATTGATGAAAATTATTAATAGCAATCATTATCGATGTAATCGGTCAATAATTCTTCTTATCAATATAAATTGTCAATAATAATAATTATCGACATAAATTGTCGATAATCATTATTGTCGACATAAATTGTTGATAATAATTATTATCGACATAAATTGTTGATAACTAATTATTATTTATATAGATTGTTGATGATTATGGTTATCGACATGAATTGGTAATAGTTATTGTTCTTGATGCAAATTTTTAATAATTGTTACTGCTATAAATACGAAATTCTAATGATGGATGTTTCCGAGGAAAAATCAATTCGAGGCAGTTCCGTGCGTCGAGTTCGAGCGAACCGGCGGAGGATCCACAAGGAGCAACAGCCAGTGAGTCGCGACGACGGGTGGAGCGGTGCAATGTTGAATTCTCGAGTGGATCGACCGCGGACCTGTGGCCGCGGAGGCGGCGGCGACGCACAAAACGGAGAACACCGACGCGATGGCGCATCCCATCGCGCGAGCTCACTGTGCCAACTTTCGCCGCGGTACACGCCGCGAGGCGAAAAGCGAGATATCCAAATTGGATATAACACCTAAGGCGATTTCGACGTGGCCGGGCGGGGACTTTCAGAAATAGTATTTCACAAAAAAAAAAAAAAAATGAATTTTTTACAAAAAAAAAAAGCAAAGTAGAAAATCGTCGTCCATATCGTTAACGGGAAGTCGGTGCGAACTTTCCGACTCGCAGCTTGCCGATAAGAAACTGAACGGCGGATGAGGAGAGGATAACTTCGGACCGAACGGTCACAAGTTCTTGTCTAATTGTCACGGCAATTAGCAATTGTAGAGCATCGATAAAAGCGATATACGGAAATTAGATAATGACTCATGGCGACCACTAAATATATTTCGATTTCATGGGAATATCGCAGTTTTCTCTTGTACGTCCACAAAAATAATTTATTTGATTAAAATAAATATTAAGATAAATTGAGTAAATAGTTACTTAAATGAAATAAATATTTATTTAAGTGAAATAAATATTTCACTTAATATCAATAAACGGTGGCTCTGAAATCAATGATTTTTCTGGATGTACCTTTCACAGTGCTGACATTGCTCCAACTAAATCTCGAATTTTTCATTTTTACTCTAAATTTAGACGTTTCGAAATTTAACATTTTTTTTTAAATTGCCGTTCGCGACCTCCAAAAATCCATTAATTTC
Organism: Amblyjoppa proteus; assembly: GCA_963922035.1. Classification (NCBI taxonomy): domain Eukaryota; kingdom Metazoa; phylum Arthropoda; class Insecta; order Hymenoptera; family Ichneumonidae; genus Amblyjoppa; species Amblyjoppa proteus. The sequence continues at coordinate 8,959,821 of OY998232.1, forward strand.
GGGGACCCTTTACATGTGGCACTTTTATTTTATACCTCACGATAATACGCGCTGGCCACCAGAAAATTTAAAAAATGTTCGATTTACACATCACCCTACACTGAGAAAAAAAAAAAAAAAAAAAAATGGTGGATTAACCAAATTCGCGGTCAGGCACGTTCAAAGCTCTTATTTGGTTGGTACAACTAAATCATTTTTTTTTTTTTTAACGATTATTCGCTTCAGTCGATTAAAAAATATTTCGATTCAAACAAATGTTTTTATTATAACCAACTAAATAACGCTCTTGAACGTGGGAGAACGCACCTTGGTTTAATCCAGCCATTTTTTTTTCTCAGTGCACTCGCCCAAGAGGAAAATCCTCTCCAATCGTCATAGCAATTCAGTAATCGGCCACGAGAAAAAAAAAAAAAAGCAAGACATCGAAATTAGAGAATCTCGACAAGTAACATTTTACACAAAAAATTTTTTTTTTTCTTTTTACAAGAAAAAATAAAATAAAATAAAATCTAAAACACTAATCTGTGATAAAGGACGAGTGAAAAAAATTGTGATAAACCGAGAGCACTGAACAGACTGTATTATCATTTATCTAATGAACAGCAAGTGAATAGACTATATTATATTTCTTTTGTAAAAGGGTTATTCCCGTCAATATAAATAAATAAATAAATAAATAAATAAATAAATAAAATTGTCCACCCTCTCGATCATCGTCGACCGGAAGTCCGCACGAACTTTTTCAATCGCCGCTCGCCGCTCGCCGCTCGGTGGGAGGGGGGGGGGGCGAGAGGGGGGGAGAGTAATAGTGGAGGTGGAAGATAACTTTGGACCGAACGGGCACGAGGTCCTCCCTAATTATCATGGCAATTAGCAATTATCGCGTACCACCTTAAGCTAGAATCGCAATTCAGTCATCGGCCTCCGGGGCTGGGTGAGGGTGGGGGGCGTTGATTAGAGGCCGGTAGAAAGGGGCGGAGGAGGAGAGTGCAGAAGCTGACGTTAATCATCCCCCTCTGCGCTCTCCGGTCGAGGCCCGTCGCGAAGTCGCCGATGAAATTTCTGGCGGCACTTGCAGGACCGGCGACGGGGGAGGCGACCGACTCGATCCTCACCGACGCGTTTCGGCCATGGGGAGGAGAGGGTGGCTCGATTAAACCGGGTAACGCGACTGGTCGACGATGACGAGGAGAGAGCTCTGCCTGCTCCGCCTGCTCCTCCTGCTGCTGCTGCTGCTGTTGCTGTTGCTGCTGCTGCTGCTGCTGCTTCGATCGATTTTCTTCATCGGATTTCGCCGCCCCCGACTCGCGGGCGATGCACGCGTTTCCATTTTTAAAAAAAATGTATACGATAATGTAAATAAAAAGAAATTGTTTAAATTTAAAAAAATTTACGTAAGAAAATAATCGGGTGATTTTGTCAATGCTGCGAGCGAAATTCTTCATCGGATTTCGCCGCCCACGACTCGCGGGCGATGCACGCGTTTGCAAAAAAAAAAAAAATGTATACAATTATGCAAAAAAAATTATGCATAACAAAATAATCGGGCGCTTCAGCTGCTGCTTCGAGGGATTTTCTTTATCGGATTTCGCCGCCCCAGATTGGCGGGCGATGCACGCGTTTAAAAAAAATGCAAATGTAAAAAACAAACGTAAAACAAAATTCTTCGAATAAAAAGATTTTACATAACAAAATAATGGGGTCGCTGCGAGGAAACATTCTGAAATAATTTGCATGTCTACGCTATCGATATGTATTTTGGGCGATAGTTTGCCCCGTCGCTCCTGCAATTGGGCTTTGCCCGCATCAGTCAATAAAATAAACAAATATTTATATATTATATATATATATATATATATATATATATATATATATATATATATATATAATAAACACATATCAATAGTATCGAATTTGGATATCGGTGATTCCACCTTGACGACCGTTGCATTCAATTACACACCATACATATGTATATATATATATATATATATATATATATATATATATATATATATATATATACACATATTAAATACACGAGATATCGTTGCCTAGCTTACTTTTAATTTTTATTCATTTATTATTACAACAACAACAGAAATAATAATTTTATTGCGCTTCTGTAATCACATACTGACTTACCGTTACGATGAAACTGAACATATGTACGGATCTGTTAGTTTCCGTGTTCCGAGCATTGTTCTCCGGACGATGATTATCGAGAGCCGTAGACCTGCCTAAGCCTCGCACTCACCAGCCCTGAACTTGTCCCCAACAGTGAGAATCCGTCATCATCATCACCCCTCAAGTCACACAACGAGAGATGGCTGCATCTGCACACAGACAAACATTCCAACATAACACCTCGTTTTGTTCTTTTTTTTTTTGGTTTTTGTTTTTTGTTTTTTGTTTTTTTTTTTTCGGTTCTTTTTGCAACAAGCAACCGGGCGTTGTCTTGCTCCGTCGTTATTATTATCCGCTCGGTCCGTTCTCTCTAATCATCATTTTCACGATCTTCGCATTGGACTTGGACAAATTGGTCTGTCTTGATTTTTATATATATATATATTTTTTTTTTTGTAATTTTTTTGTAATAATTTTTTTTTTTTCATATTATCGACTCTCTGTGTTCGTTCCCCGATAACTCGACAATCATATATACGTATATATATATATATATATATATATACATACGTGTATATATATATATATATATATAATTTTTTTTTTTTTTTGGCTCCGATGCGTGTGGATAAGCGAGAGGAGAATAACTAGCCGTGTGCGGTGATTTCATTAATTTCTCGTCAAGTTCACTGGGTATATATATTTAAAGGTCTTTATGTATTTCTGAATTTGCTGCGACTCCGGTATGCGAACAGATCGAAAGACGTATATATATACGAATAATCTTTGCTTGCTTTTTTTTTTGTCCGATTTTCATTTTTTTTTAATATAATTTTTTTTTTTTTTTTTTTTGTCCGATTACTTTCCTGAGGTCTGATCTGGCGAGACGGTAGCAGTGGTCGATTGAATGTTTGTCTGTGAGTGCACTGGTAGCCCTTGCAATGGCACATTTGTGGTGAGCATATATATATATATATATATATACAACAGATTGTTACACTGTATTATATTCGAATGATTTTTTTTTTTTTTTTTTTTTTTTTAATACAAGAACGCGCGCCTAAACATCGAAAGAAAGAATCGAATCCGGTGTGACCGGTATCGAAATCCTCGACTTTCGATCTTTAGGGCCGGGCGTTTTTGCAACTCGACTTGGAGTACACAATAAATGAATAATACAAATGCAAACGCACAAATTGTTTTTTAAACGTTCTTTCTCGTCTAGCATCGTGGTCGATGGTTGGTGGAGGGTCCGGCAGATCTACGGCGTATGTGTGACGTATGTTAATATCTCATATTTTTCATATATATATACGCATACATATATATATATATATGTGTGTATATATATATATTTATATATATATAAATAAATTGATCTTGTGCTCTTGTGGTTGTCTCGTTAAGCGAGATGTCTGTAACTCGATTGATTTTTTTTTTTTTTTTGTCGGTGTTGTTGTTGTTGTTGTTGATGTTGTTGATGTTGTTGTTGTTTCACTCTTCTACCGTTCTATATGTCTATCCGGCATTCCATTTCGGCCAGTCGATGCTCTCGCAAGTTTTCCCCCCCAAAAAAAAAAAAAAAAAAAAATAAAAAAAAAACTACTCCCGCTCGTCGACAACATTGCAGCTAACAAAATCATGTATTAAAAAACAAGAAAGTATTTGAAAAATTGAAAAAAAAAAATATATATATATAAAAAAAAAATTATAAGGTAAAAAAAATCGGCGATCGTGAAAATTTCATTGCGCATGCGCATGCGACGGCAGAAACCCGGCCGGTGTTTCCGGTGGCGATGCACACGGCGCGTTAGGATATGGACCAAGGGCGCTATTCTCGAATGGACTATTCGATTAACGGCACCCATGGGAATGTCGCGCGGCCGGCAACGCGTTCCCGCTCCGCGCCTCGCCTACTGTACCGGCCTGTTCACGTATGTAAACCGCTTGTGACGAGAGACGCTTTCGCCGGGGATCCTATTTGCGATCGCATGCGGAAACTCCGCACACCCGGCACCGGCTAGCGTGTAATGGGATTGCGCATCGTCGAACGGTGGCGAACTACACCGCGGTGTCGAAAACTATAACGAACATGTATGCATCGAAAATTTTACGTAACGACTTTAGCTCGTTTCACCCCTTTTTCTTCGTTCCCATGTCTCTCTCTCTCTCCCTCTCTCTCTATCTCTCTCTCTCTCTCTCTCTCTCTCTCTCTCTCTCTCTCTCTCGGGCTCTGCGGTCGATCGCGCTAGTCGAGGGAATTTCCGGTGTCTTTTTATATCGATTCTCTATTTTTCATTTTTTCGTTTGGGCATTTTGTTGTTTATCCTCTATCTGTTGTTGTTGTTGTTGTTGTTGTTGTGATGGTATATATATATATGGCATTGGAGTTGGTGCTTCGCCTCTCGTGTACGTACTCCATTAGATGTTTTCTCCTCCTTTCACTTTTTTTAGACTGTATTGTATTTATATATATATATATATATATATATATATATATATATATATAAATAAATATATATATATATTTTTTTATTATTTCTTGTATGGAAAATTCTTGTGTTGCGGTTTCGGCTTGTGGCTGGCAGAGTTGTCGCTAGTGTGGATGTCGATTATTTGAGGACTGGGGCGTGGCGGTGGTTTCTTTTTAATTTTTTTGTTGTTTTGTGTCGACGATAAATTCTTGTGTTGCGGTTTTGTCTTGTGGCTGGCATTGATGTGGTCTTGTGTGGATGTCGATTGTTTCGGGACTGGCGGGCGGCGATTGTTCTTTTCTCTTTCGAATTTCTTTTCAAAGGAAAATTTGTTACATTGCAGTTTTGTCTTGTGGCCTGTGTAGATTTTACCTGTGTAGATGTCGAATGTTTCAGGACTGGCGAGTGGAGATTTTTGTTCTCTTTTTTTAATATTTCATTTCTAAGACTATGTTTGTATATTTGTATGGTTGGCATGTAAAAAAAAACATATATATATATATATATATTTACATGCCATATGTACATGTATATATATAAATATGTGTGCGTATAATATATAGACATGCATAGGGTAAGTCACGGTAATTTCTTTTAACCTGACAAACGAATTGCGCTGCCCTTTGAAGAATTTTGCTTCCTCACAGAGGAAGCTTATTTGTACATTTCGATACGTAACGATTGAATCGAAAATTATGAGATTCTATGCGCAACTGTCAGTGCTATATGCCCGCAATTTCCAGGCGATATGGCCAGTAAAACCGTTATCTTATTAGTTTGCCATTCGAAATATTTGACGGAGGTAATTTGTCTGGTTCGTGTAATTTGTCAAATAAATTGAGACATCGTTTGTGCGATCCCTCCATGATTCTCCAGGGCTAATCGACTGTAATTGCTACTGTCGCTATGTCACCCTTAATGTCCGAACGATGTGGCCGATCGCAAATATTTACTTGTAGAGCTGCTATTAAGGATGCTTCACACATACATTCCCAGTCATAAGTGAGATTCATTAAGAATTCGAACACATCGTAATGGTACAAAAATCTGAAAAAAAAAACAAAAAATCAACTTTATTGAAGGTGCCAACAACATTCACTTTGCATAATAATAATAATAATAATAATAATAATATCAAAAAGTTAATGACAAACTGCTAAAAGAAATTGTTCAACGAATATTCCGTAAAGCTTTTTTGTTTTAATTTTCTTTCTCTTTACGAATGAATTCATTGATTTCGCAGAAGCGACATAAATTTTTTTTAAAGAATTTTCCACAATTTACGAAAATTTTTAATGGCCGTAAATGCGGAACGCTTGGAGCGCATGACCTCGAAACTTTTTGTGTGAACCGTAGAATCGTGATACTGATACCATATCATAAAATCGTGGCTCTAAATCGATTTTTTAAATTTTCGAAAAAAAAAAAAACATTTTTTTTAAATGGCAGAAAAATTCTGACAAAAAATTCGTATGAACACGAAAAAATCAAGGAATTCATTTAAAGCAACAAAATAAAAAGTTGACTGATTATTACGCTGATTATTAAGTTGGAATTATTATTACGCAGAATCGAAGGTCTTGAAGTACATAGTGCGATTATTTATTTATTTTTTTTTTCGGATTTTTGTCTCGTCGCGAAGTACCGAGATTTCAAAATCGCATTACAAACTTTAGCTTGGGAACGTGTGTGTGTGTGTGTGTGATGCATCATTAAATCATGCATCGAGAGTTCCGAGTGAAATAACATCGGTTCGATGTTTCGCAAAGTTGGTTACGAAAATTTTCGTGATCCCTCAAAAGTTCAACCTCAAATTTCCATATTTTGAAAAATCATCGCCACATCATACGGACTTACCCTACACATGTATATGTTCATTGCCAGTCGCCCGGTGATGCGGCGGCTGCGCTGTGCTCAGCCAGTGTATGATGCGCCTCCGCTTTAGCGAAGGCACACGCCGTAAGATACGGCAACATCCGTTCAACGACGGCGAGCTCTCCACCTATACGGTCTCCACGTGCGAGAGATACGGGCGCCGTGTGCCCGCAATTGTTTACCGTACGTGCATATATATATATATATATATATATACACATACGTGCAGGATAGCGCGCATAGATTACCGTTACGTGTGCGGGCCGTTTATGCACGCCAGTAGTCTGTTCTCGGCGAGAATCTAGGAGATACATTTGGGAAATACACATCGAGACTGGATGAGCGCCGGGACCGGAGTCGAATTGTGTGTCCCGCAATATGGGACGTCGGATTTAAGGCGAACGGTAAATACCTCGCCCGGTGATAGAAACCGCCGTGCCTTGGGGTGAGCGGGGCAAAATGGAAGGGTGGGGGCAAAACGGGATAATTGGCCGAGGCCCAATTTTCCAATGACTCTTTGGACGGTGGCGGTGGCGCACTGATTAAAAAAAAGTGCACTTCAACTAACTGAGTTTCGGACAGGGAGGTTAAATTGATGTTCGATCGGTCGAGGAAAATACTTCAATGACTCACGAATATTTTTGGTGAAATAATCCATGAAATTTTTGAAACAAACAACTTTTTAGCTGCAAACAGAAAAATAATTTATTCGACAGTCATCGTTCATTTGGTTCGAGTGAAGATACTCATTTGATTCAAGCAAATATATATATATGATTTAAATAAATATTTATTTCATTTAAGTAACTATTCACTTGATTCAAATAAATATTTTCTAATCGAAGCGAATGAACGGTGGCCGTAAAATAAATTATTTTTCATGCTGCGCACCGCCAAAATATTTAGTTGAACGTCCCTGCCAGAATCTTAGTTGATTGAACGGTATATATATATATATATATATATATATATATATTTATCAGTGTGGCGAAGTGGGGCGAAACGGCGTTGAAAATCCGAATGTGTCGTTAGGACAAAATGGGACACGCAGGAATTGTTGGGAAGCCGAGTTTTGCCACTGCTGTCCCGTTTTGCCCCGCCTGTTCCATTTTGCGCCGCTCTCACCTATATCGCGTAGTTTGTGTGCGCAGCTAAAGTATGCATATGTGTTGCGACGATGCAGGCCGTGTTATTAGGCCCGGCTCGGGGAGACGAGAGGAGGGAGGAGAGGAACGAGGCAATATTAATTACATTCGTCGTTAATCACCGGGGATGCCGGCTAGGAGCCAAAGTGCAGCTCCGAGGGTAAAGAAGAGCGTTCCCGGAGAACCCTTTTGAGCGTCGTACTTACTTGCCCTTCTTGGGTTCTTTAACAACCCCCTCCCCCTTCTGAGTCAAGAGAGTGCATATTTGGGCAGTTTTTTTCCTGCACAAAAGATTCCGCGCATGCGCTAGGTCGAAAGTGACGAGCCGAAAATCGTTGTCTTCTTCTATTTGTCTTCTGTAATTGATTTTCCTTTTAATGGGGAGCCGCGCGACTGCGATCGCGAGGAAATTCTTGCAGGAGGCTGAATTGTTATACGGCTCGTGTGAGAATTTTATTATATTCGTGCACTGAGAGAAGGATCCAGGAAAAATTACTGTATCACTTTGGAGATATTACCATATCACACAGTAGTAGAGCGGTTAGGGCGCCACCTATGTTAGGAAGTATCGGATTTATAAGAATTTTTTCTTAGATATTATGATAAAAATTCTTGAATAATCTCAGACTTTTTACCGTAGGTGACGCACTGGCGCCGTACTACTGTGCGCTATGGTAATTATTCTCAGATGATTGGTAATTTTTTACTAGATCCTTCACTAAGTGTGGATCGTTAGCGGCGTTGAGAAAAATGAATGCAATCTTTATTACCGACCAAGCGCGGAGTGTTAAATCGCCTTGAGGAAACGAACTCGCGCATCGGTGGGCAAATTTTTTTGGAGCCGTTCACTCGATTTGTGTGTCTGTCGAACGACAAAACGCTTGTTTCCTGGTCGAAAAATACGAAGCGTAAATATTGCTAGTTCTAGTACAAACTTATCAATTCTGTTATTCACTGAGCTCCGCATTATTATTAGTCGCGCTATGTGAAAACTGTTATTGACTTTCGTCACTTCCGGTCGATGAAAAAGATTCTCAGCTTCGTCTGAGAATTTCACCTAAAGTTCAGCGTCATCGACGAAAGTTGATTGCAGTTTATGTCACCGATCGCCACCTTCGATGTGCTCCCAACGGACGAATTATTTTTCACGAGAAAAAAGAAAAAGAACAAAAAAAAAAAAAAATGTATAACAAAATAAAATAAAAATTCGTGATTCGTAGGATCGCGCTTTTGGAAACTGCATCATTTATTTGGTCCCTCGACGATTCGTTTTACGGGAGAGGTCGCGATATTGAAACAACGCAAAGCACTGTCGCCAACATTTTTCGTTCATTGCAGTTTCATGCGATCCCCATGTGTAAAGAGAGAGAGTCTATAAATTGAAGCCTCTATGCAAACACCCTGACGCAATGGGAATCGCCGGAGGGAGGCGCGGCCGCTGTATTCTCGTAACTGAGTCCGCGAGATTGTGTATCGTTCATGTGCATCGTCTATGCCCGGGAGAGGGGGCAAAACGGGCCATTTTTTTTTTTTTTTTTTTTTTTTTCAACGAATTTACCTGCGGGAGATAAAACGGACCGAGTTTCTCGAGTGAAAGGCACTGCTCCATTTTGCCCCCTTCCCCTCCGCCCCCCCCCGCCCCTTTACCCTTCCAACGCACGGAGAACCCGAAGTTACGAGCTCTCGGGTAGTCCATCTGAAGAGGGAGGGGCGAGATCGATCATCCGATTGAGCAAAATACCTGTCTCGATAAAATCTATTTTATCATCCAACTCCCAAAGTCCCAGATCGTAATATTCACGGCACAGTCGAGAGAGCGGCGAACGCGTACGACCGTCAACGCGACCTCGTATTTTTCGACTCGGAATGCAAAAATTTATTATCGAGAGGAGAGAAATCGAAAAAAAATTGCACCACTGATGTGCTGCGACTCTGTTTACTTAAGAGCGAAGATGGGCAAAGTACCGAAAAGTACTTAGAGCACTGAGTACTAAGTACCGCAGGTACTTTAAGTACAGAGGAATTTTCGTACTTAAAGTACTTTTTGTAAGATACAAAGTAATTTCCGTACTTAAAGTACTTTTTGTAAGATACAAAGTAATTTCCGTACTTAAAGTACTTTTTTGTAAAATACAAAGTAATTTCCGTACTTAAAGTACTGTTTGTAAAATACAAACAGTACAAAGTTCTTTTTCTTCTTAATCGGAAGAGGAGGAGTTCCACGAGTACGACATTTCGGAGAAGAATTTTCAAATCAAACGACCCTTTTCAGGATCAATATTTTTTCAAAACGTCCGAACTGTTCGTTTCCAATCCTTGGTAACAGATTCATTGACGAAGACGACGAAGAGTGGAGGTCGACTGGATGTATAAACGACTAAATCTGGGACGTATGGATCTAGTGCAGTGGCCGAAAGTGAGAAAGGTCTCGATTTTATGCATTAAAAAATCGTATTTTTGGGATTTAAATGGAAAATATTGGGCCGCTAGTAAAATAATTGTTATATTCGTGTTCAGCGGGAAAAAATACGTCGAATGTAACCTTGAATAAAAAAAAAAAAAAAAAACGAGTGAACAACGTTTTTTCAATTTTTGAGCCACTTTTGAAAAAAAAACGTCGTTTTTCCAAAGTGCGAGTGCGGCCACTTTACAATCTTCGCCGAAAGTCCGCTTTTGCGCACTAGTATGGCATACGACTTTTTGTAACGAATGCACGAAAGGCGCCAGGTTATGTTGGTGGCCGGGCGCGCCAATAGAGGAAAAACAGACGGCGTGCGCATGCGCACGTAAACACTGTGCGCATGCGCACAGTATTTTCGATACGCTTTTGCGTTGCATGAATACTCGAAGCGTGTCGTAAATACTCATTACGACACGCTTCGAGTGTTTATGCAACGCTTCCAGTGTTTATGTAACGCCTTCTTGAAAAACACCACTTTATGTCGCGTCCGAGCTCCACATAAAGCAACACTTTTCGTGTATGAGTTACAAAATAGTACTCTGATACATTGAGTATCAAATAAGCGCTCGTGTACTTTAAGCACTGCCCAGCTATGCTTAACGACTGTTATCCGAAGAGACCGACGGAGAAACAAGTTCGGAACGCTCGTTGCGCGAACCCATCGAAATATCGGTCGCGAACGCGCTAACGTACGGGAAGTGTTGCACATCGTTCGATTTAACGGGAAACGGAAGATCTTCGACGTCTCTTTCTGGCGTCGATATCGCAGAGAGAGGCGTGCGGATGGCGTCTTATCAGAGCCCGCTGTTCGTCACGAGCGCGAACAAGAGAACCGCCAGCCTTCACCGTGCGGTGGTTCAATTTCCTTCGCTCAATTTCCTTGACGTTCCCGCGAGCCAGAGACGAGTCAATGCGATATCGGGGAGTGTCGGCAGCGCGGAGAGATGCCGATCGTTATCGGCACGGAGAACGCAACGCTGGAGGTGTTGGCGATAAGTCGGTCTCGATAAAAAAAATATATATATATATATATACAGAAGAAAATAAATAAAAAAACGAAGGAGGAAAGAGAGAAGTAACTGGGCAAAAGAGTCGCAACTCAGCAGAATTGGCTCCTTGGAACGACGAAATGGAAAGGCGAAAGACGGAAGACTTCGCAGCCTTGATCGTTTAATCCTATCTCAAGATTTTGATCTTGTAGAAATGTAGAAAAAAAAAAAATTTGTTACCGCAATAAACGCATTACCGGTTTGGCGATAGTCGGTTTCGATTTAATATAATAACAATTAAATGATAATAAAATAATAATAAAATAATAATAAAATAATAAAAGAAAAATGGGTGAAGGACTTAGGTCGATGACGAATTGGCAATATATATATGTGTGTGTGTGTGTGTGTGTGTGTGTGTGTGTGTGTGTGTGTGTTCTCGCGTCAGTCTACGTTATGTCATGCTACGCTCAAACAATTGTTCCATCTGGCATTTTGTCAATAAATCCACTATAACTACCGAAGGAAAAATAAATAAATAAAATATACGAAGAAGAATAGAGAAAAGTAAATGGGAAAAAGAGTCGCAAGTCGAGCGAATTGGTTCCTCGGACTTCGCATCGGCGACGTTTCTCGACCGGTTTTTATGAAGTTACAGCCACGATCGATTGATCATCTCTCGGTATCAAAATATACGAAAAAAAAAAAAAATAAATAAAAAAAAAAAAAGAGTCACCGCAATGAACGCATCAGAGCGACGAACGCGGTTATGAAACCAAGACGCGACAAACTATTTTTCTGTGCTACCCGCCTAGTTATCGACTGCTAATAAATTAAAAGTCTTATCACTGACGGCGCCAGCGAGTGTGTCTCGATATTTAAAATAAAAAATAAAAAAAAAAAAAAAAAAAAAAAAACCAATAATAATAATCAAAAAACAATAGAAACAAAACGAAAATAAAAACGAGAAGCAAGAAAGAGAAAGGCAAGTGGAGGGAAAAAGAGTCGCAAGAGTCCCGCGGGTCGGCTTCTCGGGAACTTCGTTCCGCCGACGCTTCCGGACGAGTTCTGCAGAGTCGCGGGCAAGAAGGCGGACCGCGCGCGACCATGATCGATTAATCCTCTCCCGAGATCAAAATGTAGAAAACAATTAGTCACGCCCTGGATGCGGAAGGAGACGCGATAAACTATTTTTCAGACCTGCCTAGTTATCCGAGCGGCGGAGGGGGTGGGAGGGGGGGGGGGCGAAGGGTGTAATAAATTAAAAACGTCACCTGCGAGGGGTTAATTGGACAAGCTGACGTAGGAAGTATCGAAAAAAAGAGACGGATGAGAAGAAACACAGAGCTACGAGAGAACGGAGCTTTTGACTAGCGGAGGAAAAGATTGACGAGGCTCCGGAAATTGAACGACGAGAGATGACTCTGGGGGGGGGGGGGGGGGACTGAGGGTAGGTCAGTGCTTCCACCCTCGCTCCGTTCGTTTTATCAATTTTTTTTTTTTTTTTTTTTTTCTCGTTCTCGAGTTAAAATAGCGTCGCGGCTCTGATTCTCATACAGAGGCCTCTGTGCATATTTGTGTGGAGGCGTATTTCAGAGTGCTTATTTTTATCCCGAGTAAGTTCGAGAAACGCGCGTCACTTTGCGATATTCTGGGTGATGCGGGCAACTTCCGAGCCCATCGGCTCAGCTCTCGGGTCCAACCCCGCAAGCTCCGGGGACGCGATCGCGATTTTATTTTCGTGACTACCCTTTCGGTACTCGAGAGGTCCTCCTCGGCAACTGCCCTCGGATCTCCCGGCTTCGTGGGCTCATCCACCCCACACACCCCCCCCCCCCACGCCCCTTCCTCCCGCCACTCAATTTACATAATACTTGTTTTAATTAGTCCTGATGGCAGATCTCGGCCGAGGAGAAAAGGTCAACCGATCCGATAGAGTCACAGTTCGCAGGACGGGGCTCCACCGTAATAACATTCATTTTTAATTATATAAATATCGATAAAAATTAATATTGTCCGTAATCTTTGTTATCGAAAAATAATGTTTATTATTGAAAAATTAATATTTATTATTAAAACGATCGTGCACTTTTTGATCGAGTGCCCAACGTGTAGCGGGTTTTTTTAAAGTAGCGAAGAGCGGGGCAAAATGGGACCGAAAATCCCGATGTATCAACAGGGCAAAATGGGACAGAAAATCCGGATGTATCGACAGGGCAAAATGGGACAGAAAATCCGGATGTATCAATAGGGCAAAATGGGACAGAAAATCCGGATGTATCGACAGGGCAAAATGGGACAGAAAATCCGGATGTATCGACAGGGCAAAATGGGACAGAAAATCCGGATGTATCAACAGGGCAAAATGGGACAGAAAATCCGGATGTATCGACAGGGCAAAATGGGACAAAAAATCCGGATGTAACAACAGGTCAAAATGGGGAAAAAAAATAATGTTTGTTATTGAAAAATAATATTTATTATTAAAACGATCGTGAACTTTTTGATCGAGTGCCCAACGTGTAGTGTGTTTCTAAAGTAGGGAAGAGCGCGGCAAAATGGGACAGAAAATCCCGATGTATCAACAGGGCAAAATGGGACAGAAAATCCGGATGTATCGACAGGGCAAAATGGGACAGAAAATCCGGATGTATCGACAGGGCAAAATGGGACAGAAAATCCGGATGTACCAACAGGTCAAAATGGGACATCCAAAAGTGATTGGAAACTTGCGTTTTGCGCACTGCCCCGTTTTGCTCCATTTTGCCCTGCTCTACCCTACAATCCAAGTGCCTTCTTGTTAGAGGGAAATCTGAGTGGTGCGTCACTTAAAGATCAGGAGCCACGTGCTTTGAAAGCGCTTTTCATTTACGTGTCAAACGGTCTTAAGGAGGTCGTCTCGTTGCGTATTTCCACGTGTGTTACTAATTTGTTAATAACTTCTTGCAATTATTATTATGGAAAATTAATCTTCTTAGCACCTTCTGAATGGTTGATTTTTTTTCCGTTAGAAAGGCGTCGAAATTCGTCGTGAATTGCACGTGAATCGCACTCATTGGCAATGCGCAACGAGACGATCTCCTTAAGCTGCGTGCCTACATGCTGAATGAGTGATCGCTTTTTTTTTGCTCTTCCAATTTAATTAACACATTAATCCTAGTCGATCTCCACACCCAGAAAAAAACATTTATTCAAACCAAATAAAATTTATTTAGAGCAAATAAAATTGCCTATTTAAATATGGGCTTAATAGAGTTTCACTGAAATCCAATGAATTTTATTGGAGTAAAAATATCGCATATACTTGAATCAAGTAATAATATCTTTGAGACAAATAAAAATATTCTAATATACGATTTTATTGACGATTAATAAACTTTTTTTTTCTGGGTGCAGGATCCGAGTTTCCACTCTGTATCCAGTAACAAATAAATGTAAATTGTACAGTATGTACAGTAGTACTGAATATTAATTTTTAATGATAAACATCGACCAATAATTTAGTTTCGAGGGGAGGGTTCTTAGTTACAAGAATTCTGTCCTCGCAGCAAAACGACTGATTGATATTTATCATCAATAAAGAGACATTAATACTAAATAACATTCGCTATATTATAATTGTCGTTCGGTGAACCTCGCCAATTTATTTTTGAGCTAGCATACATTCGACATGAATTTTTGTTTACTTTTTCAATAGTCAAGAGAATAAATCGCGGCCGTTCGTCGATGTTTGTGTTCGTTGGAGGCGAGAACGATTTTCGTCGTGCGACGGTGGTTCGAGATGCGCTGGTGACCGCGGACAACGCGATATCGGAACGAGCCGAGTGAGCGAAATCGCGTCGCGACGCACCTACAGATTCGCTCGATTACTTTCTCGGGTATCCCGGTCTAATAGCAAGGGCGGGCAAGTGTGTCCGACGAGAGTACCGGCCGATAGAACGAATTCCGCGAGAGATCGCGTTACGCTTACGGTAGACACGCGATCCGTTGGATTCTTGTCGCGTTTAAGCGTGCAACCTCCCGTTGCTGGACAACGTTGAACGGTCGTATTAGCAGTGGCGCGCGAGCGCGCTGCTCCAATCGCCGGTTACGCGATAGAAACGTAATAACCGTTAAAGGGTCATCGCAAAGGCTGCGAGGGTTTGGAGGGGGGGTTATGCAATATCTTGCCATGAAACTCGACGACCTACCGATTCCTTCGGACACTTTCCTCCCGTTCCCCTGTCGAGTCCCACTGGTCTGATCATGCTCGAAAACCGGCTCTCCTTTGATTTTCATTTTTGTAATTATTATTAATTTTTTTTTAGTTTTTTTTTTTTTTTTCAATTATTTAGTCATTATTACTGCGGGCCGTAGAGAAACGATGGGCTTTGCGGTATGAACAAACATCTAGACTGAGAGAATGATCTAGTAATTATGACTATATCGCTTGAGAGATATTACCATAGCACATAGCAGTAGGGATCTTGGGCGCCACATATGGTGGGAAGTACCGGATTTATAAGAACTTTCGTAGATTTTTTGGTAAAAATTCTTGGAAAGTTTGAGACTTTCCAGCATAGGTGACGCTCCAGGGCCCTACTGCTATGTGCTGTGGTAATTGTTCTTAGATGATCGGTAGTTTTTGCTAGATCCTTCTCTCAGTGTATCTGTTCATCAGTCCAGTTCCAGATCTATACATCCGTTCAAATGCAGATTTATCTATAATATTTGTCCATCCATCCAGATTCAGACCTGTCTATTCATCAGTCCAGATCCAGATCTATGAATCCATCCGACCAGATCCAGATCTATCTATCAATCCAGATTCATATCTATGTATGTATCTGTGCAGATCCAGATCCAGATCCAGTTCTATCTATCTATCTATCTATCTATCTATCCATCCATCCATCCATCCATCCAGATCTATACATCCGTTCAAATGCAGATCTATCTATCCATCCAGATTCAGATCTATGTATGTATCTGTCCAGATCCCGATCTATCTATCTATCTAGCCATCCATCCAGATCTATCCATCGAGATTCAGATCTATGTATGTATCTGTCCAGATCTAGATCCAGATCCATCCATCCATCCATCCATCCATCCGTCCGTCCGTCCGTCCGTCCATCCGTCCATCCGTCCGTCCATCCGTCCATCCGTCCATCCGTCCATCCGTCCATCCAGATCTATCTATCCATCCATCCATCCAGATCCAGATATATCTACGCATCCTTCTTCTTCTTCTTCTTTCCTTTCTTGGCTAACGCCCTCTCGTGAAAGCATGTGCCACATCTATGCATCCGTCGAGGTTCAGATCTCCGTATCGATCCGTCCATATTCACATATATATTCATCCATTCGGAATCAGATCTACCTATTCATCCGTCCAGAAACTTCTGAACCGAAAATATGTATACATTTTATCCTGGCACGAATTTTCACAACGTTACATCGGGACTGAACGAGGCGCTGCCCAGAAGTTACATCGGGTCTTGTCCGGTGCCGATCTAACTTCGTTTCATGGTCAAGCGAACGACCTCTCGTTGCCGGACGACGTTGACCGGTTGCATTAGCAATACCACGCGCACGGCGGTTTCGCGAGGGAAACGAAATAACCGTTAAGGAGTTATCACAAATGCTGCGAGGGTATTGGAGGGAGGCGGTTATGTAATATCTTGCCATGAAACTCGACGACCTACCAAGACCTTCGGACACCTTCCTGCCGTTCCCCGCTCGCGCCTCTACGGCTCCGACATGCTCGAAACCCGTTTGCAATATTCCACAACCGAAGGTATCCGGACGCGTTTGCGAAATTTAACTGAACCAACGAGCCGTCACGATATTCCGGGCGATGCGGTGCGGTCTGCAGCGGTAGGGCAATTGCAGTATTAGAGCATGTACGGCATAACGATCTATGAACCGAGCTATATCGCTGGCCACTGTACTGTACTGCGCGCGATACCGCTCATAAGCCATAAGCCGGTATAATACGCCTATTACTCTTTGGCAGCGAGGAACATTTGTGTTTCACCAGACACAAACGATGAGGGAGAAAAGCCAAATTTTCGAATTTTTGCCAATCGAACGGGAAGCAATTTTTGATGTTAGTTGAAATCATTTCTGGAGGTGATTTCTGGTTCTTCGAGAGGGTCGACGGAATTCGCGGGAACGACTTTCTACGTTACTATGATTATTTTTGCACTATTTTACATATTTGATGTTGTATTTGATTCTTTATCATTATTATTGGTTTTTTTTTTTTTAATTCAATGTTCAGCTCTTACTGTTCTGACAGTTGTTCATTACGCTCATTACTCTTTGGTAGCGAGGAACATTTGTGTTTCACCGGACAAAAACGATGAGGGAGAAAAGCCAAATTTTCGAATTTTTGCCAATCGAACGGGAAGCAATTTTTGATGTTAGTTGAAGTCATTTCTGGAGGTGATTTCTGGTTCTTCGAGAGGGTCGACGGAATTCGCGGGAACGACTTTCTACGTTACTATGATTATTTTTGCACTATTTTACATATTTGATGTTGTATTTGATTCTTTATTATTATTGGTTTTTTTTTTTTTAAATTCAATGTTCAGCACTTACTGTTCTGACAGTTGTTCATTACGCTCATTACTCTTTGGTAGCGAGGAACATTTGTGTCTCACCGGACACAAACGATGTAGGAGAAAAGCCAAATTTTCGAATTTTTGCCAATCGAACGGGAAGCGATTTTTGATGTTAGTTGAAGTCATTTCTGGAGGTGATTTCTGGTTCTTCGAGAGGGTCGACGGAATTCGCGGGAACGACTTTCTACGTTACTATAATTATTTTTGCACTATTTTACATATTTGATGTTGTATTTGATTCTTTATCATTATTATTGGTTTTTTTTTTTTTTTTTTAATTCAATGTTCAGCTCTTACTGTTCTGCCAGTTGTTCATTACGCTCATTACTCTTTGGTAGCGAGGAACATTTGTGTCTCTTCGGACACAAACGATGTAGGAGAAAAGCCAAATTTTCGAATTTTTGCCAATCGAACGGGAAGCGATTTTTGATGTTAGTTGAAGTCATTTCTGGAGGTGATTTCTGGTTCTTCGAGAGGGTCGACGGAATTCGCGGGAACGACTTTCTACGTTACTATAATTATTTTTGCACTATTTTACATATTTGATGTTGTATTTGATTCTTTATCATTATTATTGGTTTTTTTTTTTTTTTTAATTCAATGTTCAGCTCTTACTGTTCTGCCAGTTGTTCATTACGCTCATTACTCTTTGGTAGCGAGGAACATTTGTGTCTCTTCGGACACAAACGATGTAGGAGAAAAGCCAAATTTTCGAATTTTTGCCAATCGAACGGGAAGCGATTTGGGATGTTAGTTGAAGTCATTTCTGGTTGTTCGGGAGGGCCGATGAAATTCTTTTGGTCCGGAAAATCGCTAGAAAGATGATCTACTTTTCTATAATGATTTTTGCACTATGTTACAGATTGGAAGGTTGGTGTTTTTTTTTTTTTTTTTTAATGTTTATATTTATTTTTACAGTGAATTACCAACTCTTATTTTTACGTCAGTTGCATTCTCTTCGGATTTTCACATTTCACTGCGTGGCCCTAGAGTATCAATGGATCGTGCGCCACGAGCAAACAACTATCCATTCGTCCAGATCATTGAAACCTCAGAGGCGAAAATATGCCCGCCTCTTATCCCCGTAAAAATGTTCACAGCGTTCCCTAAAAAAACTAGACAAAGCCTCGTCAGGGTTTCGTCCAGCGCCGATCTTCCGCCCAAAAAATCGCCACGAGGCCGATCCCAAAAAACCTTCGACCTATCCGAACGCGGAAAGAAAAAATCAACTCCACGAAGAGCAAAAGGACAAAACATGGAAGAACGCTTCGATGCAAGAGAGCTCTAAAAGCCGGATTCTCGCCACCGCTTCGAAACAGTCTCGGAATCGTCGACTCACGACGATTCCGAGCGATTTTCTGTTTCTCCGTTCCGCGTCTCGGCGGAAGCCGCACTTTAGACAAGAAGGGCCGAGTGGACAGGGGGAGGGCGTTGGGCAAAGAAGAGGAAGAAGAGATAAGAGGAAGCTGCCGATGCGACGGGCAAGGAGCGTGGGTTTGCCGTGTCGATTCGCGCCTCGACGACTTGACTGACTGGCCGGCCTGTCTTAAATCTCCCGTGAAAAGCTCGAAGCCGTCTTAGCTTCTATTTCGTCCTCCACCTTCGCCCCCGCCTCGCGCCCCCTCCACGTTACCGCGGCCACTTCTGCATCGCGTGCCTACCGATGCAATTCAAAGTGGCAAATGGCAAGCGCATACATAGTTAAAACCCACGGGGCATGGCGTCTCTCATTCGGAATAACCCGAGCCCGAAGCCGCTCGGTAGTTGATACGAAGACACGAAAATACCAACCCGCACGGGCGACCGCCGGTGGGGTTTGGCGGGAATCGCCGAAATACCGAGTCATTGTGTCAGACTAAAAGCAACGCGGAGAAACGACCCGATATGCGTCGACTGCCGTCTGACAAATTAATTAATGCCACGCACGACGAACCCGAGCCCGCATACCTTAACGAGAGGAACCACCACCATCCCCCCCCCCCCCGACTATATTGGCACATTTACATCTCTGCCACTGACAACTCTACACAGTAGATAATAATTTTGAAAAATCGGCGTGCGATATTTCGTAAAAAATAATTTTATTAAACAAGTGACAGGTGAGTTTGTCACGCTCTTTGAATATGCGAATTCGTCCTTTTGTTTCCTGCATCATTGACACAATTTTAGTTTGTACTTTTGTTTGTCAAATTATAAAATGAACGAATAAAAAATTGTGGACATTTGTGGACAATAATTTGTTGTAAAAAGTACCATTTTCTTACCAGAACTCTACCAGAAAACATCTCCACCGTATAACACCTCTACCGTATCAGAACTCTACCAAAATCTCTACCCGAGAGTAAAAAACCTCTACCAGAATCAAAATAAAACTCTACCCGAATTACAATAAAAATCTGCCGGAATTACAATAAAAATCTACCGGAATTGCAATAAAAATCTACCGGAGTTGCAATAAAAATCTACCGAAATTACAATAAAAATCTACCGGAATTGCAATAAAAATCTACCGGCATTACAATACAAATTTACCGGAATTACAATAAAAAATCTACCGGAATTACAATAAAAAATCTACCGGAATTACAATAAAAATCTACCGGCATTACAATAAAAATTTACCGGGATTGCAATAAAAATCTACCGGAGTTGCAATAAAAATCTACCGGAATTGCAATAAAAATCTACCGGAATTGCAATAAAAATCTACCGGAATTGCAGTAAAAATCTACCGAAATTACAATAAAAAACTACCGGAATTGCAATAAAAATCTACCGGAGTTGCAATAAAAATCTACCGGAGTTGTAATAAAAATCTACCGGAATTGCAATAAAAATCTACCGGAATTGCAATAAAAATCTACCGGAATTACAATAAAAATCTACCGGAGTTGCAATAAAAATCTACCGAAATTACAATAAAAATCTACCGGAATTGCAATAAAAATCTACCGGCATTACAATACAAATTTACCGGAATTACAATAAAAAATCTACCGGAATTACAATAAAAAATCTACCGGAATTACAATAAAAAATCTACCGGAATTACAATAAAAATCTACCGGCATTACAATAAAAATTTACCGGGATTGCAATAAAAATCTACCGGAGTTGCAATAAAAATCTACCGGAATTGCAATAAAAATCTACCGGAATTGCAATAAAAATCTACCGGAATTGCAGTAAAAATCTACCGAAATTACGATAAAAAACTACCGGAATTGCAATAAAAATCTACCGGAGTTGCAATAAAAATCTACCGGAGTTGTAATAAAAATCTACCGGAATTGCAATAAAAATCTACCGGAATTGCAATAAAAATCTACCGGAATTACAATAAAAATCTACCGGAGTTGCAATAAAAATCTACCGAAATTACAATAAAAATCTACCGGAATTGCAATAAAAATCTACCGGCATTACAATACAAATTTACCGGAATTACAATAAAAAATCTACCGGAATTACAATAAAAAATCTACCGGAATTACAATAAAAATCTACCGGCATTACAATAAAAATTTACCGGGATTGCAATAAAAATCTACCGGAGTTGCAATAAAAATCTACCGGAATTGCAATAAAAATCTACCGGAATTGCAATAAAAATCTACCGGAATTGCAGTAAAAATCTACCGAAATTACGATAAAAAACTACCGGAATTGCAATAAAAATCTACCGGAGTTGCAATAAAAATCTACCGGAGTTGTAATAAAAATCTACCGGAATTGCAATAAAAATCTACCGGAATTGCAATAAAAATCTACCGGAATTACAATAAAAAAACTACCGGAATTGCAATAAAAATCTACCGGAATACAGTGCCTTGTATTCCGGCGGAGGCGGCGGTTTTATTGCCATTCCGGTAGATTTCTTGTCGGAGGCGGCGGTTTTAGTTCCATTCCGGTAGATTTTGATTTGAAGTCCCGTAGAGTTGTATTTTGATTCAGGTAATTTTTTTTTAATTTTCTGGCAGAGATTTTGGTAGAGTTGTGAGTGGTAGAGATGTAAATGTTGCGGACTATATCACGTCCGGCGATGCATTCGTTTCTTTACGTGGATCGACGGGTTTTTTTTTTTTTTTTTTTTTTTTTTTTCATTTTCTCGCATCTCTGCTTCGAGAGCGAAACTAATCTGGCAGAGGTCCATGACAAACAAGTGGACGAAACTGTTACATGTTTGTCGAGCATGAGCGAAGCGAGCCCGACGGCGAGGGCGGTCGAGAGAAAATGCACAAGGACGGCAATGTAGTTTCTTTGACTTCCTTTTTAATTTTTATTTTTTATTTTTTTATTTTTTTATTTTTTGTCGCACCCTCATGACGACGCCTCGATGAGACGACAACACGTGTAGACGTCCGCGGCGGAGGAATATTTTGTGCCCGGAGACTTAATTAAGCCGCGGGACGCGTTACGGCCGCGCCGCGCCGCGCGCGCTTGCAGGGCGCAGGGTCGATCTTCGTTGGGGCAGCTGTTTACGATAGCGCGTGTGATTCGTTCCGACTGGACTGTCGTCGACGGGACGAGAGGCCCGATGACCGGAGTAACGCGACGGAGACCCGGCGAGATGTAAAGCTGCGTGCCGGGGCCACGCCGAGGCTCGACCCGTAATTGGAACGCGAGCCCGAAATTCCTGAGCGCAGACATCGCGACATGTCGCGGTGACTGCTATACTATTTCTCCCCTCGCGACGAGACACACGCCGCTGACGGAGCTGCCGAAGAGCACCGAAAGAGTCCGAGGGCGACGGAATTGTGAGGGACGATTTATCACTGGTTCAACGCGTCGAGAAATTTTCGAAGATTCGATTTTTTTGTTTTTTTTTTTTAATTATTAAAAAAATT
This sequence comes from Amblyjoppa proteus, assembly GCA_963922035.1. Classification (NCBI taxonomy): domain Eukaryota; kingdom Metazoa; phylum Arthropoda; class Insecta; order Hymenoptera; family Ichneumonidae; genus Amblyjoppa; species Amblyjoppa proteus. The sequence continues at coordinate 8,982,347 of OY998232.1, forward strand.
ACTAAAATTTTATTAAAAAAAGAACGATGGAGCTTTGCGGACTTTACATAGATCTCGCGATCTTGTCCGTAAATCGCACCAATCACGAATAATCGCGGGAAGCAAGATGGGGCAAAACGGGCATTTCGACTAAAAACAGGCGTTGGAGGCAAAACGGGCACAGACTTAACTTTTTGTTTGTAAACCACTTGTGGTTTCTGGATGGGACGGTCTCGTGGAGTTTCGGCTCTCTTATGTTCCTTGCACAATAAAAGTGCGGAGAATAAGTCAAACTGTTGATGCAAACGAAAAAAACAAACAAATTATATCGATCGATTCGAAATTTTTTAAAAGATTTTTGTTCGGAACAATTTTTTTGAATTTCTTGTTTTTTTTTTTCGTTTCTTGATCGCATTAATTTTTGAATGATTTTTGATGAAATCTATTTTTTTTTTTTTTAATCTTCGACACGGTCTACTTTTTTCTGCTATAAACAAATGTCGTATTGTTACCTTGTTAACAATTTACGCGGTCTGTAGGACTTTTTTTTATCTACGACGATTGTCACTGTCTAAGCTCCGACCTCTAACAGGGTCCCTTAAAAACTATAATCACATCACTTTTCAACCACCTGGCGGCGCCTTCGCTGGGAAACAACATAGGATCTCCTACTGTAGCCCATTGTTCCCAGGGGGAACGTCTATATAGATAGGTTCTCATAGTGTATACTTATATATATAGTATATAGATAGTTTCTCATAGTATACTTATATATACTATCTATACTATACTAGTAGTTTCTCATAGTATACCTATATATATATATAGTATATAGTATATACTGAGAGGAGGACCTAGTAAATACGCCTGTATCAGTTGCGAGATATTGCCGTAGCGCATAGTGGTACGAAACTGGGGCGTCACCTATGACAGGAAGTGTCGGATTTATAATAATTTTTCGTGGATATTACGGAGAAAAATTCTTGGAAAATCTGGGACTTTCCGCCATAGTCGGCGCCCTAGTTGCGGACTACCATGAGCTATGGTAATATATTTTGTGAATCTATCGTGAGAATGCGAACATCAAAATTGAGTTTCAGTGACCGGCTATATAGATGCAAGTTTGCTGCAGTTTCGCTGTCTCTCCGTTCAAATGCGATACACTAAGGGGATTGTCGCAGACCCACATCTAGAAGCGAAATGGATTGGAACAATTGAGGAATAGCGCTTTCATGACGGAATAAATAGCAAAAGTCATGATGGAAAATTTTGGGGAAAAAAGTGTGCTGTTGTAATTTTTTTTTTTTTTTTTTTAGATGATCGGTAGTTTTTCCCAGACTCAGTGTATTTAGGTCGATTTTCACTATACCATTCTCTCGGTGTATATTCAATTGATTAAATTACAATTATGGTAGTCGGTAGTTTTTCCCGGACTCAGTGTATTTAGGTCGATTTTCACTATACCATTCTCTCGGTGTATATTCAATTGATTAAATTACAATTATGGTTGCAGCGATGATTTTTTTTTTTTTTTTTGGTGCATCGTCATACCTGTAAAATATAGACGGTTTCGTATTGGGAACTATTTTTTTGTCCCCCCCCCCCCCCCGCTTTACGGTAAAAAGTCAGTAGTGTTGTTTTTACTGTGTCATTTTTTTTTTTTTTCTCTCGCTGTTTCCGGCCGCGTCGCGAACTTCGTTGCACGCAGCGCTGCCACGTGGCTCGCGACTTTGCTCGAGTGGCTCAAGTGGTTGGATCCCATTGTTGAATTACAATAGCGGAGGAAACACGGTGAAAACCTACGTAGTTGGAACTACGAATAGACAGTCACAGTAGTGGAGTCTGTTGTCCGACGGGGCAAGGGAATTGTGCCGAAGTCCCACGAAAATTCGCCGTTCCTCGAACCAGACTGCACGCCTGGCTATGGAGGTTCAAGGAAAAGTTGCCCGAAAGAGGTAAAAAATTATAGTTGCGTACAAACAATAGCGAAGACTCGGTAAAATTGTTTCGACCCTTTGTTAAAATTTGCCTCTTGTTCTGATTATAGTAAAATTTCGCGGAGCCGTCAACGACGACGAGTCGATAAATCGATCAGATAGAATTCTATTGATGTAACAATTTTATTTTTTTTTCCGATTTTCATTTATCTTCCAGTTTTCTTGCGTCTGCTATATCGATAAAAAAAAAAGATGCCAGCATATTCCGAGTAGAAATTTTCGAGCGTCACATCATACCCTGACGCCGTCCGCAATTAGGCCTGACAAGGCCTCATCGGACCCCGTTGTAACGCCAATAATATTCTACTCGGGATCATGAAAAAAATAAAAATAAATTTTTTTTCTTCAATTTTTCGACTTGTCGCCTGCTTTTATTATTTTGCCTTGCAGCCATTGTCTATTTTTATTGGAGGTGCCTGTTTTGCTCCGACTCCACCAATTTTCGAAGCCATCGATCCTGCACGATGGCCAAGTAGTTAAGCAATTTAATTTACACTACTAATAAGAAAGCAAAAAAAAAAAACAAGTAAAATTGTGACTTAAAGCAATTCGTCTCTCCGACGCTCGCTGCATACACTCATAAAAATAATTTATTTTACTGACATCGTTTATTTAGATGAAATAAAATATTTATTTGATTTAAATAAATATTTATTTAAATCAAATAAATATTTTGCTTTATCTTGATAAACGGTGGCCGTCAAATAAATTATTTTTCTGGGTGGTAACCAGCTGAAAGCCCATGGACAGCTTTGTTTACGGCAAGTAGATAAAAGAGCCCTTGTGGGCCTCACGAGGAGGACCCACCAATCTCATATAGTGGTAGAAGACGCACTCGCATCGGCGAACTGTCGAGGCATTCTACGAAGAGTCCCCGAAGCGTGCTCTTATCTGCACGATATTCAAACTTGTACACGATTGTCGTCTTTCGTCGACCAATAATAGTACATTACGATACTAGTGCGGAAATAGTACATTACGATACTAGTGCGGAAATAGTACATTACGATACTAGTGCGGAAATAGTACATTACGATACTAGTGCGGAAATAGTACATTACGATACTAGTGCGGAAATAGTACATTACGATTCTAGTGCGGAAATAGTACATTACGATACTAGTGCGGAATTAGTACATTACCATACTAGTGCGGAAATAGTACATTACGATACTAGTGCGAAAAAACTTTTTCCGACGAGTGTGCGTCTGCAGCACGAGCCGAAGGCGAGTGTTGCAATCACACGAGTTAAGAAAACGTTTTTTCGCGGTAGTATCGTACGAAATTTTATTTCACGAGGTGCGAAAGGGGAGTTTTACGCGCGCGAAGCGTGCGTAAAACTGCACTTTATGCACCGAACGAAATAAATAATATTATGCTCTTCATAGTCGGCGATTTCGGACACAACTGTTGCCTCGTGGCCGAAGAAGAGCTCCGTGGAAGTTTCGTGGGTGGAAAAAAGAAAAAAACGCTGCACTGTACAAAAATTTAGTTTGAAGATTTAATGAACGGTACTTGAAGCTTTTTTAAACTCTTTCTCAAATTTCAGAGGTACGTTGCGTTGCAATTTTACAGTAAAATTTGTATTTTTAACGGAAATTCCTTGTAAATTTCAGGCAAATGATTGATAATTTTAATATCTCGTTGTTTAATCTTACAATAAGAGTGCACTAATGTTAAATCAACATAAGTAATGCAAGCAAACAAACGATACAAGTAATACGTAATGTACGAAAAATTTTCAATATCCAGTGAATTGAATTTACAATTTATTTTTACAGCATACGAATGACAAGTAAACAACAATTTCAAGCCTCTCATTGGGCATAGAAAAGTGACGACCTCGACGACAGCGTCAAGCGCGCGACATTGCGATTGTAGGTAGAATTCGGGATCGCCAAGATGATTTTTCGATATGTCGACGGAAACTTTTAACCGGATTTCTTTACTTCGCCGAGTTCGTAACACCGCTCACCTATGTGCCGTCACACACATGAATCGGGCCACGAAGTTTCAGTGCACCAAAAATCTCTCGTCATTTTTGGCCGTTCCGAAGATTATTAGCGCTTGCGAAAAGTCGCCGAGCCTGATCGCATCGAAACGCATAACTCCCGTTTTTTTTTTTTTGCTCTAGCCTGCATTCCCGAGTAAATAAAAGATGAAATTGTCACCGTCATATCAGTGAATACCGAATCCACGACCTTAAACTCTGCACTCCGCGATCGGCTCGCGAGCGCGCACGATAACCGGCCGATAATTATATCGGCAACGCCGCGTCCGCTCGTAATTGATGAGCGTTTCGCGCAGGTGGAAAAAAAAAAAAAAAAAAAAAATGTCTTCCTAAAAGTCAAGGAAACATCGTCGACAAGATTAATGCACCGATCGTCGTGTCGGAACTTATCATCGATAAGCTGCGTAATACATTGCGGGTTTGTAGAAAAGTGCATGCCGGCTGGGGGAAGCGAGAGCACAGTGCGCGGACCGACTAATCGAGGCTTTCGTGATCGTTGACATGCGTCAACGATTATTACACACGTTGACACATGTCCAAAGGCGTTATTTGGTTGGCGCGACAAAAATGTTCGTTTGAATCTATCGAAGCGGGCAATCGTTTACGGTAGTTCGAGCGGCACAGTTCCACGAACATCAGTTTCAGAGAAAATGTCGAACACTTTTCGATGGGATAAATAAATGACTTATTAAAAAAATCGGATAAATACCTTGTTTGTACAAAGAAAAAAAAAAAAAAAAAAAAAAAACATATTACCGCGTCTTTTCGTTAAAAGAACAATTTTTTTTTCTTTCTGAGTCTACGCAGGAAAAAATTCAATTTCGTAAAATCGGAATACGAAGTTTCGTAAGAATAATATCGTTAAAATAAGTGACAAACTCGTTTGTTAAGGGGAAAAGTGGGTTTATGTTTGTTAAGGTTCGAATGTACAAACCTGTCCTCTCATTTACCGTGGCATATAATAATTTTAGTTTGTGCTTTTTTTTTTTTTTGTTGTAAAAACTAGAAACCCGACAGTGGCATCGGAAAATTAACGAATCATATATTGTGGATGTCTGTGGACAATAAATTGTTGTAAAAACTACAATTTCTTTTTTACTGCTTACAGTTCGGAGAATCGATCGGAATTCATAAGAGTATTCATAAATGTATTCCTAAAATTCGAGGAAATATCGTCGCGAATAGTGACGCTGCGAAGGTCGCACTATCGACGTGTAGTATCGACGAAACAACCGTCGATATGCTGCGCAATACATTATAGATTAGAACAGAAGTGTAAAGAGGTCGTTGATGGGGAGGGGGGGGGGGAGGGCAGAGCGTGTGCGTGCACCCAGAAAAAAAAAATGTATTCAAACCAAATAAAATTTATTCAGATCAAATAAAATTGCTCATTTAAATATTGGCTTAATAGAGTTTTATTGAAATCTAATAAATTTCATTAGAGTTAAATATCGCATATACTTTGATCGATTAAAAATATCATTGAGTCAAATAAAAATTTAATTAATTCAAATTAAAATATTCTAATATCCGATTTTATTGACGATTAATAAACTTGTTTTTTTCTTGGGTGCATTGTTAATCGGGGAGTCCGTATAGTCGGAACGATCGATCATAATTGACACACTCAGAAAAATAATATATTTGACGGCCAACGTTTATTATGATCAAGTAAAATATTTATTTGATTTAACTAACTGTTTAGTTTGTTTAAATAAATATTTATTTGAAACAAATAAATATTTTGCTTCATCTTAATGAACGATGGGCTTCGAGTAAATTATTTTTCTGGGTGCACAGCGAGGAAGAGAAATTGGTTGGATTAACCAAGGTCTTGACATACGTTCAGAGGCATTATTTTTTATTTTTTATTTTTTTTTTGTATAATAAACATGTTTATATCGAGATATTTTCAATCGACTGAACCGAATAAATCTCTTAACAAAACAACTGCTTTGGTTTTACCGACCAACAAGAACTTTGAACGTATGTCAGCGCGACATTTGATTGGCCAAACAATTTTTTTTTTCTCAATGTACAAGTTGGGAAGATCGATCATTATAGGTGAACTGAGAAAATTAAATGTTTGAAATTAACCGCGGCGTGTCGATATACGTTCAAGAGCGTTGTTTGATTGAATTAACCAAACAAGCCGCGTTGACGTACCTTCAAAGGCGTCATTTGTTTGGTACCCACAAAAATGTTTATATTAACATATTCTGAATCTGAATGACAGTGCGTGCGTAAAACTGCACTTTACGCACCGAAATTAACCGCGGCGTGTCGATATACGTTCAAGAGCGTTGTTTGATTGGATTAACCAAACAAGCCGCGTTGACGTACCTTCAAAGGCGTCACTTGTTTGGTACCCACAAAAATGTTTATATTAACATATTCTGAATCGTCTGAAGCGAATAATCGTTCAATAAAACAATGCTTTAGTTTTACCAACTAAATAACAGCTTTGAACGTATGTCGGCGCGATGTTTGGTTGATCCAACCACTTCCTCCCCCCCCCCCCCCCCCCTCAGTATAGTTGGAAAGATCGATCGTAATTGGTGCACCTCTTAAAAAGAAATGCTTGGATTAACAAAAGCGTCTTGATATACGTTCAAAGCAGTTATCCGGTTGGTACGACAAAAATGTTCGATTGAATCGACAAATCTTAACTCGAGGCGAGGCAAGTAATCCTTCACCAAAACAGCTCAATTTTCACCAACCAAATAACAGCTTTGAGCGCGCACGTCGGCGAGCACATTTTCTCAACCCAACAATTTTTTATTTCTCAGTGTAGGTACACTGAGTGTATATATATATATATATATATATATATATATATATATATATATATATATATATATATATATATCAACGATTCAACTAAAATCAGCTTGCGCGCTGCCAAAGAAAAAAAAAAATCTTTCAATTCTACTTTCAATCCTTACAATTCCATATCTGACGGATCTTTCAATATCGTATGAAATCCTAAGAGTCGAAACGAACATTTTCCTCTTCGGCGGCCAGCAAGCGATTTTTTTTTTTCACTCTAAGCATTTCGTTCAGGTGGAAAGAAAAAAATCTATTCCTGAAAGTCGGCCAAGTATCGTCATGAATGGTAATGCACCGAAACGTCGCATTATCGACGTGTCCGAAACTATCATCGACAAGCTGCATAATACATTACAGATTAGGACTGAAGAGCGGGCAGGTCATTTGGGTGGGGGGGGAGAGGAGAGGGCGGGCAGACTGTGTGCGCGGTTAATCAGAGAGTCCGTATAGTTGGGAGGATCGATCACGGCTGTGGCCGTTCTCTCCGGGCATGCAGCTTCCTGCCGCGCGAATTCGCGACCGGACGTGTCCTGGTTCGAACTTGGAATCCGAAATTACACCTTCGACCTATCTATCGCGTTGCCCGCGGTGTATCTCCGCGCGAGAGATTATCGTCGCTTCTGGCCGGTGTTTGCCGGCTCCGTGCCTCTGGATCGCACGATAATGGAACGGCGATA